>JACEGR010000992.1:0-198388 GCA_014170235.1 Listronotus bonariensis
CTATTTAGTAGATTTACTCCCGTTATCCATTTTATTTTCTGTCTGTAAATTGGGACCTCTTGCGGCAATTAAATATTCAGATATTTTATCGTAGGTATTTTACTTTTGAATTTGTAATGCTATGGTTCGAGGTTTCTGTATTGGATAAATACTGAGGCAGAGTTTTCTAAAGGTATAATTTTTAGCCAATAAAAGACATGTGCTAGAGGTCTATTATAATGTTTCCGTAAAATAAATTTATATTTCGCAGAAGCGGATTAACATTGATGGTTTAAATACTTTGGTTTTGCCAATTTTCCAAATACCTTACATGCCTGTTAATAATTTTTTAGTTTTTGCCTGAATTTCTTATTTTTTGAGCTTTTTTAGTTTTGGTTAATGATGTAATACTACCGCAGGCTGCAATAAAATTCAAAAACTCCTTAACATATATAACTTACTAATATTACTATAAACTACAAACTACAAAAAAATAAATAAAAAATTATACTCATTCTGTTAATCCCTGATCCAAAAAGACCAAATTAAACTCCATCATGCTCTTTATATCGAAATCATCATCCAAATGCTTCTTCGTGCTTTGTCAGTATTAGTCTTAGTCATATTGTCATATGTTTAATAGTCATGCTATTATATGTCTTAAATACATCTACTAACCACTTAACTATTTAATAATTTCCAAAATACTCTATACAAAAACATATACAGGGTGATTTAAAATTCGATCACGAAACTTAAGTGATTCTACCTGACAAAATAAGGGTAGAGCTTCATATATATTTTTTTCAAAATGTCATTCTGTTTTCGAATTACAAGCCGTCAAAATTCAATTTTTATTTTGGCTTTTTCGCCATTATGCATTTATCTTTTAACCAATCAAGTTGATATTTGGCACACAAATCGAGCTTTGCAGATTCTAAAATTTAAGATAAAAGTAGCTTTTTAAATATCACCAGAAGGCACTTTACCTAAAACTTAAAATTTATTTACATCAAAGCTTTTTATTTTGACAGATATCGAAAAGCTGGGGCGCCATTTTATAGACAATCAAAAATTAAATAATAAGGTACTCTTTATTAAAGTCGATAAACCTCACCGTTTAGGCACCAATGGACATCAAAGTTTTCATCAATTTCAATCAAATTACCATACATACATTATTAGGTGTCCAGTAACTCAAACCGACAAACTTAACCAAACGATTCTACAACAAAAATAAGAAAAAACTTCAAATAAAACATATGTCCTAGAAAAGTTTTTTTTTAAATATTTAACACACCATTTTTTAAAAACTAAGACGTTTAGGACATATGTTTATATGAAGTTCTTTTCTTATTTTTTGTTGTAGAATCGCCCCGGTAAAGTTTGTCGGTTGAGTTACTGGACACCCTGTATGTATGTAGGTAATTTGATTGAAATTGATGAAAACTTTGATGTCTATTGGTGCCTAAACGGTGAGGTTTATCGACTTTAATAAAGAGTACCTTTAAGTTTTTGATTGTCTATAAAATGGCGTCCCCAGCTTTGCGATATCTGTCAAAATAAAAAGTTATAATGTAATATAAATTTTAAGTTTTAGGTAAAGTGCCTCTGGCGGTATTTAAAAAGTACTTTTGTCTTAAAATTTTAGAATCTGCAAAGCCTCGATTTGTGTGCCAAATATCAACTGGATTGGTTAAAAAATAAATGCAATATGGCGAAAAACCAAAATAAAATTGAACTTGACGGCTTGTAACTCGAAAACGAATGACATTTTGAAAAAAATTATATAAAGCTCTTACCCTTATTTTGTTAAGTAGAATCACCCCTTAAGTTTCGTGATCGATTTTGAATCACCCTGTATTATTCTACAAAAGTGTGAGCGTTTTGAAAAAGAAGTTTTTCACAATTAGCTCAAAAACTATACAGTTTGGCACAAACATTTTTTGATACGAAAATAATGTACAGGGTGGGCAAAATTGAGCGTTTTTGGGTTATCTCAGTTATTACTGAAGTGATTAAAAACCGTTGTAGGTGTTATGGGCTCCATTTTGGAGAAACTAAAATGGCGTAGTTAAAATTTTAATAAATCTATTTATCTAAGAGATACATAGGGAATTGAAAAATTGATGTTTTTGATTTCTACCCTATATATCCTTTAATAGAAGAAACAGCGAAAATACCAATTTTTGTAGAACTTTTTACGTAGAATCTACAGAATGTATTAAATTTTTTATACAGTGTTTCGTTAAAAGGTACGATGCCAACTATGTTTTTCTTATGGAACACCCTGTATATTTTTTTTACTAATTATCAGCCTCTTGTCACTACGTATAACAAATATATATATATATATATATATATATATATATATATATATATATATATATATATATATATATATATATAACATCGTATCATTATCTTTTGGTAGTTTTTTTTTACAAAAATAATATTTTGAAATAATAATTAGTTGAAGTAATTAGGATGTTAAAGATTTTACCAACCCAATATAGTTTTAAAAGCATTAAGTATTTAAGAGAAATTCTTAATTAAAGCCTATATTATACTGAGGCACCAAAAAGTCAGTGGCATTTTTAAAAAAAGCAAAGCACTGCAGGTGGCTCCCTCCTACATTTCAAGTGAGAAAAATATGAGCAGCTTTCGATTCCCAACCTTAAATAACTTCCCAATACCAAATTTAGTGAGAAAAGGCTTAATATTTAAGAAAATATTTAAAAAATAAAACCAAAATAAAAAATTAAAAACTTAAACACCCTGGATGATAATTTTAGAAGAGAAAATAATATCTTAAAAAATCTGAATCTAAATTTTTTTATATATTTTTCCAAATCTTGGTCCACTTTTGGACAAGGGTAGCATGGTGGGCTTTTTGCACAGACCTTTAGAGACACCCTGTATAGGAGCTAGAACTATCGAATCGCTTAACTCTACAATTATTGCAATAAATGGTTCAAGGATTCTACAAAAATACATCATGTGAAATTTTTTCATATTTTTATATCATCATTTAAATGTATAAGTTGGGGCCCAATTACTCATTTTCAACCGGATTAAATGATTATAACTTGATTAATATTAATTTTTCAAAAAATGTAGATGTTGTTTTCGGAGCCGAAAAGAGTCAAAAAATTATATAAAAACCCTCATTTGGGTCAAATTTTTTAATCTTAGAGCTGCTAAAACAATTGCGGTTTGGAAGAAACTCTAATCAAAATTGATTGGTAATTATGGATCAAAAAGTTGTAATCAACATTTAATTCTGATTCCGGACAGAATTCCATGAAATAATTTTTTTGATACATTGGCACCTCACAACCTGTAGTCTTATTTATAAGGCGTCATTTTATAATTAGCCTAGGGTACCGTTCACTCCCATCCGGCCCTGATAGGACTGCATCTTTCGAAACGTTGAAATTGAATAATTTAAAAATAGAGACAAAGTCCAAAATTCTTTAAGTTTTACTACTAAATCATAAAAAATCCACTTATTTTCATATTTCTAGCCCATAAAAGAAACATTAGAGAATATTTTTCTTTTAAAAAGAGGTTTTATAATTTCTTATCAATAATTATATAACAAAAGGTTTTCCGTAGAGTATTTTTGAAAAAAAATACCAACTACATTTTTAATATTTATTTTTTACTTACCTACTTCTCTACTTCTGGTTATAGTTCTTCTAAGTGAAGTACTTCAGCATATTTTTAATTCAAAAATATTTTATGATGGTAAAAATGCATAAGGAAGAAAAAGAAAACAGAAACATGCTCAGTTAATACTAAAGAAAAGAAAATGTTAGTGCATTAAGCTAAGTAGATGTCACACAAGTGATTAATAACATGAAATAAACGACATCCTGTATATAAGTTAGTGATGGGGAATTTTGGAAAAATAAAACACCAACTATATTTATTTTTTATCATATATTGTTCTTTCAAAATTTTCAGTATAAAAAGACATCCAAATCGGCATAAAAAATTACACTTATTGAAACCTATTTAAAATCTGATTTGGTCACTAGGTATGTGACATTTACCTAGGATAATGCTTTAAAAAATAAATAAAATAAATAAATAAATATCTACTTAGAAAAAGAAAAATAAATTATTAACACTACTGAACTACACTACTAAGATTTTTGAGGTTGTTTTTAAAAACCCGAATGTTTAGTATTAGATTTTTTTACTAAAAACAGATCAATATGATCCACAGTTGGTAATTTTTATTTATATATGTTTTAAAAAAGGTCTAAACATTTTGGTTTTCAAGAGTAGCAAAACCAAAGACATATTGGAAACAGAAAAAATGGCTAAAGCTAAGTCAGTTTGTACATAAAGATAATTGAATTCAAAGTAAATTGAGATAAAACATAAATTAACGAAATAAATAATAAAATTTTGGGTAATTATATTAAAAATGTAATAAGTATCTAAACATATGGGCAAGTTTAATGCCAGTTCAAAATTTGGAGAGGAAAAATGACTATGAACGCCAATGGTGTTGAATAAACTTACTTGATAAAAAAAATCGTTGTCTTAGAAATTTGTAAAAATCAATTGTTGCAAAGTACTTGGTGTTTACTAAATTATTAGATGTTCAATATATCCTATATTGCTCATTAAATCTTTTAAAAATAATTTGTTTATGAAAAACAAATATTTTAAAATCAAGATTATTTTACTGCAGCATTTTTATGTAATAATTTTTAGCAAAGATAGTTGAATCAAGAAATTATTAAATTTTTGTTCAACCAAATTACAGAAAACCCCTTTTTTGTTGGCAATGGCCAGTTGACAAAGTAAAACATAAAACAAATTTTCTCAACCAAATAATTGCCATATAAACAACTCTAACAGAGAAAAAAATTAATTGACTTCTGATAATCCCCGTTAACATTTCGAAAATAAACTTCAATCTTTGCTAAAAACTATCACCTATATCACTCTATTCCTATCTAACTTTCTTATCTGTGTCTGTCTTAGTTTGCCCCTTAGGGTGCTCACCCCCATGGTGTTTGCCTCCTCGATGTTTTCCCCCATGGTGTTTACCCTTTTATGATGTTTCTTTGCCCTAGACTCACGTGATCCCCTTGCGTCGATAATACTGCCTATGTCATCGTCATCGTCGTCGTCATCGTCATCGTCATCGTCACTAGTGTCATCGTCATCGTCATCATCGTCATCGTCATCGTCGTCATCATCATCGATGACACTACCTATGTCGTCATCATCGTCATCGTCATCGTCGTCGTCATCGTCGTCAGCAGTATTTTCAACTGCTGGAACCGGTTCTACAATAATGGGTTCTTGCACTGAGTTTTGAGCGATGGGTTCATCATCTACAGGGTCTTTTTCGATCAGGGAATCGGAATTGAGACTTTCATCTTCTTGTACTACCTCCGTACCTGTAAAAGAAAGAAGTTTTATACAGGGTGGCTCACGGTCGATGGTACCTCGGACGTTTACGGAAGACGGGACGTGATTTAACGATCTAAAATATTTTTAACTATGCAGCGGCAAGCTTATACCAAAAAGTAGCATCAACTTTGATATTTCAAACGGAACACCCTGTATATTTTAGTATTTTTGGATCCGCCACTTCTTTCTGAATAATTTTGTCTAGTAATATCCTATACCTATCTTTAATGGTTTGTGAGTAAATAATTATTTTCCATACTTTTTGTTTAAATATGTATCTATGTAAATAAAAAGCTTTTATTACTCTATCTGCATTCGTAGACACTTGAAATTTAGGGTCCAGCATCTTAATGTCCTCTACAATAATTTTGTATGTGGAAATTTGTTTTAAATTACACAGGGTCGCTTAAAATTCGTGACTTTGCCTCTAGATATAAAAATGGTAAAATGTCAATTTTTTTTATGGATTTAATGGAACCATTTAAACTATCAAAGAATCTGATAGACCATAAAAAGTCTTTTAAAATGATATATTATGTTCCTATACCTAAATGCGGAGATAAAAGCAAGTTTCTCTAAAAATCAAAATTTAACATAAAAAGTATTAATCAAAAATAGCCATGAAATGTCATGACTATGACCATAATGTAACATACCTACGGATAAGACAAACCATAGCATGCTAAAATTTTCGTACCGCTTTTGCGGCAGGCTCAGCGCTGACTGGCGGCAGGCTTGTCATTTTTGCCAGTTTACACTTTAAATGCGTCGGTCGAAGCCTCGCCTCGTGTAACATCAGCAGTGGGGAGACACGTAAGCTTACTGAAATGACTAACTGGCGGTATTTCAACGAGAAACGCATAAAATTATATTGGGAGTTTTCGCATGACCTGTCCTTAAATCGGCTATTCCATGATAACTCTTATAATTTCCTTACTCTATGCTATGACACACCAACTATCAAATAATCATATTGCTATTTTTAGTCATTTTTATATCTAGAGGTAAAATTGCGAATTTTTAGTGACCCTGTATAATTAAAAACAAATTTCTTCATACAGAATCAACGTATAGGACATTGAGATGCTACACCCTAAATCCTAAGTGTCTACGAATGCAAATAGAGTGATAAAAGCTTTTTATTTAGAGACATGTTTTGGACAAAAATATGGAAAATAATTATTTACTCAAAAACCATTAGAGATAGGTATAGGATAATATCGGGAAAAAATATTCAGAAAGTAGTAAAGGACCCAAAAATATCAAAATATACAGGGTGTTCCATTGAAATCTCAACATTTTTTGGTATAAGAGGCAACGCTGCATCGTTAAAACTATTTTGGATCGTTAGATTACAAAAAAATCGTTTTCCGTAAACGTGTAAGGTACCATCAACCGTGAGACTCCCTGTATAGTTTATTTAGCAAAATCTATATGGTGAAACAGAATTATTTAGGAACTTAAATTTTTCAAAACTATTTAAATAAATTTTAGTAAATATTTAATAACTTCTTATATACCAAATAACAACAAAAGAAAAGAATATTGTTATTAATACTAAATAGGAAAAATTGCTTTTTAATGTTTCAATAATTATTAGAGCATTACTCTACAATTGTTTCGCCTTTCTAGGGCTTCATCAAGAGTTCTTCGTATACTAAATTTAAAAAGAGAATTATTTACAAACAGAACCATTTAACACATTTTTCCCAAAAAAGTCTATAAAATATTATTAGGGGTTTTATTATGCGGCCCAGATGTGGTAATAAATTTATTTATAATTGGCATATCTGCGAAATTTATTTGATCATTGGTAGAAAGAGTTGTATTGTCCATAAGTGATTTTTTAATTTCTAGTTGTTCATATAAATTAATTTTTTTACGTTTGTTTTCTCTATGGAGTAGTTTAACATTATGAAGATCTATAAAGTGGTTTTGTTCCATACAATGTGTTAAAATGCCTGTGTTTTTTAAACCATTTAAAATTGATGTTTTGTGTTCTTTTATTCTGTTTTTTATGCTTCTTCCACTTTGACCAATATATTCCGCATTACAGTCTGCGCAATTAACTTTATAAACCCCTGACATATCTAATTTTTCTGGTTTGTCTTTATTGTTAACTAATAATCTACCTAGGTTACTCTTATTTACAGACACAGTTTTACAGCCTAACTTATCTAGCCTATTGGATACATTATTGCTGATGTTTGGTATATAATTGATAAACTTAAAATTATTGTTTTTAGGTTCTGTAATACTATAAAACTCTTTAGCAATTAACTTTTGTTTTTTCTTTGTTAACAATTTATCAATAAGTGATTCTTTATATCCGTTGTTTCTTGCTATTTGTTTAATAATGCAGAGTTCTTTGTTAAAATTTGATTGACTTAATGGAAAAGTGATAAGTCTGTGAATTATACTATGAAAAGAAGATAATTTAATATTCCATGATTGGTTCGATGCGTAATTTATTACCGTGTCTGTCGTCGTTGGTTTTCTGTAAATATCGAATTCAATGTGGTTGTACTCTTGATGAAGTCCTAGAAAGGCGAAACAATTGTAGAGTAATGCTCTAATAATTATTGAAACATTAAAAAGCAATTTTTCCTATTTAGTATTAATATTTAAAAAATGTTTCACAAGAAACCAACTGCGGATACAATTTAGAATATTGTTAGTTTAGGTTCAGTTTTCATTATACATTACAAAACTATTATGTTTTTTATTTATATGAGGATTACTACTTGGGTAAAAGACATTATTTTATATCAATTAAAATAATAAAGCTTTTAATATGTGGTTCGCTAAATTGTTGTTATATTGACTAAAAGACTTAGAATATGGCGTACCAGTTTCATTTTCTCCTTCAGCTTCCTCAACTGCATTTAACTGTTCATCAGGGGTCAGTTCCTGAGCTGCTTGAGCGTTAGCAGCTTGGATAGCAGCATTTTGGGCGGCAGCAGTTTGGGTAGCAGCAGCTTGGGCTGGTTGTTGAGCGATATTGGTGTTGACTGGCGATTCAAGTGGCTCATCGTCATCATCATCGTCGTCGTCATCATCATCATCATCGTCATCTCCTAAACAACAAATTTTGTACTATTATGTTTGTTTGGTTATTAAATTTTGACCAAAATACATAAATAAAACACCAAATAATTCTTTATGGGATAAAATAATAAAAAAATATTTAAAAAATTGAAAGATTGTTCCCTAGTCTCTAGTTTGTTAATGATCAAAAGTAAATAAAATTTTAAGTGCGCCCAGAGACAACAATGAGACGAGTAACTGGTCCTAACAATTTGTCCATTGTATTTATCTCTTTCTGGTTTAACGCAAGTTCCATTAAATATGTCTTTGCCTTTCATCATGGCGAGGCTATCGTAGATGGAGTAATCATCGCTTTGCCCTGGTTGCCAAGTTGTTTACAATTTCTGCATGTAAACTGTAATGTCCTTTTTGGCTCACATCTAATTAAGAGAAAGAAAATATACCATGAATCGAATATTTTTAACTTGACAACGTTGCCGCAGGCAGTCACGTCGAAATGTTATTGGATATTTGTGTTTGATATTTTTCAATGGCCGATTTGTTTGGACAGTTTGTTTACATTTTCTGTAATTTATTGTGTGTTTCGTGGTTTTTACCTTTAATTGGACTTTGAATATTGACTTTTATTAGTGATCACAGTGTATATATTAAATTTGTGCTTTTCAACAGATAATTTAAGGTAATATTGACATGGATATCTGTAAGAAAAATCTTTATAAAAACCAAATAAATGACATTTTTAATTAGGTGTGTGTAATTATTGAACTAAACCCCAATATTTTATATTAATAGGAAACAAAAACAAGTGCCTAACATTAAGGGCAAAAATAGCACAACTATATAATTTGAATTTGGCGGGCAAACGATAAAGTTGACTCACGCGCCATCTGCGTTTACCTTCCTTGAAGACAGACAAGGAAGGCCCAGCAGCTATCTCTCTCTCGGATAATTTATTTACATTTAGTTGCTCGTCTCATTGTTGTCTCTGGTGCGCCTCTTTAAATGGATTTAATAGTTCTGTATTCTGGATGTACATGGTTTTCATTGATATTTTGTCACCTACTTTTAAATACAACCAAAAATAATAGAAAACATATCCTGTATGAAAATTTCATACTTTTTCATCTATTATCTTTTGATCTTAAAAATCAAACAAATGAAGATCAGAAACTCAAGAAAAATGAAGACGTTAACTTTTTCTAAACGGGATACCCTTTATAAAATTAAGATATACACTGTGTGCAAAAAGTCCCGGAACACCTTCATAATTGGCAAATGCGCTCATTTATCGAAAAGTCTTCCAAATAAAGTTTATAGATATATTTTAGATCTATTTTATAAAAATATGTTTACATGTACAGGGGTCATCACAACGAAGATATAGACACAAGTTACCTTTTTTAAATGGAATGGTGTATATTTTATTGGATTTTTGAATTCTCCACAAAATTTTAACATGACTTTGTGTAACATATGCTATACCTAAACTCACTAGTTTAAAAGATACAAGGGTTTAAAAAGTATTTTATCGATATTTTTTATTTTCACCTGTTACAATATTTACCTAGTTACATTTACATAATAACATTTTTGGGTATGTAAGACATGTATAAGTGACGTTTGGTAATTATTGAGCAGTTGTTAGTTAAACTATTTAAAATAACTAGAAGGCAGAAGGGGCGAAATTGAGTGGCCAGCAAGAAGCCCCGACCTTATGCCTCTAGACTACTTTCTTTGGGGACATTAAAATAGGGTTTATTTGACAAGACCAGAAAAATATCGATGAATTAAAAGGAAGAATAAGAAGAGAATGTGTAAACATTACTCCGAATATGCTACAAAATGTTACAAATGCTTTTATTACAAAGTAGCACATTGTCAAGCCGTTCAAGGAGGTCACTTCCAACATTTAATTAAATAGGTTAAGTGTTTACAAGTTATTTTTGTGTCAATTCTGTTTTTATTAATAAGTGTTTTCATATTTTAAAAGTTAATAAATATTTACATTATATTTTTTTAAACCCTTGTATCTTTTAAACTAGTGAGTTTAGGTATAGCATATGTTACACAAAGTCATGTTAAAATTTTGTGGAGAATTCAAAAATCCAATAAAATATACACCATTCCATTTAAAAAAGGTAACTTGTGTCTATATCTTCGTTGTGATGCCCCCTGTACATGTAAACATATTTTTATAAAATAGATCTAAAATATATCTATAAACTTTATTTGGAAGACTTTTCGATAAATGAGCGCATTTGCGAATTATTAAGGGGTTCCGGGACTTTTTTGCACACAGTGTATATAATATTAATATTATACTATTTTTCAGATTTAAGTGGTCATATTTCAAAAACTATTGAAGATAGATACATCAAATGTAAGTTTTGTAAAGCCTTTTAAAAGACCTTTTAAATGGTGACATAATATACAGCGTGTCTTCGAAAGTTCTTAACAAATGGAAAACTTTTTATTATTAATTTTACGAAAAAGAGTGTCTCTTCATAAAAAGTCCTGCTTGATGAGAAAATACATTTCCACAAAAATATTTGAAGGTTGGATGTACAGGGTGGCTTAAAAATGACTTGTTTCCAAATTAAAATAAGGGTTATTTCCTAACTACGGTACCAAACTTTAAAGGGTGATTTCTTATGTCATTTTATGAAGAAAAGTTCCTATAAACATATGTCCGGAGTTGCTTCGTTTCTGAGATACAGGGCGTTAAATATTTTTTTAAAGGTCTGTTTGTTTTTAAATATCTTAAATACGAAGCCAGATACAAAAAAATGTACTTTACTAAAAGTTGTATTTTTAGTTGCTTTAAAGGAAAAATATATTAAAACTGCATAAAAAGCCAGTGGCGTACATTTTTCTCTCAATAATATTGGCTATTGTGCCCACTGTACGCCACTGGCTTTTATGTAGTTTTTATATTTTTTCCTTTAAAGCAACTAAAAATACAACTTTTTAGTAAAGTACATTTTTTGTATCTGGCTTCGTATTTAAGATATTTAAAAACAAACAGACCTTTAAAAAATATTTAACGCCCTGTATCTCAGAAACGAAGCAACCTCGGACATATGTTAATGAGAACTTTTCTTTATAAAATAACATAAGAAATCATCCTTTAAAGTTTGATACCGTAGTTAGGAAGTATCCATATTATTTTTATTGTGGAAACAAGTCATTTTTAAGCCACCCTGCTAAATCCAACCTTCAAATATTTTGTGAAAAATATTTTCTCATCAAGCAGGACTTTATGAAGAGACACTTTCGTAAAATTAATAATAAAAACTTCCCATTTGTTACAGAACTTCCGAAGGCACGCTGTATAGGTGTTTCATTAAAAAAAAAAGTTTACTTTTTCATTTTTCCTGAGGGTTTGAAGTTCATGTGTTTCTCTTTTTATGTTTAAAAGATAATAAATGAAAAAGTATGAAACTTTAATACAGAACGATATTTTTTTATCCTTAAGTGGGTGGCAAAAAATAAATAAAAACATTGCACCTAAACATGCAAATATTAATGAACAGGGTGTCAAGTTATATAATATAAAATTACACCCCCCAAATTTTTTATTTTTTATCGTACAAAATAAATAATTATATTGGTATGTTAGGTTAATTCTGTAGTTTCTAACTCAATAATTAGATTGGTAATATCTCTTAAAATAAACATTGTAGGACAAAATGTATGATTTTTTTAAATGAAACACCCTGTATATTATATTACTAACAAAAAGATATTTTTAAAGAGCTTTAAAAAAAATTCTACATTTGATATATCTATCTTCATTATTTTCGGCATATTGGTCATTCAAATCTAAAAAATAAGTGTAAATTTAAATTATTATGTATGTTGGTAGGTTTGACAATAATTGCTCAATAATTTTATTTATGGCCATATTTCCAAAACCATTAAGAGAAATACCATACAAAAAATACCATATAAAATATGGTATTTTGTAACTTTTAAATTACTTTTATTTGTTGATTCAATTATACGGAGGGTTCCATTTAAAAAATCATACTTTTTGTCGTACTCTGTATATCTTAAGAGAAAAAAATCTAATGGAGAGAATACATATACTACAGAATAATCCTAACAAAATGATGTTTTTGTTTCTTTTATACCTTAAAAAATAAAAAAATTAGGAGGATGTAAGTTAGTTACGTTTTCAATGGTAATTAAAAATTATAATTCAGATTTGAATGGCCATATTTCGAAAACTAATTGAGATAGGTATATAAAATGAGGTATTTCTGAAAGATTTTCGAAAAAAAATTGTTTATGGTAAAATAATATACAGTGTGTCCCAGGATAAGTGTTACAAGAGGACAAATGGACCAAAATTTTTGAAGTTTAAAACGAAATTTTGGGAAAACTGGTCGAATGGTCCAAAACTAATAAATACAAAATTCTACCCCAAATGATATTATACAGGGTGTGTTATAACTAAAAATATGAAAAAAGCCCAGGAACTTACTACCTTTATTTTTAAAAATAGAACAAAATTGTATATAAGTAAATGTTGTAGAAAATTGAATTTTAAGTCAAAATTTAAAGTAGAAGCACGTGAGTGTCAAAAATGTGATTGTAATTTTTATACATTATGCAATACAACATAAATAATGGCCAAAAGAAAGCAAAATTTAAAAGGAAATTTAATAATTTTAAATATTTTTAAAAAGTTTGTTGTTTTAAACCAAGTATTTTAAAAACTGTTAATGCATAATGTAAAAAATTGACAAACATATTTTATCCTATTTTTAATAATAAAGGTACTTTACTCTTGGTCATTTTTAATTTTTTTTTAGTTATAACTTACCCTGTATATTACCAATCGGAGTAAAATTTTGTATTTATTAATTTTGAACCATGCAAACAGTTTTACCAAAAGGACGTTTAAAAATCCAAAATTTTTAGTCCATTTCTCCTCTTGTAACACCTATCCTGGAACACACTGTATAGGGTGTTTCATTTTAAAAAAATCATACTTTCTGTCGTACGCTGTATATCTTAAGACATCATAAAAATCTGATTACCAATTCAGAAACTGCAGAATTAACCCAACACACTGATATTTTAAATTTTTTTGTACGATAAAAATAAAAAATTTAAGGGGGTGTAAATTCATAACTTGACACCCGCTACATTATATACAGGGTGTTATTTAATAAGTGTCCGATATTTCAGAGAGTGATTTTTCAAGTATTTTTAAGGTAAAAAGTTCCTATGAACGTGTGGTCTAAGATGCTTCGCTTTCAAGATACAGGGTGTCAAAGTTTTATTTTTATTTATGTTTTTTCTGCATAATTTCCTAAATAATGCCGATTTCCGAACGAAAATTGGTACCTGGGGGTTTTTGACATGAGAAATTTGAATTTGTTCTTAATTTAGCTCTTACTTGTAGAGGGCGCCAGCCACATGTATATTCTCACTTTCAAAGGCTCATGACTTTTTGTACAACCCTGTATTTAAATTTTTGTTAAAAGAAATGGATTCCTTAGTCATTTTTACGTAAAAAAGGTACTCTTATTAGATGACGCTAGGAGCAACCGTTTTCGAAATATTTTAGTTTAAAATAATCGATGCATACGCTTAGTAACAAATATGCTAAGTAAAGACCGCCGAAAATGACGGTTTTATCAAGTAGCGGTCTTTACTTAGCATATATATATATATATATATATATATATATTATAGTTATCTACGAATTACAATTAATTGTAGCTTTTTATTGTTTCTTTATCGGTGTGTAAAGCCTTTTAACTACTTAGAAAAACTTTGAGTTCAAAAGATTTTAATTTTAATCCTTTCAACTTGTAATAGTAGATTTTATTATACCGGGTTATGCATCGCCGGGCGGGACATAGGAAATCCCATGTAATTTTTAATGGGGTCAATTATTGGCTCTCCTAATTATTTAGAGAAAATGGTCCATGGTAAAAACTTTAGATTTTTCAGTTAACCCGTTTGCTAGTTAGATGCTAATATATTTTTAAAAATTGTTACATTATTATCGCCTCATATTTATGAACAACAATAAGAATACCAGTTAGCGTGACATAACGTTGTCATTTTGAAATTTAGTGCTTTATTATTATCAAAAAATCGTAGAGCGAAAAGATTAACCATGAGTTATACTACTGAAGAAAAAGGATTGATGATTAAATGGTACTATCAAGGAAATAGTTACCAAAGGTGTGGCTGATCAGTATCCGAATAGACCGATACCCGGAAAATCAACAGTCGATAGGACTATCAAAAAATTTGAGACCAAAGGCACAGTAAATAACTGCAGATGTGAAGCTAGGGAGTATCAAAGAGATGAAAATGTAAGAGATAATAGAGACTTGGAAATTTTATTGCACGTGGAAGAAAATGAAGGGAAGGTGAGTACAAAAAAATAATAATAATATTCAAAATTCATAATTTTTAATTTTTCTCAAAATAACCATTTTTTTAATACGCATATTTCGAAAACTAATTGAGATAGGTATATAAAATGTGGTATTTCTGAAAGATTTTCGAAATATTTTTTTAATGGTAAAGTAATATACAGTGTGTCCGAGGATGGGTGTTACAAGAGGACAAATTGACCATAAAATTATTTCATTTAAGCTTTTTAAAAAATTACCAGATCCTTGAACAACTTAAAGGTCAGATTTTACATTTAAAAATTTATTGTAAGAAATTAAAGAAAGATTTTTAAAAAATTAATATTTAAATAAAATATATTTTTTTACAACCTCAAATTACGTGGCTGATTGTATTGATTGTGTGTCTATGACGTATGTAAAAGTTAGTGGCCATTATGTAAGCTAAAGTTGTGTTTATTTCGCTTAAGGGTTTCTTAACCCCTTCTGAAGTTTTTAAAATTATCCGATTTTTATTATTTGGCGTTTTTTTTATCTTTGGACAATCCACGAAGGCTGAAAGCCTAAATACTAACGTACCGTGGGTGTCTTAAGCAGGGTAAGAGGAAGTTTGTTAACACGGGACTTAAAAACTTGAAGATTTGGGGGGAAAGAAAGACCTCCGCTGGCAGTAGGTTCCACAGTCTAGAAACTCTAGGGATAAAAGAACGAACGAAATGGAAAGTTCGGGGCCTGTCCAATTGAACCGTATAGGGATGCATTCGCGTGGCACCATGAGTTTCTCTGTTGGGGGCTGCAAGAGGAGAGACTATACTGGATAATTAGTCGGAGCAGAAGCCGTAAAAGTATCTATAGAAGAGCGATAGATCTCCCACAGCTCGACGATGGGCAAGAGAAGGAAGTCTTTGAGTAAGTAAAGGATCATTAATAAGACGAACAGCCCTACTTTGAATGGCATCAAGAATGCTGAGGGTTGTAGGGGATGCCATTCCCCAGACATGAGAACAATATTCTAGAGAGGGTCGAATTTGGGACACATACAAAGTGTATAGATTGGAAGGAGAAAAATACTTTTGACTCGGAAAAGAAATCCAAGCTTTTTTGAAGCCGCGGTGGCTATACAATATATTTATGCCAGTTAAGGTTATTCTCAAATGTGACGCCCACAAGGTTAAATGTGTCCCCGCTCTGCAAAAACCTGACCACTCATAAGCAAAGGACAGGATTTTATTAAAAACATTAGATTTAGTGTGCTAGAAGTCGATTGGTCGGGTACAAATGGTGCATTCTTGGCAAAAATCAGATTTGTCATCAGTTGTTATGTTCGAAAAAATAATAAAAAGTTACTTGTTTAACCAATATTTGGCTTATAAAATTATTTACATTAATAATTTATGTTACCATTAAAATATTGTTAACTTTTCTTTTTTTTAACTTTTAAGTTTAAAAGATTAGAGAGTTTCTGCAAAATATTTTAATTGATTTTTTCTAAAAAAATAGAATTTTTATATTAGACCAAAAATTTCTAAATGAAGAAAACACATTTATATTTAAAATTTGAACAAGTATTATTTATTTTGACCTGTTATGCCACCACTATTCTTTTTTCTTATTAAATACTCTAAATACTCTTTTAAAAAATTCAGACCCTTGTTTTTTTTTCAAATATTTACATATACACTTCATACCCTAACTAAAAAAAAATTAACAATAGCTGACAATTATCTTTTTCTGAAAAAAACACCATTGGTTACTAAAATTTACAGTTTTTGCTGAAAATCGCTCTTGACCTACATTTTTCTTATGCAAGGGACGTCGAAATAAGTTCGCCAACTCACATCTCGCATGAGTCCGTTAAAAAAACTGACATAGTTATAGTGTTTTTGCAAAAGCCCCTCAAATGTAACTACGAACTGCAAATCAATTTTGAGCTTTTTTTCTAATAGGTGCTTTAATTTTATTCAAATAAAAACGTGCTTTACCATGGCTTTAGAGAGCGTCAATAAATTACGTAAGGCGTTTCTTACCATTTTGGACCACCCTCCCCCCTGGTGAGATTTTCTTCAACCCCCCTTCTCATCCCCCAATCCCACGTGAGATTTGTGGGAATGTAAAAAGGCACCATTTCTCAAACTGGACTTTTTTTTAATCTTTGGACAATCCACGAAGGCTGAAAGCCTAAATACTAACGTACCGTGGGTGTCTTAAGCAGGGTAAGAGGAAGTTTGTTAACACGGGACTTAAAATCTTGAAGATTTGGGGGAAAGGAAAGACCTCCGCTGGCAGTAGGTTCCACAGTCTAGAAACTCTAGGGATAAAAGAACGAACGAAATGGGAAGTTCGGGGCCTGTCCAGTTGGACCGTATAGGGATGCATAAGCGTGGAACCACGAGTTTCTCTGTTGGGAACCGTAAGTGGAGGAACTATAATGGACAATTCTTCAGAGCAGAAGCCATGGAAGTACCTATAAAAAGCGATAAATCCCCCACAACCCGACGATGGGCAAGAGAGGGAAAGTAGGATAACTCGTCGGAGCAGAAGGCGTAAAAGTATCTATAGAAGAGCGATAGATCTCCCACAGCTCGACGATGGGCAAGAGAAGGAAGTCTGAGTAAGTAAAGGATCATTAATAAGACGAACAGCCCTTCTTTGAATGGCATCAAGAATGCTGAGGGTTGTAGGGGATGCGATTCCCCAGACATGAGAACAATATTCCAGAGAGGGTCGAATTTGGGACACATAAAAAGTGTATAAATTGGAAGGAGAAAAATACTTTTGGCTCGGAAAAGAAATCCAAGCTTTTTGAAGCCGCAGTGGCTATAGATACAATGTGTTCTCAAATGTGACGCCCACAAGGTTAAATGTGTCCCCGCTCTGCAAAACCTGGCCACTCATAAGCAAAGGATGAGTGTTTGATGATTTTTTCGCGACAAGGAACATGATTGTGTTTTGGATGTATTAAACTGAACGATATTTTTGGCGCCCCAATCCAATATTAAATTGAGATCCTGTAAAAGAGATATCTGCATCGCCCTGCGTTTGCTTTCCAAGTCGGGTTGAGAGATTGGTTTGGGAACCTGAAAAGTGGAGTGAAGGGTACTATCGTCAGCATAACTATGAATGGAATTGGTTGTGGAAGAAAGAAGGTCGTTGATGTGAAGAAGAAACAAAGTTGGTGCTAGTACTGAACCCTGAGGCACTCCAGCATTAATTTCGTGAAAGCTTGAAGAGTGGCCATCAACAATGACTGATATACGTCGATTAGAAAGATAACTGGAGAGCCAAGAGCAGAGTTTAGTTGGAAAACCGTAGGAGGGAAGTTTATTAAGAAGTGCGTCATGCCAGACTTGGTCGAAAGCTTTAGATATATATACTTGTTTCAGTTGTGTGAAACAAAGGAAAGAAGATCTGCTGTAGATCTCTTGTGACGACTTAGTTTTGTCGTCGAAATAATTTTGAAAAGCAACAAAAAAAGGCCCTTGACCAAAAGGATTTATGCTAATATGAACTTTTCTTCCTAAAATGGGCTAAGGAATCATATTCTATATTTATAGCCATCAATTAAATTACACCCTGTATAGACGCATGTGACTATAGTTAATTAAAACAGACTAGGTGTTAAATAGAACCCCTACATTGGCCGGTCTATCCTTCACAGTCTTATAGATCTTTCTCTTTTAGTAGCATTCTCTATACAAAGCGTCGCACATATCTGTGTTGCGTACAAAATGTTCTTACACAGATATGCGGGACCACCTGCTGAACGTGCTTTCCAAAGCACAACGTGAGAGGATTTTTAGGTTAGTGATTTAATAACATCCTGTATTTAAAACTGTAAACGAATAAATAAAACGCAATTTATTTATATAAGTTGTATTTATTTATTTTATTAAAAATAAATTCAATGTTAAGTATTATATCCCATATTGCATTTCTTGTAATTTATTAATTATGTTGTTACCTATAATTACCTGATAATTATCTATTTCAATCTCATAAAAAATATAAACCTTGTATATCAAAAAATTAATATCCGTTCAGTACTTTTAATTTTCAGAATTCATATGGAACTGGGATATTTTAATTCTTTACTACACACAATATTTTAATTGTGGTAATGAAGTACTAAAATTATTTGACAACTAAAAACAGTACAGAAGGTATACTTTTCAATAAAAGAAAAAAATGTGGTTTTAATATTTTTGCAAATAAGCAAACTATATACGGTGCATTCCATAATATGTGTATAAGAATTACCAAATAAAGGGTGATTCAAAATCGATCACGAAACTTAAGGGGGTGATTCTACTTGACAAAATAAGGGTAGAGCTTTATATAATTTTTTTCAAAATGTCATTCGTTTTCGAGTTACAAGCCGTCAAAGTTCAATTTTTATTTTGGTTTTTTCGCCATATTGCATTTATTTTTAACCAATCCAGTTGATATTTGGTACACAAATCGACCTTTGCAGATTCTAAAATTTTAAGACAAAGGTACTTTTTTAAATACCGCCAGAGGGCACTTTACCTAAAACTTAAAATTTATTTACATCATAACTTTTTATTTTGACAGATGTCGCAAAGCTGGGGGCGCCATTTTATAAACAATCAAAAACTCTAAAAATAAGGTACTCTTTATTAAAGGCGATAAACCTCACCGTTTAGGCGCCAATAGACATCAAAGTTTTCATCAATTTCAATCAAATTACCTACATACATACTGGTTGTCCAGTAACTCAAGCGACAAACTTTGCGGGGCAATTCTACAACAGAAAATAAGAAAAAAACTTGATATAAACATATGTCCTAAACGTCTTAGTTTTTGAACTACGGGGTGTTTTTTTTTAATTTTTAACACTCTGTAGTTTAAAAACTAAGACGTTTAGGACATATGTTTATATGAAGTTTTTTCTTATTTTCTGTTGTAGAATTGTCCCGTAAAGTTTGTCGCTTGAGTTACTGGACAACCAGTATGTATGTAGGTAATTTCCATAGCCTCCATATTTGGCGGTATGAATATTCGTAGTAGACTCGTCAAAGGGACCCTCCTAAAAGGGTTTATAAGTGTTCTTATCATAAAGTATATTTTAATTCTGGCCCAGGGACTATTCATCTCTCGACTCTCGATCACCAGTAAAAAATAATAATCAACAACACAATAAATAACACATATATTATTTACATATTTACAAAAAGAAATTCTACACTACGTATTTAATAACTTAACAACTAGTGATGAAAGTACGACCTACCTCCACCTAAAATATCATCGAAAAATCCACCGAAATAATCGCCATCATCATCGTCATCGTCATCATCGTCGGCTTCATCAGCTGCAGTGTCGTCGTCATCATCATCATCATCGTCGTCACCTAAGATGTCGTCATCATCATCGTCATCGTCATCATCGTCATCAGACGACTGACGTCCAGTTACTTTGGATTTATGGTGTTTTTTGTGATGATGAGCACGACCTGAAACAATTTAAAATGTTTAGTTATAAATTTAATAGTAGTCGCTGACAAAAAGACGTCCAAAATCAGTTATGTTGCCAGAAAACATTGATGTTGTGCAAAAAGTAATAATACAAAATATTTATCAGATATAATAAAATACTGGAGCATTAGTTTCCCCAGCTTATACAGGGTCTTTTTGAACACTATTGCCAAACTACTGTAGTAGGATGCTCTCATTAAAAGAAGAAACAAGTTTATATTTACATGGGTCTGAAATTTTCGGCTTTTGCGGCTTATAACCTGCGCAGAGTACCTATGATGGCAACCCAACTCTTGAGTGAATAAACGTAAAGTAGCCACAATTGAGCTACCACGTTGATAATATTTTTTAGTACTTCCAACCTATCGAGAGGAATCAGACGCATACCATACTTACTTGTAGTAAGTAATTAAAAAAAATAAAAAAATATGGATTAGAAACCGAGAAATTTCTATTTGAAATACTATCACTCTTATTGAAAGACCCTTTAGATCATGATGAGAAATATTTTAAAAAACAGTAAAGGTATTTTTAATGACATATATATATTTTTTTATTTTTAGACACAAATAGTGCCTATCCTATTAAAAAAATCGATCAAAGATTTCAAACTAAACTTACCTTCTTTGGCTTTTTAGCAGCTGCAGTGGTGGCATCAGCAACTTCAGTGCTGGTTGGTTCCTCAATTTTTTCTTCTGCTTTAGCTTCTTCTTTATCGGCTTCAGGTTTAGCAGCTTCAGTGCTTTTTACTGCTGCATCAGCAGGTTTTTCTGCTGCATCAGTACTTTTACCGCTGCATCAGTACTTTTTACCGCTGCATCAGCACTTTTAACTGCTGTCTTAGCACTTTTAACTGCTGTCTCAGCACTTTTTTTCAGTTGCTTCACTAGCTTTAACTTCAGTGTCACTTTTAAATACGCCTTGTGTTTCTTCTTGTAATTCACCTTTAAGTTGAACCTCTGCTGGTGTATTTTCGTGTGTGTGGGCCGAGATGATAATGGGGTTGGCGTAGCATGATAAAGAGAGGTATAGAAGGACAGCGCCCAGGAGGTACAGCCTCATTTTGGGTCTGAAAAGAAATATGTTTTTAAAAAAGGTGCTAGAAATCAATTTAGAATAAGTTTTCTTGCATATTATGAGAATTTTTTATTTTGATGGCTTATTTGTTTTATCAAATCAACTCTTTTAAAGGGTGGTTTGTTAATTTATGCTTTCGAAATAGTTAAAGAGAATAAATAATCTTTTTACAGGGTTTACCGCCATTTTTACCACAAACCCTCTTTGTTAAAAGAATTAACCAAAATGTAATTAAAATTTAAAAAAACCTTTGGGATTGCAAAAATTAGATACGTGTCTAATTTTTTCAATCCTGAAGGTTTAATGCCACTTTTAATTAAGAAAATCAATTCATTATATCTTTTAATAAATTTAAAACTAGGCCTTTTAAAATACTGCCCTAGGTTGTAAGAGGGCACCACTTTATGTTGAGCGTTGGCAACACTGCCTTTTTAAGTTGGTATTTGACGTTTATACTAAAACTGTGCGTTTATTGGTGTATTCCTTTATGCTCCTGAACCGCCCAGAGCGACACCATAAGTGTTCCCTTTTTTTACATGTTTTCATGTTGTAGAACCGTTCTTGACACTATTGACAGTCTAGAGAACGGTTCTACAAAGTACCCTAAAAAAGCAAAAAACATAATTAAGATCGCATGTGACTGTATTTTTATTCATGCCATATAAAGTGGGAGTATTTATTTGTGTAGAACATGATAAACCTGTACCAGCGTTAATAACCCAAGAAGTCAATGCGCTTTTTCCTAAATAAAACAAAACAAAGACATAAATAACTACTTATGCTACATGTCTATTCAATTATTAGGAGGAATTGCCTACTTCGCTTCAAACATTATTATTATTATGATTAAACAGGTAATTATAACCTAACTTGTGTTTGAGTACAGTTAGGAACACCTTGTAGAATTAAAACTTACGAAGTGACTAGGGGCACGTTGATGTGCCGCGGTTACTACTGAGCGATGCCATTATTCATCATCAAAGTTGAAATTCAAACTATCCTTAATTTGGCTATATTCCGCCTTCTTTTTGCACAAAATTCTTGATATAACACTAAATTGGCATACAATATTTTATGAACATCCTTAAAAAACCTCTTTTTTAGTTATTTTACACGTTTTTATTAAATTCTAATTTTTACACCCAAAACGCTGCAACCATGCATACACCTATGCGTATAGTGGTTTCAAACATGGTGACTTGATTTAAAGCAAACCTTTTATTATATTAATAAAGAAAGGCTTATAATCAGTAAAAACAGGTTTTAAAAAGGTTTTTAATGTAAAATGAAATATTGTGTGCCAATTTTGTGTTATATCAGAATTTAGTGCAAAAGAAGGGAGAATATAGTAAAAATAAGGATAGTAGACAGTAGTGACGTCATACACGTGCCCGGTAAAAAAATAATCGCGGCACATCAACGTGCACTTGGCCACTTCGTAAAACTTACGGTTACCGGTGTAATAGATATTGGGTTATGCAAAATTTTGAAAATTTGTTTTTATAGGGAAACTTGTTATTTTTGACTCATGACACAAACATTTCATGAAAAACTTTCATCGTGAATCCCCTGTAAAAATGGGGCCTCTTGTAGAACACAGTTTATATTCTTTATTAACAAATAGACTGGAAAATGCAAAAACCCAATTAAAATCCCATGTGATCGTATTTTTATTTATGCCATATAAACTGGTAGTATTTATTTGTGTAGAACATGATAAAACTGTACCATCGTTAATGACCTAAGTAGTCAATGCCTTTTTCCCAAATAAAACAAAACCAAGACATAAATAACTACCTATATTACATGCTTATTCAATTACAAAGAGGAATTGCTTACTTCGCTTCGAACATTATTATTATTTTGATTAAACAGGTATTTATAACCTAACTTGTGTTTAAGTACAGTTAGGAACACATTGTAGAAATAGAACTTACGGTTACCGGTGTAATAGATGGATTATGCAAAATTTTGATGAACTGTTACTTTTTTAACATTACCATGTTATTATTGAAACATCAATATTTAAATATCGTAAAAAATAACGTACCGTTATACTATGAGGTAAATCTGTACCACAGTTACAATCAATAAATTTTTGTTTTATCATAATATGTTGGAAACGTAAAATTTGGTGTCTACCAGATGCCAGGGAGGTAGCAAAAGTTAAATTAAATTTCTACTATCCTATGTAAATTTTGATATAGATGGACCCATATTTAATTCATTCTGAAAGCGATGCCGCCAAGTACACAAAAAATGATAAAGTAAACAAACCTTTTTGAATGCACATAGCCTCGGACAGAGCCTGATTACATATTTTTAGATAAATAATAAAAAATACATTACTAAAATACGTATCACCTACTTACAAATCATTCTCTTATTTCGCCTCTACCTACTATAAAACCGGTGGCACGTGGCGTGGTACTAGAAACTCGTCGGGTTAAATATTTTTGCTGCAATAAATCATTGTTCAGAAAAGGGTTTCTTTACTTTATCATTTTTGTGTACTTGGCGGCATCGCTTTCCGAATGAATTAAATTTTGACCCATCTTTACTTTTAAATTATTGGCTCACTTATTGATTCTACAACAAAATTGTATTAGGCTATTTTGAAGACGTTGATAAGATAAGCTTACACACTAAATTTTGTTATTTTCTCGAAAGCCAATTAAATGTTTAAAAAGAACAATTTGTAAAATAATTAAAAGTTGACAAGAAATAATTGTATTCATCACTGGTGGATTCATTACGGCATGTATCAGGCATTCAACGATTTTAAAAATGGTTTTTCTTTAATAACTATTAACTTCTTAATTATAAAATACCGAAATTTAGTGTGTAAGCTTATCTTATAAATATCCTCAAAATAGTCTGATACAATTTTGTCGTAAATCATTACATTGTATCTATAGCCACGGCAGCCTCAAAAAAGCTTGGATTTCTCTTTCGAGCCAAAAAGTATTTTTCGCCTTCTAATTTATACACTTTATATGTGTCCCAAATCCGACCTCCCTTGGAATATTGTTCTCATATCTGGGGCATGGCGTTCCCCACAACCCTCAGCATTCTTGATTCTATTCAAAGAAGAGCTATTCGTCTTATTAATGATCCTTCGCGTACAGAAAGGCTTCCCTCTCTTGCCCATCGTCGGGCTGTGGGGAATTTATCGCTTTTTATAGGTATTTCCATGGCTTGTGCTCTGAAGAATTATCCAGTATAGTTCCTCCACTCACGGTTCCCACCAGATAAACTCGTGGTGCCGCGCGTATGCATCCCTATACGGTCCAACTGAACAGACCCCGAACTTCCTACTTTGTTCGTTCTTTTATCCTTAGAGTTTCTAGAATGTGGAACCTGCTGCCCGCGGAGGTCTTTCCTTTCCCCCAAATCTTCTATTATTTAAGTCCCGTGTCAACAAAATCCCTCTTACCTTGCTTAAGAAACCCACGGTACGTTAGTATTTAGGTTTTAGCCTTCGTGGTTTGTCCAAAGATAAAAAAAAATAGGGGAGCCAGTATTTCAGGGTATCAAAATTTACATCGGATTTCTTATGGCCAATCTGGAGATGCTCCACCCGGTATGTTACTAATTATATTATTTAATAAATCTATTTTGTCAAACTTCATATTTTCTTTTTACAACATAACAGTTAACAGAAAAGTTAGACTGCGTGTGGCAAGTAGCACAAAGAACATACTTGATTCTATCTCGAGAAAAGGTAGGAGAAATCTTCCCCAACTATCCGGCAATTATCCGTCCTACCCAACCTCGGATCTTTATTCTTTTAAGCCCTCTGCCGCCTCCCTCGGCAGAAAAAACACTAAAGAGCAAATATAAGGGCATCGCCTTTCAAATCGCCGCCAGTTCTAATCACTTGGCGCCCTATGTATAATACACAAAACTATCCCACTTCAGAGTAAAAAGCGTAGGGTGCATTTTACTATTTTTTCATAACTTTTCCCTCATAGATATTTACAAATGAAATGATTATAACATTTAATATATTAAGCACCCCACGCTTTTATTCTGAAGTGAATTATTCTGTTATTATCTTAAATTGTATTATAATTCTATTTTGAGGTATCTAATTATAATTCATTGTTTGACCTTTTATTACTGCAATACAAACTCTGTAATAAAAAATTATTTTCTAATTTTTAGTTCGGTTGCATATAAAAGCGTGTTTTTAGTTTTTTTAAACTATTATTTATTTTCCATTTTTTAGTTCGATATATCAATTAGTTTTCTGCGGACATGTGATATTGAAATGTTTCACGAACTATTTCGTAATCTATTCATTTCATTTTAAGCTTCACTGTTGCATGGTGTTTTAGAACGCAACTACTCCGAACAAGTTTCTGTCAGTCCTTATGCTGAGAGTACGTCCGAAACTGCACGCATGCGCAGATCGCGCAATAGCTCTTTCTCTGTTACTCTCCTACAGAAAATCTATAAAGGAATTTATTTATCCTGGCGATCCTAATCAGGATAACGGGATACTGTTTGCAGATTATTGCATTGTCATGGGTCCTTGATACGTGTGCAAAGTTTCAAAGAAATCGAATCACTGGAAGTTGATGAAAATTAAGCTTAAAGATTCCGTTACATACATACATACATACATACAACCCAAGCTAATAATAAAAATAATAATAATAATAAAACCGTGTTAAAAAAGATCCTCGCCTTTTAAATCGCGCCATGGGGCTGGTCCTATACTTCGATATACAATAAAATCTTTTTATTCTCAAGCTCTTTAAAAACCCTAGAACCAAGGTCCCCATTAGCCAATCTGTATAATATAACACAGTGGCGGATCCAGAGGAGAGGAGCAAGGAGCGCGCGCCCCCGGTGAGCCCAACAGAACACATGATAGTGACCAGTTTGATCTTGGAACTTTTGAAAATGCAGAATTGTACAACTGTTTTCTTAGCATTTGTTAACTTTTTTGTTAGTTCTAAGTTAGTTTAATTTAAGCTTTTTGTCTGTAGGTGTGTGTACCATAAATGATTTTTATTTGCGACCCCCTGAGATGCAGTTCTGGATCCGCCTCTGATTTAAAATAACAAATTGAAAAATTATTCTGTAAGAGGTGTTTAAATAACTGTTATTTAAAATTTTGTAGCCTTATTAACACAAGTTTAGTACATATGTATTTCTTTATGTCCAAAGTAAACAAGTTCATTATCAATGTTAAAATCGCGGAAAGGTAATAAATTTTAACGTTATACAAAGAACATGGACGAAACCAATTTTCTTAATAAGGTAAATAATAGTTTAAAATTGATTTTTTTAAGTTCAAATTAGCCACGTCAATAAAAAAAATGTTAAGACTGCCGTGAGTTTACTTCACCGTAATATGGATTTGCCGTGAAATGACGTACCTAACCTCGCAACGAAAATTGTAGTCCTGACTCGTAAAACGCCAAAAATATCTTTCTTGAATATACAAAGAAGAACCAGCAGAATTTAGACAGCGCAGATTTTTGTTTATCTTTGAACAAACCACGAAGGCTAAAAGCCTAAATACTAACGTACCGTGGGTGTCTTAAGCGAGGTAAGAGGGAGTTTGTTGACACGGGACTTAAATACTTGAAGATTTGGGGGAAGGAAAGACTTCCGCGGGCAGCAGGTTCCACAATCTAGAAACTCTAGGGATAAAAAGAACGAACAAAGTGGGAAGTTCGGGGCCTGTCCAGTTGGACCGTATAAGGATGCATACGCGCTTCACCACGAGTTTCTCTGTTGGGAACCGTGAGTGGAGGAACTATACTGGACAATTCTTTAGAGCAGAAGCCATGGAAGTACCTATAAAAGCGATAATCCCCCACAGCCCGACGATGGGCAAGAGAGGGAAGCCTTTCTGTAAGTGAAGGACCATTAATGAGACGAATAGCTCTTCTTTGAATGGAAATCAAGAATGCTTAGGGTTGTGGGGGACGCCATGCCCCAGATATGAGAACAATATTGCAAGGGAGGTCGGATTTGGGACACATACAAAGTGTATAAATTAGAAGGGGAAAAATACTTTTTGGCTCGAAAGAGAAATCCAAGCTTTTTTGAAGCTGCCGTGGCTATAGCTACAATGTGTTTATGCCAGTTAAGGTTACTTTGAATTGTAACGCCCACAAGATTGAAGTTGTCTCTGTAAAACTTGGTCCGTTCGTAAGTAGAGGATAAGAATTTGATGACTCTTTTCGCGACAAGCAACACGATTGTTTTTGGATACATTAAAATGGACAAGATTTTGGCGCCCCAATTCAATATTAAATTAAGATCCTGCAAAAGAGATATCTGCATCGCTCTGCGTTTGTTTTCCAAATCAGGTTTAGTGATTGGTTTAGGAACCTGAAAACTGGAGTGAAGGGTACTATCGTCGGCGAAACTATGAATGGAATTAGTTGTGGACGAGAGAAGGTCGTTAATGTGAAGAAGAAACAATGTTGGTGCCAGAACTGAGCCCTGAAGCACTCCAGCATTTACTTGGTGAAAGCTTGAAGAATGGTCCACAATAACTGATATACGTCGATCAGATAGATAACTAGAGAGCCAAGTACAGAGTTAAAACACATTATACATTCATATTCCAGTTTTTAATCTGGTAGGTAATAAATGTGGCTATATGCTAATTTAAATAAACCTGATATCAATATTAATATATATATATATATATATATATATATATATATATATATATATATATATATATATATATGATAGTATCAATCTTTTTGAGGATAAATGTCGCGAATGTATGTAGAAATCAGCGAGTACGAGCTGATGAAACATTAGGGTTAGTGTCTTATGCAGCTGTTGAAGTTTCGGAAACACTGATTCAAGAATAAACCGAAGTTTTTACTTTATACAGGGTGTCAATAAATTATGGGTGTTTAATTTTACAGAAGATTATTTTTAAGAGAAAAAGTTATATAAACATGAGATCCGCAAATTCTTAGTTCTCAAGATGGGTGTCAAACTTAGAAAATAAATTGGTTTTTGGTCAATACTTTGAATATCATTTACCCAATCTAGTTGTGAATTTAGTAGAGTTATTTAAAGCATTAAGGGGCTCATGTAGCACTAGTATAATTAAATGTAATAAATTAAGTGGCGTCTCGAGCTGCACCTGGACAAATCATTCGAACAAAAAAAATGTACGCCACTGACTTTATTGTTTAACTGATCTAAATTTATAACCATTTTTATGAAAATAATTTGGGTAATTATTAATGGTGTACAAGGGATATCTTACTAGGATTAAACCCGTTTAACCTGGTATGCATTATTTATTTATATTTTTATATAAACGAAAATTAATAAATAGAATATCCATTATGTACGGTTTTAATACAAATTAAAATGAGATTAAAACAACAACGTACTTATTTAAGTCGCAAATATTTTATAAAAATAAAAATAATTATAATATTAAATTTATGAAATATCATTCGAAAGGCAACTAATTTTAACCAGAGCTGTAAATAAAAAAATATTCAACTGGGTTATTTTTAAAATTGGTTATTTTTGTTGAACACTGTATAAAACGCAAAAAAATAGAAAATTTTTCAAATAAAATTATGTCCGAAAATTTTTCGTTTTCGAGATACAGGGTATTAAAGTTTTAAGAGAAAAATGCCTTTTTATTATAACTTTCCTACCACTCCAGATATTTTCACAAAGTTTGGTACACTTTTTTTGACTATTATATTAAATTTTTTACTATAAAAATTAATTAAAAAAATACCAGTGGCGTTCGAAAAAGAACTGCTTTTCTTCGAACCAATATTATTTTTAAAATACTCATTTATTTTTTGGTAAATTCGGATGATAAAATACTTACATTACTACAGTTTTAATTTCATTAAAAAGTTGTTGCTTTTAACAAAATATTATACAGTCAAAAATCTAACTTAGAAATAAAACACCATATCAGATTTTAGCGATTTTCTCATGCATCGAAATGGCTTTTATTATATTTTTTTACGAAAACCGTTTGTCGTACGAAAACATATTAATCAAAGTAAATGAACATTTCAAAAATAATATTGATTCAAAGAAAAAGCATTTTATGTATTTTTTTTCTTTAAAAAATCAATACAAATCTTGTTCGAACGCCACTGCTCAAAAATTTTCAAAAACATATACAGAAAAAATGTAATATAATTGTCAAAAGAAGTGTACCAAATTTTGTGAAAATATCTGGGGTGGTAGGAATGTTATGATAAAAAGCCATTTTTCACCTTAAAACTTTAAGACCCTGTATCTTGGAAAGTGAGCATTTTCGGACAAAATTTTATTTAAAATATGTTCTTATTTTCCTGCATTTTATACAGCGTTAAAAGAAAAGTACCAACCTAAAAATACCCTTGTATAGTTTGCTGTTTTAAAGGTATTCAGCGTGTCTTCGGAAGTTCTTAACAAATGGGAAACATTTTTATTGTTAATTTTACGAAAAAGAGTGTCTCTTCATAAAAAGTCCTGCTTGATGAGAAAATACATTTCCACAAAAATATTTGAAGGTTGGATGTACCAAGGAAGGTAAACTTTTAATAAGGAGCGATCGATTTGTTTATGTCCGAAAATATAGGTTATGTTTGTAACGTCACCTTTTTGCCATAATATTTTTTATCTGACAAAATAAACCAATACTTGCATACCATAAAATAAAATCACTAAAAAACATAAAAAAATGTGTCTTACCCTTAATGATGATTTAAACGTAAATTCCCTGTAAAAAAATATCCAAAGGTCAGTGACCCCTGTTTACAAGTTTTAAAATTCTCTGTAACTGCAGTACTAATAACTACTCAATTTAACTATAAACAGTAAAAACTAAACATATATAAAAGTCCAATGACTAAATAGCAAAAAAATAACACCAAAACCTCGAAAAAAACCTTCCAGTACGATTGTAAACAAAGAATTACGGAAAGAGATTGCGTCACAAAATTTGGCGAACATAGGCTTAAATGGGATCGAGCGCTCCTTATTAAAAAGTTTAGTTTCTTTGGGATGTACAGGGTGGCTTAAAAATGACTTGTTTCCAAATTAAAATATGGGTTATTTCCTAACTATGGTACCAAACTTTAAAGGGTAATTTCTTATGTCATTTTATGAAGAAAAGTTCCTATAAACATATGTCCGGAGTTGCTTCGTTTCTGAGATACAGGGCGTTAAATATTTTTTAAACTTCTGTTTGTTTTTAAATTTCTTATATACGAAGCCAGATACAAAAAAATGTACTACACTAAAAGTTGTATTTTTAGTTGCTTTAAAGGAAAAAAATATAAAAACTGCATAAAAACCCAGTGGCGTACAGTGGGCAAAACAGCCAATATTATTGAGAGAAAATGTACGCCACTGGCTTTTAATGCAGTTTTACTATATATTTTTCTTAAAAGCATGCCATATCATACTTCATATGAACATATGTCTTAAACGTCTTACATTTTGAACTACGGGGTGGTTAAAATTAAAAGAAAAAAGTTTTTTTATTATATTATTTAATACACCGTAGTTTAAAAACTAAGACGTTCAGGACATATGTTTATATTAAATTTTGTTCATATTTTCTGTTGTAGAATCGCCCCGTAAAGTTTGTCGGTTGAGTTACTCAACACCTTGTAAAATTGATGAAAACTTTGATGTCTATTGGTGCCTAAACGGTGAGGTTTATCGACTTTAATAAAGCGTACCATACTTTTAGAGTTTTTGATTGTCTATAAAATGGCGCCCCCAACTTTGCGATATCTGTCAAAATAAAAAAGTTATTATGTAAATAAATTTTAAGTTTTAGGTAAAGTGCCCTCTGGCGGTATATAAAAAAGTACTTTTGTCTTAAAATTTTAGAATCTGCAAAGCTGGATTTGTGTGCAAAATATCAACTGGATTGGTTAAAAAATAAATGCAATATGGCGAAAAAACCAAAATAAAAATTGAACTTTGACGGCTTGTAAATCGAAAACGAATGACATTTAAAAAAATATATATATTAAGCGCTATCCTTACTTTGTCAAGTAGAATCACCCCCTTAAATTTCGTGATCGATTTTTGATTCACCCTGTATATTTACGATTTTACTAAAAATTAAATTTAAAACACATTACCTATGAAATTGTTCACTCAAACTACCCTGAGAAAGACTTAAAAAGAATGTAAAACATGTTAAAATATCTTGCCTATTTATAGTATCCTATTCTTGTCAGTTTCTCTGAACTAATTATTTTATGATATTAATTAGAATGTGCGGTAGTCCAGCCTGTTTTATTTAAGGTTATTTATACGTTCAAGGGTTTAACTGTCAATTAATTGTAACCTTATTAAAATAATACATAAAAAATGTTTTAATTTGCTTGGGCTATCAAAATATTCAGAATATATCGTATTACCTAACGAAATACAGGGTCACCCAAAAGAGAACTAAACAGACATATTTGTAGCTTTTCTCTTGTATTTAAAAATATGTGGAATATTCAACTTCTCTATTTTTCTCTGTAGAATTTCGTTGCAATTGATGGGTATCTTGGTTATTATTAAAGCTAGAGACTTGCGGTTTTCGCGAAATGTTTTTTATTTAAAGTAAAAGAATTTACAACCTAATAATAAATAAAAACTGTTGTGTAAACGGTTGTTCTACTAATACAATAAACTGTATATCTCCGGCACTGAACCACATGGCCGAAAAATGGGAGATGTGACCAATGATCTGAAAAATAAAGCGGATAGCTAATAGAAAATGTTCCCCATATATTTTCAATAGACCTGCGCACGAATTTTTGACCCCACACTGGGAGAGTTGCTGTACACCTTTGCACATGCGCAGTTCTCATAAAAGTTAGTGTTTTTCAATTAAAATCCAATATAGTGTTGGCAACATTGACAAAATTTGCATTCTTTTAATAAATATAGTGGTTGGAACACTGAAAATGTTTACCTACATAGCAACAGGGCCACACTCATGATAATTTGGGATTTTCCGATTGTAAACGCCAGGTAAAATTGACGCCGTCAATAGCCCAAAAACCAACCTCTCATCTACGGTCGACCGTTATTAGTCATTTGGTATTCTCGCTAAGCACAAATGAAAGGACATTTGTGATTAGCGAGTCTTCGTGTTTTTCAGTGGTGTTTTTAACTTTTGTTTATTTTAGTTTTGATAAACCAAAACTAAATAATGAGTTATTGTATATTGTTGTTTTGCAGAAATTGGAAGGTTTTTCTTGTGGTTTTGATTGCAAATATGAGGTCAGTCACAAATTTTCAGCATAAAATTTTCTAAGATCACGAACATTTGCAAACGACCAGAGGCAAAGGTGATAACTTGGTCAAGTCAAATGAGGCAACGGCGTTTACAAATGGCACAACACGCCAAGTTTAACTGAACGAAAACTGCTACGGCAGCGAAAGTGAAATAACAGTGTATAAATTGAGTCCTCAAACTAGTTACACCAAAATTAATTGGTTTTATGATAAAATAAATCAAATATCAATTGATTTAGTTTTGTTGTGTCAAAGTAGTTTTAAGAAGAAAGATAATAACGCAAAATATATCGTGCAGTTTTAAGGTTTAGTCAAAGAGGGTCCAGCAAAAAACAAAATTCAAGTTGAGATTAGTGCTTCAAAGCACTCTCGTATACTAAATTATACAAGACAAAAAAAAGTACCCAATATCTAAACCGGTTTAATTTTTAGGGACTTCTATGGAAGACGAGTACAAACTTAAAATAAAATATTTAAATATGTGTATATATCCAAGAAACAAAATTAGGTAATTGTCTAGAAAGTTGCGGCCACTCCGATTTTGACGAAATTTGCTATACCTTGGTATTTTGGGGCGCTGATCACGAATCTATTTTTTTTCGGAAACGGTTCGATCTTGAGATATTCATCATCATGGCTAAACTGTTCTTATTTTTACTATAATTCCCTTTTTTTGCACTAAGTTACTGATGTAACACTAAATTCGCACACAATATTTTATTTAACTATAAAAAACCCTTTTTAAAACATGTTTTTCTTATTGGTTTTTAGCCTTTCTTTATTAATATAAAAAGTTGGCTTTAAATCAAGTCGCCATGTCTGAAACCATTATACACATAGGTGTATGCATGGTTGTAGCGTTTTAGGGGTAAAAGATTTGGAATTTAATGAAAAAAACGTGTAAAATAACTAAAAAAAGTTTTTTTTTAAAGATGTTTATATAATATTGTGTGCCTGTTAGGTGTTATATCAAGAATTTTGTGCAAAAAGAAGGCGCAATAGAGTGAAACTAAGAATTGAATTTCAACTTTGATGATGAATATCTCGAGAACGAAACGTTTCCAAAAAAAGTCGTGATTAGCGCCCCAAAAACCCTCGTTTACCAAATTTCCAAACCCGGTCCTGTTGTTTGTTTTCCGCTAGTCTGTAAATTTTTAGTGCGCATGCCCACAAGTGTACTGCGCAGTGCCCACGTAGGGGTTATTGTCATTTTTGCTGTATTTATCCTTATTATTTTTCAGATCAGTGGATGTGACGTCATAACACGTCAAAGCAATATGGCCGAATGTCGCGACCCTATATAGACCGACTTTGGTTTTGGCTGGACATTCGAACGGAATAATTTAAATTTCAGGTAAAATTTTAAACTTAATTTTCTCAAAGACTAAAAAAATATTTTAGTGCGGTTTTCGGCAAATTTGGACTCATTTATTAGTCTTTAGGACTACCTACTCTGAAGTCTTGGTATTAAACTTACCTCTTATATACAAAGTGGTAAATATGACGTTGTTTTTTTGGAAAATTTTGTTGTTCGGCAACTTTTTAAATATAAGAAATTGTTGAACCTTAAATATTTTATAATATTCAGAAAATCATTTGTGACAAACAATTTTGGAAGGTTTTTGATATTCATTGTAAATCTAAAAATATGATGTTTTTACTAAAAAAGTTACGTATTAGCGTTGTCATCCTGTAAAACACAAAAACGCATTAAGTCCTATTAACTCCTACTAACCAGAACTAACCATACAATTCAAAGAGCATTATTACGCAAACTAAGAACCGCAAATAAAAAAATAAAAAACCCGTTTCGGTATTTTGATCCCTAGATTCCAAAAAATACATTTGGAATTTATAAAAGTTAATTCTGTAGTTTATGACATAACAGCAAACAAAAATTGGGAAAAAAATTAGAAAATTTTGAAACATTTGCTTTTGCAAATAGATCTACTTTTTAATTACCCTGTATAAAAGTTTTTAAAAATTTAAATAAGTATTGCTTTTGGCTTAAAACGTAAAACAGTAGGAGTTAATAGGACTAAAAGTCAGTGTTATACAGGGTAATAACGCTTAAATGACAAGTTTTTAGTAAAAAAATCATATTTTCAGATTTACAAAGAATTAAGTAACACAACAAGAATTCGCCAAGTTAACATAGGACATTTGAGGCGTTGCGAGCCAGAGCGGACCATCCCACAATTCAAAAAATGTACTTTAACACATTTTTCAATAGTATAAAACACTTATCAGAGCTAAAGTGGACTTAGTAAGCTACCACTATCCAATATTAATCCTAGCCTACTTTGACTTTGCTTAATAAGTTTAATGCCATTGAAAATACTCGTTAAAGTACATTTTTAATTTGTTCGATGTTTCGCTCTGGTTCCTAATGCCTCAAATTTTATATAGATCTTTGGCTTATTTTTATCGCACTTAGATGATACAAAGGGATTTCCCAATAAAAATGAGCAAAAATAATGAAGTAATAATTATAAAAACTCTGGTTATACAGGGTCGATCAGGTTTTTGTTAACGAACTTTAACAGTCGATAAAATACGCTTACAAAGTTAGATTTATTTAAAAAAAAAATACACATAAACGTTACATACTTTAAGTAATAGGTTTAATTATTTTATTTATTTTTATTTATATTTTATTAAATATTCTGAAACATACAGTATAAACCAGGAAATATTTGAGTGGAGAATAATTTTATTAGAGAGTATGGAGTGTCTTAAAAACTGTAAAAAGGATTTTTAGGAAAGCAGTTTATTCTTAAAATAAAATAGAAAGTGTTTTTCTTTTAAGGGCAAAACTCATTAAATAACCTTGTTATATACATACAGGGTATCCAGTAACTCTACCGATAGACTATACGGGATAATTCTACAATGAAAAATAAGAACAAAACTTCATATGAACATATGTCCTAAAAATCTTAGTTTTTAAACTACGGGGTAATATATATATTTATATATATATATTTATATATATATATATATATATATATATATATATATATATATATATATATATATATATATATATATATATATATATATATATATAAATATATATATTACCCCGTGAATGGTTCTTGAGCCTTCATATAAATACATTAATAAAAGGTAAAGTTCTTTGGGCATATGGCATATGGCTCATCAATGACTGTGTGAAATAAATAAATAAAAAAGACCCTGTAAGAATTCGGCTACTATGGTTGGTTGTTTAAAAATTACGGAGTCTCCAAAAGAAAATGGAATACCCCGGGCCCGACCAAGACGGTGACACGTGTTTCGTCTTCGTTAAGACTTGTCAAACCGCTTCAGGTCGCTAGACGCCTTGATGACGCCCCGACTGACTGTAAATATTCTTTCTGGATCCCAGAACTAATAAATACAGACAGCGGTGTCATCGCACCAAGAAATTTTATAAACAACCAGCCATAGCATCGAGAGGTTAAAGGTGGTAGGTAAAAGTGCGCCATCTAGTTGTATATGGCAAAAGTTAAAAATGCAACATACTGTTATGCCAACAAACCATATGGAAACTGGCCGCCCCTCAGTCTGCGGGTTTGCAGAATTCGGATGAGTAGTTTTGCCAAAACCAGGTAGGTGGCGTACAACAGTGACTGAAAATATGATAAAAATCATATTGAAAGCAGTATTGTTTACCCAAACTGCGATACTTTTATATTATATCAACTACTATGTTCTATACGGTTTTCGCGTAAATATATAGAAACCATTTTTAGCATGGTCATTTCGTATCGCTTATAACAAATTCTATAGTAAAAAATCACCTTTATTATTTATTCTTTAATTGGATAGGGATTTGACTATACCAAGAAATGTTTTTTTAATTTACGCGAAAACTGCACATAAAATAAAAAAGGTCAAGAGATCAAATTTGTTTCAATCTAAAAGGATTTTTTCTAATACTTCTATTTGTGACGTTTCATTTTTTTCTTACAAAATATTTATCCTAAACCCCTATAGGGTTATAGTATTTTTTCTTTTATGCCAAAAAAACATGTTTGTTAAATTTTTAACACCCCGTAGTTTAAAAACTAGGACGTGTAGGACAAATGCTTATATAAAGTTTTTTCTTATTTTTTGTTGTAGAATCCCTCCTTTAGGTTTGTTGGTAGAATTATTGGAAACCCTGTATACATTTTGAATTATCTGATTTTATTGTATACTTTAGAGACATTTTGCACCTCTTATTTTGCAATTCCGTTGTGGTTAACGTTATTCTGAGACTGCGCAGTAACGCAAACATGATCCGTTATCGTTATTAACCATACCGGACTCCTTTAATTACGGATGAATACCGAAGAGCTTATCGTTATCGTTATTGTTAAACTGCGTGGTTGTCGGATTGTAGAATTTTAATATCAATTATTTAAGAAGGTTGACATTTTAATGCCGTATTGATTAAAATATCATTGATACATAGGCTCTAATTAGCGAAAAATCCATAGCAGTAAGAAAAATAAAATAGTGTAAAGAAATTAAAACGGACTTGCACTTTTAAGGATGTATTAAATCAGTAATCTATTTACATGCTACAATCTGGCACACTTGCTTTTTATTCTACTACCAAACCTAACCTTATTTGTTTTGTTTTGCTTGTACTGTATTGTTTACATCTACTTTGAAAAACAAAATCAAGAGAATTATTTGCATATATTTAAATGTCAATATACAGGGTGTCCTGATAAGGTTGTCCTCCGGCGATATCTCGGAAACCGTTCATCGCATAGCTTTCGGAAAAAAATATTTATAGTAAAACCGGCCTCGAGAAAATGCTGGAAATTATTTTCAAGTTTCTAATTCCGCCGCTAGAGGGCGTAAAACTAACAACAAAACTAAAAACACGGATTATTTAAGAATATGCCATATTAACTTATACCGCTGATAGTTTTGTCGCAAACTATGTAAAATCAGAAAACTTTTTTCTTTTAAGCGTTTTTCCTAACCTGTCAAATATAGCAAGGTGGGGGAGCGAATGTACATTTGAAAAAAATTAAATATCTTTCTTTAGACTTGACCGATTTTAATAAACTGGGTCTTGTTTGCAAGAGCTTTTACCAGGGCTTAAGATGAAATATTGGTATAATTAATTATTTTTTTGTTTTATTCCTGGAGACTGATTTATGTCAAAATTTTACATTTTGTCATTTTTTTCGAAAAATTTAAATGCAATGGTATTTTTATTATAAGCTCATTAAAAGGGCATAAAAAAGTAAAAAACTGGTGAAAACCGCATTTCGATATCTTAATTAATTCTCGACTTATTGCCGAAAAACTGCATTACCCATATTCTTTCCTTCTTTAAGCAGTCAACGGAGCGTTTTTGTCGAGTGTGCCATGACAACGAAAACAATTTGTTTTTCTACGAATATTAAATATTATCCTTATAATTTGTTTATCATTAATTTAATAACAGCATTTATTATTACACGGCTCGTGGATAATAATAGCTGATTTATTATTATCTACGGGCTTAGGCTAATTAAAATGAATGAAGTAAAATACAGTTTATTAAAAAGTTTATTTACAAATGCTCAAAATGTTGTCCGTTACTTAAAATGCAAAGATTTATCCTTCGATTGATACTTAGAACAGCGCTTTCTATCTCGGCCCTTGAGATATGGTTTATCGCATTTTGTAGGCGGGCAATCATATCCTCTGGCGTGGTAGGTCGTGTTTCAAAAACCATACCTTTTAACCTCCCCCATAAATAAAAGTCTAGAACTGTTAGATCTGGGGATCTAGGTGGCCATGGAAAGAGGCTTCCTCTTCCAATCCAACGATTTGGATAGATATAATCTAAATGATTTCTGACATCAGAGAAAAATGCGCAGGACATCCGTCATGTTGGTACCACATTGTTCTTCTGATGTCTAACGGAACCTCTTCCATTAGACCTGGCAGATCATTTCTAAGGAAATTTAAGTACATTTCGCCGTTTAGATGACCCTGAAAAATATGCGGCCCAATAATTTTGTTCCCCAAAATCCCGCACCAGACGTTAACGCTCCACTTGTTTTGGTTGTCAACTTCTCTCATCCAGTGAGGATTACTAGCTGACCAATAATGCATATTATGCAAGTTTACTCCTCCGGTATTTGTAAATGTTGCCTCATCGGTCCACAAAACTCTAAGCGAAAATTCGTGGTCTTCTACTAGCATATTCCTTAACCAATAACAATAGTCTAATCTCCGATCGAAGTCTGTTACCAGCAACGCTTGGTGTAACATAATATGATAAGGATGCAATTTATGATCAATTAAAATGGTGTGAACTGTAGTTTTACTTATTCCTCAATCACTTGCAATTTTTCGAACACTCAAATGTGGATCCGCTTCTACATATGCAAGAACATTTATAATTGTGTCTTCATTTCGCGCTGGTCGTTGTCTAATTGGTATTGTGTCTTCATTTCGCGCTGGTCGTTGTCTAATTGGTGCAGGAATAGGATGCACATTCCCAGTTTCTCTTAAACGGGTTGCCAAACGTCTAAACACTTTTTTATTAAAATGCCGTCTTTCGGGAAATCTGATGACATATTGTCTTGCAGCAATACAGGCATTCTGAAAATTTTCAAAATAAACGGCGAGCATATCGTATGCCTCGGCGGTAGAATAAGACATAATTTAAATTAACTTAATCCACAAGAACTAAATTCAAATTTATCAGGGCTGAAAAACAATGCACTTGTCATTTTTGAAGTTCCTGTTTTCTGTGATTTTTCGAATTTTGACATCCCGGCACTCTCGATAAAAACGCCGCGCCGCATTGCTTGTCTTAAAATAGGGAAAATTACGAGTACTTAATGCAGTTTTTCGGTAATAAGTCGAGAATTAATTAAGATATCGAAATGCGGTTTTCACCAGTTTTTTACTTTTTATGCCCTTTTTAATGAGCTTATAATAAAAATACCATTGCATTTAAATTTTTCGAAAAAAATGACAAAATGTAAAATTTTGACATAAATCAGTCTCCAGGAATAAAACAAAAAAATAATTAATTATACCAATATTTCATCTTAAGCCCTGGTAAAAGCTCTTGCAAACAAGACCCAGTTTATTAAAATCGGTCAAGCCTAAAGAAAGATATTTAATTTTTTTCAAATGTACATTCGCTCCCCCACCTTGCTATATTTGACAGGTTAGGAAAAAACGCTTAAAAGAAAAAAGTTTTCTGATTTTACATAGTTTGCGACAAAACTATCAGCGGTATAAGTTAATATGGCATATTCTTAAATAATCCGTGTTTTTAGTTTTGTTGTTAGTTTTACGCCCTCTAGCGGCGGAATTAGAAACTTGAAAATAATTTCCAGCATTTTCTCGAGGCCGGTTTTACTATAAATATTTTTTTCCGAAAGCTATGCGATGAACGGTTTCCGAGATATCGCCGGAGGACAACCTTATCAGGACACCCTGTATAACTTATGGAGAATAAAAGTAAGTAGTGATTTTTCGTAAACTTTAAAATCGGTGAACCACAGGTAAAAATAAGGTTATGTGTCGAAAGCGCAGACGCAAGATAAATTTATTCGAAGAGGCTGCAAAATCTCTTGTCTAAAACTGCTGCTGTAATCGTTATGTTTAATAACGATAACCATAAGGAGGCCAAAAAACGTCTGTTATTTTAAGAGGTGCAAAATGTCTCTATTATTTGTATCATAAAACCCGTTAAAATATCCGGGGCCATACGCTAAACATAATTTTCGGGGGAGGAGAGGGGAGGGACAACAGCCAAAAAAAGGCAAACACAAAAAAAAAAGAAAAAAATGCTTCAAACAAAAAAAAGGACTTTAGGTAAGTAAACAAAGCGGCTTAGGTGTGTTTGCAACAATTAAAAAAAATTAAAAGTCTTCACGTAGGCGCCACCTCCAGCGAACAACGCATTTAAAAGGTCTTTTTTTGGGCTTTTGGAGCGGAGCAATTGCCCTATTACTACCCCCTGCCTACGGCTCTGAAAATAACTATTATTTGATTATTACTATTATTATGTAATGGAAAACGAATTATTGGAAACTTTTATATTACGAAACCACAGTCTAAAATCTAATACAAACTTACTTACTTCCTCATAAAAAGACAATTTCACCGAAAATTAAATAATATTTCCGGAGTGTTTTGCAAAATGTAAAAATCAATAATGCGGAAATATTATTTTATACCTTCAATAAAAAATTGTTGGTTGTATAATTCATACAAGAGTAAACATAACATATTAACCAGAACATAGTAGAGTATACTGGGTGTTGACGATTGAAAACGCGTAATTTTTGATGACTGTTTTTAGAGCAATTAACACTTTTAGTAATTCTAGCTTTAATAAATAAAAAAGGATTTAAAAGAAATCTTGAAAAAATTAAAAGAGACACTTACTATATTACTAAAAGCATACAATACTCTAAAAAAGAAATATAATTATCAGAATCCAAGACAGAACATACAGGGTGGCCCACCGGGAACTGTCGCGATCGATTTCTCGAAAAGTAGGCATGGAAAATATTGAAAATTTGACAACATGTAAAGTCAGTGGAAGACATACGACTCTAATATTTTCACAGTTCTTGCAATTCCGGTTTTTCCTAAAATTAATGTCAACTTCCTTATTTTAAATGGAACATTCCACATATTATTTATTTTTTAGATTCTGCATAAAATTCTAAACATATTTTATGTATAGTATTCGATACCTAGGTTCAACCGTTTTTGCCTTATTTTAAATTTTATGTCAAAAGTGACGTTTGCAAGCCATTACTTCAGCCTTATTTTTTCTAAACAAAAGCCTTTAATACGAATTGGGGCTAGGTTCTTGTGGAGAAAGGCCTTCTTTAGTAGACTGTGTTAATAATTTGATAATTAATAAATACAGCGCGGTTAAAAATAATCGTTAAAAATTATATGAACAAATACATTAAAAGTCAATTTTTCAAACAGAAACTCTTATTTATTGCTAAATTATTTTATTAAGCATTGAAAATAAGGGTAAATTGGCATAAGGATGTCCATTCTTAAAATTTATAGTTTTCGAAATATTAACAATTTAATATTTTATCTATTTTAACCATGCTATTAAGTACGGGTAGTAGGTACGGTGTTGTTGGCCATGACACCTCATTTCGCTGTCGAGGCCAACTAGAAGCCAAACTAAACCGTACTTAAAAGCATTGTTAGAATAGATAAGCCTACTTTTGAGAAATCGATCGCAGCAGTTCCTGGTGGAACACCCTGTATTTTGTGAACCTCTGAGAAATTAATATTTAAGTACATTTTTTTATTTGTTACTTTTAGTAATAACAAAACTAATTTTATTCCTGTAAAAAATTTGCGATTTAAATTTCAAAATAAAAAGGCAACAATACATTCACTTAGGCGCAGTTGTTTAAAGCAGATTCAAACTCAGTTCTACTGAACTAAGGTTAGGCCTTTGAACTTTCCGTCAAAACTCAGTATTGCTCTCAGTGTCAAGGAATTAAAAGAAATTGAGATTTTAAGGCCTGTACACCGAATTTGGTCAAAATCGGACTTGCTCCCACTTTCGAGACAATTACCAAAAATGCCAACCTGTATATTTTGAATTTCCTCAAAAGTATGAATCATCTTGGAATTCAGGAAAAAGCAACACCATGTATAATAAACACGGAATTTTAGTTTTTATTTTTCGCAAAAAAGGCTACAATTGTTTTTAACCCATTTGATTGGCCTATCATTATATTATTTGGGCAGAAGACATTGCATATTTATATTCAGAATTTTTGTACATAAGGTAAAGTACTTACCAAAGTATAAGTCCTTTAAACCGAAAAACTAAATATAGCACTAATAATTAAAAAAAAAATAACTAATCAGCCGAAATCACCTCCGGCTAATCCACAAAGCAACAAATCACTGTTTCAGAAAAGCCCAGATAACGAAACAAATGAACCATCAAAAACATCCGCCACACTACCAAATCCTCATCAAAGTAGACCGGAAATGACACTTACCGCTTCTGTGGGTCACTAGCCCCGCCTCAAAAACAGAAGAAGAGTTAAACAAACAAATGAGCACACACTCACGTCGTGTCACTTGATTTTGCGGATTCAAGACACACTTGATTTTAAAAAAATGTCACTATCAAGGACTTGTCGAGTTCCGTCCTTCGTAAGCACCGTTCGCGTACCGACAAATGCGATATCTTCGGATAAGGATGGTATAAATACCGGGAGTGACGTCACTGTGGTACCACTTCCTGATGGTAGCAGGAGCGACGTCTTCTTTAAGAATGATGGTCCAATGATGGTCCGCAGACATTAATATCAAACGTGATTTGGCGGTTTGATTGGCAGCAATACAGCAGAGGCGGTTGTATTTTTTAAGCAGTATAAATAAAGGTGTTCTTTTATTGGCAGTATATCTAAGGGATTTTTAAATGTAAAAGCCTCTTTGTGGCTGTAACTACGTTTTTGGGACAGTTCACGAAGGCTAGTTGATTAGACCTTGTACAGGTTGTCCAGAAACTGTACCAAAAACTATAAGGGATGTTTTTAATAGAAAAAAACTCTATATTACTACATTGCCCAAATGTCTTACTTTTTGAACTACCTATTTAATCTTTTTTTTTTTAATTTGTCAGAAGTCCCCAAGCATCAAAGAACATTTTTTGACGTACCGGAAATCAAGTTATAAATTTAACTTTTTATATTTTTCATCTTACAAAATAAACAAAAATATCATATTCTTTGGTTAATTCTGTAGTTTTCGGGTCACTTATCATCTTTTTATTATCTCTTTGATATACAAGGTACGACAAACAGTTGGTTTTTTTATAGAAAAGCCTTTATATTATTTTACCATTAAAAGATTTTTCAAAAACTTTTACAAAAATACAACAGTTGATATATCTATCTGAATTAGATTTCAAAATATGGCCATTCAAATCTGAAGAATAGTTTTTAAATCCCATTATAAAAGGAAATATTTTTGTTGTTTAAAACAATACTGCTCTCTAATTGATTAAAAAATTGAATAAAATTTCTCCGTCTCTGGTTGAAATTACAAGGGGTCAGAAAATAATATTTGCGTAAAAATGCAAGGAGTACGTTAACTGTATCGTCTCTGTGCTAACGTTTTGCGCTCTGCGCTTAAGCCCTCCGCTTAAGCCACAGGCTTAAGCGTGGGGGATGCAATGCCTAACATGATAGGTTTGACGTATGGCGTTTGCCACGTGAAAAGTTTGACCTTGAAATTATTGTTGTTAACGACTATTTTTTGGTTAAGTTTTATTACTTTAGGCGTAATACTAAGGCCTCAATGATCAATTTACTATAGGGTTACCGTTCTAATCGCTAATTGATATCTCTCAACTATTTTTAAACAGCTGTAACGTCTTTATGGTTAAAGATGGCGTCATGCGGTTTTTGCTATTCGATAGGTATAACATTACTCTAATTTTAAAAACCGCGCGCCAATGACATATCATCAGGGTTAAATAACGATTTTAGTCGATAGTGCCCGAACGGTATGACTTAAAATGTTTGCGTTTGCGCAAATCAATTTAAGGCAAAAAAGCCCTAATAACGAATTTGGTAAAAAAAAGTCAAATATTAAATAAGATATTTAAAAATGATTAAATTGTAATAAGCACTTTGACAAGGAATCTATCGTAACATTTTATACAGCAGACCTTTCAGAGACACTCTGTATATCTTGAAAAAAGTCTTGGGCCTACTATAACAGTTCTACACTTGCGTCAACCTTTCCGAGAATTTGTTTTCTTATGTAAATGTTATAACAAAAATTAATGGGCACACAAAAAAAAGTGATTAGCACTTTTGGCCGACCAACTACTTCATACATTTTTTTAATTTTTTAAGTCCGTTTTGCTCCATCAGGTTTGAGTTTTGAGTATACTGCAAAAAAACACTTACATTTTTACGATTTTTAGGGTTTTGTAGTTTACTTAAAACTCAAGCCTGATGGAGCAAAACAGACTTCAGATTCGAATTCAAGGCATTAAAAAACATATACTTTCTAGCCAAAAGTATTTTCCGCTTCTAATTTATACACTTTATATGTGTCCCAAATCCGACCTCCCTTGGAATATTGTTCCCATATCTGGGGGCATGGCGTCCCCCACAACCTAAGCATTTTTGATTCTATTCAAAGAAGAGCTATTTGTCTCATTAATGATCCTTCACTTACAGAAAGGCTTCCCTCTCTTGCCCATCGTCGGGCTGTGGGGGATTTATCGCTTTTTATAGGTACTTCCATGGCATTTCTCTGAAGAATTTGTCCAGTATAGTTCCTCCACTCACGGTTCCCAACAGAGAAACTCGTTCCGCGCGTATGCATCCCTATACGGTCCAACTGGACGGGCCCCGAACTTCCCACTTTGTTCGTTCTTTTATCCCTAGAGTTTCTAGTGTGGAACCTGCCCCGCGAAGGTCTTTCCTTCCCCCAAATCTTCAAGTATTTAAGTCCCGTGTCAACAAACTCCTCTTACCTCTGTAAGACACGCAGGTGAATTGTCAGGAGTCAAAGGCTTTTACCCGGGTTTTCACTACGGGTTAAAACCCTAGGAGGGAATCGGCCATTAGACAAGGAAAAAGCCAATTCTACTTAGGTGTTCACCCGTGACGCATGAGTAGGCACCCATAAGCTGATTGTCGGGGTTTTTCAAGGAAACGGGTAAAATCGTATCCATGCACGTTTGAATCGAATCACAACTTTTGGTAGTACCAACCGTTAATTTATGTAGGGAATTTTGTTAATAAGTCGTCATCCATAGGGGAAAATTAGAATCAGTCCTAATTTGACGGGTGGAAACGCACGAGTTTTAACCCCTTACCCATGACTCGCAGGTGTGAATTGTCAGGAGTCAAAGGCTTTTTACCCGGGGTAAAAACCCCAGGTTAAAACCCTGACCGGAAATCGACTTTATAAAAGTGCCGAATACGGTTTTCTGCCGTTTTTATAATTTTTAAAAATAAATAATACTCACTGATTTTAAACCCTTTTCTAAATAAAACACCAGTGGCGCTGATCCAAAATATCCAGTTTTTAATTAATTATAGGTTCGTTCCAGCAGAATACTGGAAACATGTTAGCAACAATCGTAAAACGCAGAAATTGTTACAAACATTAGTCAGAAATGTTGGCAACCGTTTTCTGCTGGAACGAAAAATAAACAAGGCGTGCATACTGCTTATACGTCAATACAAGAAAGGTTATGTTAAAAATTGTCAGCAATGTTTGAAGAAAGTTTGCAAACTTTTCAAATAGTTTCCAACATGTTTCCAACATCTTAAAACTACTGCTGGAACAACAAACAATTGTATAATGTTTCAAACATGGCACTGCTGGAACGACAAATTTGACGTGCGCAGAAACCGAACAGTTGCAAACATTTCTGACAGCCTGCTGGAAACTTCTGACACCGGGACGTGAATAGGGGGTGCTGGGCGGGGTAAAATAAGTAATATGAGTTAATATTCGCATCCAATATTAAGAAAAAAATGTTTTTTTTATGAATATTTTTGTTAAAAAATGGAGAAATTTAGAAGAAAATTGAAATTTATGTTTTATAACCTCAAACTAGCAAACAAGGTTAAATAAACGTCATTTCTTGCAAGTCAAATATGCAGAGCATTTGGCAACATCTAAAATTTGTCAAAGAGATATATTTTTTTAATTCCTTAAAAAACCTATTAAAAAAAAAGTGCCTTGACTAACAAGAACTAACCTGACCGTGACTTCGGGGACGTTGAATTTTATTTAAAAAGTCCTCTACATATAGAACTCGGATGCGTAAAGTTGCTGATGTTGCCAAATGTTCAACTTAAAAATAAAGAATAACTTTCGAAAAATTCAAATTTTTCTTTTTACGAAAAAATACAAAATATTTCATAACAGCGCCATAACATATAAAATAATTAAGAACAAATAGGATATAACATAATAACATGTAGCCAAAAATATTTTTAAAAATCATAAAAATAGCAGAAAACCTTATACGGCATAATTATACCTGCGACAATAAACAAGAGACTTAAATCGAGCTGTATAATCGGTCCAGGTGTCTATGAACACCTTTATGATATGAGTTAATTTTATTTAAGGGTCGAGAAAGATACCCCACTCTTTATAACCGCAAGAAAGTAACTACAATTAAAAAAAGTCAATGGTTAAAAATAAAAGCTTCTTCTATGAATTTTAAGGATGCTCTGTGAGCAATTTTAAACGAATTCAATTAAACAATTAAAATAAATTACAATATAATTATAAACAATAGACATTCTTAAGCACAGACACGGAAAAAATGAAAATTTTCAATGCGAATGACACTTGAATCTTTGTGTGGGCAATGACGAATTTTAATTCAGTGTATGGCACACGATTTCTCTTAAGGTTAGTGGAACTCTTCGTGTACTGAATATAAAGATGGACTAAATTCTTTGCAAGTTTGTTGGTCTTTAAACGTTTTCGTCGGGTTTAACAGCTGCTTAGATTTTGTATGAACGTGTCAAAAGAATGGTTAATAGTTGTATATGTTGTTCTTGAATGGCTAATAATTACCACATTTAAGTGAAAAGGCAGTTTTTTCTAGAAATAAAAAAAGAAATTAAACCAAAGAGAATGGACAAGGGGAGACAAACAGTTAATTTACCCCCACCAATTTAAATATGGCACACACCTACGACTTGTGATTGTGTTCAGCGACCGAAAGAGCTCGTCAAAGTTTTATTTTATTCTTGCTTAAAGTTGATAAAAAGCACGTGCTTGGTTAAAAGTATGGATTTATTTATAATTTTTTGTTTTCAGTACGCACTTTTTACGTAACATTTTTGTGTCTGAATCAATACTATCAGCCAAATATCTTGCGAACTTTAACCGGTTTGATGGTTAACTTAACACAGCGGGATTACTCGTCATGCGCATGAGAGGTTCTTTTTTCGGCTTGCTATTGGCTGTTATAAATGTCAAAACTCTTGACTTTCAATATATTCAATATGGCTGATGTTTTGTTATTGTTGTGGCTGTTTATTTGTTTTGTGTTTTATTCGGTTTAATTTTACGTGTGACCTGTGTTATTAATATAAATTATTGAAACAACATTTGTGTAAATTTATTGGTTTTTTAAATAAATTATTTTTAAAATTATTTACGTTGTTTTTTTATGAATAAAAACAAATTAACACTTCATGTAAGATTTATTTTTTTAACAAAATATTATATACATTAATATTTTATATAAATACGTAAAATATATTTAATAAATATCTTTCTGGAGGTAAAAGCACAATGAACCAATAGAGGATTTCTGTGAATATTTAAAAAATTTCCTTGAACTGTAAAAGACAGACAAATGAACAGTTTAAAAAGTATTAATAGTGATAAAACTTATACTAAAGCGAAAAAATTAAAAGGCCTAAACACTAAATAACTGACCCAGTTGAGGTACAAACCAATATTAGAGTTTGTCTACTAAAGTTCGTACCATAAGGCAAACTATTATCAATTTTACGAAAAAACTCAACCATCCCATATTAATTGTTTTCGGTGGTAGGTATATAAAATATCTTAAAAATTATAAATTTTTCTTAAGAGGAAAGTACAGTTATTTTTGTCAATATTGAAAATTTGTGGAAAAAAGATGTTTAGGATTAAGATTTTTTTTCTGTAATACCGAGCATTTTTAAACTTCCTTTACATAAGTATTTTATTTCAAAATAAGTATGTATCCAGTATTGTGGAAACTTAAATTTTTATTGTTTATTAAAACCTACAATCTTATCTGCTTCCTCATACCTAAAAAAACAAGTATGTAGATATCGAATAAAATGGACCAAGCACAGTGCTATGGAAACTGAAATCCTGTTGAATGCCTTTCAACTAAATAGGATCAAAATAAATCTATAATTTATTTGGTTGATAAGTTTAAGCGTGCTATTTTCATATATTTCTTAAAATTATACACTTCTTTTACATTTTACAACCATTCTTTATGCTAAATATGTAATTTCACAATTAAAGTTTAGTTTTCAAGAAATAATTCTATTTAAATTTTCATTTTTAGTTCTTATTACCCTAAAATTTATATATATTTTTCCACATTAACCTATTCCAATCTAAGAAAAAAATAGACTTCTACCAAATAGATTTTAATACACCATTAGCACTAAATTACCAATATTTAGTCATTAAAATATTAATAAATTTCAGTATTAACCACATTCTACACTTTTTATTAAGTTTTATATATATATTTACTCAATAAATCAATGTTTTTGAATATACCGCCGATTTTGACATTGGGAGTGCGTATGCGCATGCCCTGCCATCCCGCAGACTCTTTCTTCAAATTGTGCCACTTTTCGAAACGGCGATTGATCCTCTATCCTTGTCTATTCTCTTTGAATTAAACTTATAATAACAAGTTACAAACATTGTTTAAATCCATAATTACAAAATTATTCGTAAAATTATGGTTATTTCTGAATACATTTGCCAGTGGCATGCAACCTTTTAATGTGTTTTTTATGTTTATGACAGCTCACGAAGCCTTTTTTAATCTAAAGTACCGTAGGTACCCAGATTTTAGACCGTTAACCTATTTTTTTCGTAGTTCCATCAACAGTATTTAACTACCGAAACACGCATACAAATTTATTTTTTTATTTTGTAACCCCTAGGATTCTCAATTTTCTTTATATCTTAAAAATGAAAAACGGGAAACACTTTGATAAAGAAAATTTGTCTTTTTGAATTTGAAAAAAGAATTTGTTCTGGTCCTCCCCCTTCAGAGAAATTCTAATGTTTAGAAGCAAATTCCCTATTTGTGTATTTTTTTGTAAATTTGTTTAAATTTTATAGACAAATCCCAAAAAATGATCTAAAATTTTGAAAAAGCTATAGCTATTTGATTTTGTTTACTCTAAAATTTTGTATGCAAGTCTTTCAAATGCCTCTAATTATAAGAAAAGGAGGGAAAACCTAAAAAGTTAGCTTTTTTGAAAATTCCACAATAAAAATTGTCCGTAAAATGTAAAACCCCCTTTTAGGAGTGGATTTAAGGGGTTAAATGTGATGTTGACCCAAATTTTATACAGAATCAGCTAAATAAAGTAGTTCTATGCAATGTGTGTAAAGAAGACAGTCTAACGCGAATGCCGGCATGTAAACATTTTGGATTGGGTGCCTAATAGTGCTTTTTTGTTATTACATTACCGGCCGATATATCTTTAAAAATGGCTTTAATAATAACCGAGATATCCTGCAATTGCAATGAAATCCGGACACCATGTACATCCAATAAAAAAACAAGGGTGTCGAACATAGACCCTCCTCCTTTTTTTGTAGTCTGTTAAAAATATCCTTTCTTACAAAATACAGGGTGATTCAAAAATCGATCACGAAACTTAAGGGGGTGATTCTACTTGACAAAATAAGGGTAGAACTTCATAAAGTTTTTTTCAAAATGTCATTCGTTTTCGAGTTACAAGCCGTCAAAGTTCAATTTTTATTTTGGTTTTTTCGCCATATTGCAAAAAGTTTTTTTATATATTTAACACACCGTAGTTTAAAAAGAAAGACGTGTAGGACATATGTTTATATGAATTTTTTTCTTATTTTTTGTTGTAGAATCGTTTGGTTAAGTTTGTTAGTTGAGTTACTGGACACCCTGTCTGTATGTAGGTAATTTGATTGAAATTGATGAAAACTTTGATGTCTATTGGTGCCTAAACGGTAAGGTTTATCTACGTTAATAAGGAGTACCTTATTTTTAAGTTTTTGATTGTCTATAAAATGGCGCCCCCAGCTTTGCGATATCTGTCAAAATAAAAAGTTATGATGTAAATAAATTTTAAGTTTTAGGTAAAGTGCCTCTGGCGGTATTTAAAAAAGTACTTTTGTCTTAAAATTTTACAATCTGCAAAGCTCGATTTGTGTGCCAAATATCAACTGGATTGGTTAAAAAATAAATGCAATATGGCGAAAAACCAAAATAAAAAATGAACTTTGACGGCTTGTAACTCGAAAACGAATGACATTTAAAAAAAAATTATATGAAGCTCCCTTACTTTGTCAAGTAGAATCACCCCGTTAAGTTTTGTGATCGATTGTATAATGAAATTAAAAACAAAAATAGAAAGATAACACAAAAAATAATGATTTGTCAAAAAGTCGTTTTCACCCGACTTGTTAAAATTAAGAGTGCAGATAGCAGATAGACAGGGTAATAAACCTTTACTGTACTTACTGAAATAAAAGAGTCCAAAGAGAAAAGACTAAATGCACCAATTTTAAGTTGAAGTGGTTTTTGCGTCACTAGAATAAAAGTTAACATCATTAATTTAACTCTAGATGACTGCTCACATCAGTTACTTTCCAGGAGTTTGGGTTTAAACCAGTGCCGGATTATTGTTTTTATATGGATTAAGCTTGAAGCCGTGAAGCGACCGCTTCAGCGCTGGGAAAAGGGGGCGCAAAAATAGGGTGCAAGAAAAAGTTGGACGTACTTAGTATGGAGCGCGATACTCGTCGATGGGAGCAACCTGTGTTTTTGCTCTTCACTTTTCCTGGGGACCTTTTTGTTTTTGTTGATGACGAGGCCTAAAACACCAAATAACTAGAAAAGGGCGCCTTTTTGAAGGTAAGGATCTTTTAATTTTTGCTTTTCAACATTATTCGGCCAAACAAAAAATTTCCATCTTCTCATCTGGTGTTTCTAAATACCAAGGGGGCGCAAAATTGATAGTTCGCTTCACTTCAAAAAGCTTCGTCCGGCACTGGTTTGAACTTGGTTTTCATAATTTTTACCAAATATAAGTTTTCTGTTGATGCTGTGTTTAAAAGTTGTATCATTTCATTATAGTTTTTGTTTTAAAACTAACCAGAACTAACCAGTGTCGTCCAAAGGGGTTTAAAGTACGCTAAGTTTTTAAAAAATTATACGATCAAGTTAGCCACAGAAAATATAGAAAGAAGTGTTAAATAAAATGAGCTGTAAAGCTAGCCGCTTAAGTATTTGTTTATTTTTTAGAAAAGTATGGCAGCTTCCCCCACCCCTCCGACCCCAAACTAAATTCTAACTACGCCAATGTTGGGAGTTTTACAGCATTAAAAATACTAAATCTTTTCTAATAAAAGGTTTTTTCCCTAAGTATCCCATATAACATTTTTTGCCGGCGTTGTACATTTAATTTACTGGCATTGCCAACACTCTTTAATGGCAAGGCATTGGCAAAAAGGTATCAAAAAGACGCGAAAGTGGGCAATTGGCCGTTATTAGCCCACGTGTTGCAGATAAAGTGATGGCATCCGTCATTAATAAGTTATTGGCAAAAGAATGCGTTTAAGATGATGGCATCCATCATTAATAAGTTATTGGCAAAAAATAACAAAAAGACACGAAAGTGGGCAAATGCAGATACTCCCAAGCAGCAAGCTGACTGTCTTTTTGACGAAAATCGTCGCATATACTTTTTTAAAAGCTAAAATGATGCGATATTTTATTTGAAAATTAAAATGGGAAAAACTCCTTACTTCATGCAATTTCCTTGCAATGCAAAGTACCATCTCTCGGAACACTGTCCAACTTGGAGATGCAGATTTTTACACTAGCCGAAGATATTTCTTTCAAAGCTAAGTGAGATCACCTACCGCAGACCGCTATCGAATTATTTATGTCTAATGGGTACGGTTTAGACGATAAAAAGCGAAGATATTGCAGAAACGTAGTAGTTTATTGTCCATTACGCTATCTATCGGTATGTCAAAAAACTATTAAATATATATAATATTTATTATTAACACGCCTTTAAAACTTTTAATAAAGTTTTAAACAAAATGTTTACAGCTCTTGAACAGTCTACTTGAATATCTTGCCTTCTCGACTAGCCATCACCAATTAATCACACAACACACATTTAATAGGTAATGAATACATTTAATTATGTCTATTAAAAACTCTTTTCTTTAAAAAAGAAACTAAAAAGCTAGAAAACCACGTAGAAAACAAATGCACAAACCTTCGGTCGAATTTAACGTAGCTAATTTTACCATCATTTTATTTTTATTCGCTCCAAAATACATAATAAACATTTTGTTTGACCTAATTTTTATTTGAATGATTTTTAACAATAAAATGTTATGAAAAGGCCATTTCCTTTAAATTATGTAAAAAACATAAAATAATGTTGTTTAGCTGCCATTATAAATAAAACAGATCAAAAAAATTGCTTTAGTGTTAGTTAAATACCAATGTTAATAATATGGTTTAAAAAGTATGAATATGCGTTGAAGGTTTGCCTTCAAAAATCCAATATTTATTTGCCTGCAACAAAAACGCGTGCTTTATTTAATCAGGATTGGTATGCCGCCATTTTTGTATGCTTGCCGGCAATTCGGCTGCATGTAAAATTTATTGACAATTATTGAGTGTTTATTTAGGGTTAACTTTTTAATGCGTATAAGATGTTGGCATAATATTGCCACCAATTGCCAATGCTTTACCATCAATGCCAATATGAAAATGTACATTGCCGGCAAAATAGTGTTTGCTGGGATAGTTTGAGTGAAATCCAAGTTGTTGGTTATTGCCCAACCCAGTCCGAGTATGTTTCCGGTAAATATTTGCCAGACTTTTTGAAATAATTAATCCGTTTCCTGCTTATCATAAAATATTTCTTTGCTGACCATCCGTCGTTTAAAAGGTCGAAGAAAGCGTACGTATTCCAATAAATGAAAGCAAATACATTCGAAAAGTAGGTGACTAAAAGTAAAACGTATTTCCCATGTATTTTAAGAAGCAATTTAATGATGTGTTTAGTTTTTAGACACACTTATTAGTATTTAAAGTAAACATAAAAGAAAAATAAATTTAATAAGCATACTTGTTTATTTACACTATGTGAAATAGCGGGTAATTTTTTTTTCTACTTCATTTTAGCACACTACAAAAAGTTTTAAAACGGCAAACTTCTTAATAGCGTTATGCCTTTTACTAAAAATTTGTTTTAAAATTAATTTATGAAATTACAGTACGCGACATCAACTGAACAAAAGGATTAAGGGAACGACCAGACTAAAGAACGCGCGAGCGACAAGCGAGCGAGCGATTGTTCGCAGTGCCAAGGCTGCATGTTAACTTTCGTCCGCCCGCTAGGTGTCGGTCGGTGTGGTCACATGCATTTACGTATTAAGTGTTTAAAAATCACTCGCTTGCAAATCGCCCGCTTGTCAGTTGTCGCTTTTCAGTCTAACTGTACACTAAGTTACCATGAATTCCGCTTGTACTTCTTTTAGTTTATGTGTCGCCAAAGACAATTAACTGTTGTCTTTGGTGTCGCTCAGGTAAGGCAGGTACCTACCACATTAAATAATAAATGCAACCAAAAAAATTGGCAGACGATTTAGCTGGTTGTAATTTCATGGCAGACTTTTTGAAATTAACTTAAAAAAATAAAAGTCAAATTTTATTGCTAACCGTATTCGTTTCACGGGTTCAAACCGTATTCAAAACTAACAAAATAAATATGAGAATCAAGAAAATGTATGTTTTCAAAACCGTTGCGTCACAGCACAATAAACTTTTAGGTTATGAGTATGTGTTTTATTTTTTAGGATTAATATGTACTTTTGTTTACATTTTGTGAACATTTTTTACTTGCCATGTTTTTAATGAGTACGATGCATACGTCCGCCCGACAAAGATAACTTTATTGTTTTTAAACCATTGTCCGGGATGTATTCAAACACGGTTAAATACGCGACGTACATCACGTCACCGTTTAACAAGAAAATGTAATGTTTTTAAAATGTTTTGAACCACAGCCTTCTTAAACTCTGAGCCGTGAAGTAAGAAAGGCAACGTTGCAAACAACACTGTACAGTAGGAATATTGAAATGAGTTCTTAATTACATGCTAAATATAATTAATTTTTTAAGTGTTTTAAACAAAATATAGGTATTAATTTTTTTTTGATATTTTAGACAACATATAGGTATAATTTTAAATACTATAGTTGCCCTAAAAAGCAATAATGTGTCTGCAAAACTTATCTGGAACTTTTCTGCCTTATACAAATTTGTTGGTAAGGATTTAAAAGTTTCAAATTGTTATGATGTTTTTCTTGCATTTTTTGCGAACAGACCAATGTAGCTTTTTAAAGTTAACTAAACATTTATTATTTAGAAATACTTGCAATACTTAAAATGAATTGAAAGCATGTGTGTTTAGTTATAAATATAAAAGCTTAATAATATAGCGTATTACATAAGATGCGCTTTAAAATAACAAACGCTTTAAATTAGGTTTTCCACTATATTTACCCTAAAACCGCCTTAGGTAAATAACTTTCAGAATATCTATATAAATAATATTTTTTGGTGAACTTACCAGGATATTTATGCGCATTAGTTGATATAGTCCTTAGGATATATTGATATCAAATAAAACCAATTTTTAGAAACACACTTAGTTAATTAGTAGTCCGTAAAATATATTTGTCCATTTACCGTATAGGTACTACTTTTACTTTTAATAAAAAACACTTATCCGGTCAATAGCGCACAACCGGGCTTTTGCTCAATTTCATCGTTTATGGGAAATAAAATGTTGTTTGATAACCCTCTGTTTTAATATAACTTGGGTAATTCGTTTTGCAGCCCAAAACGCAACACATTCGTGCCATAATGTATGCCGTACGCACCAACTATAGGCGCACATTTAAACGTAAAAACAACGATTGACATATTGCCACTGGTCCTATTTTTTAAATATAACAATTAATTACTTATTTTTCTTTATATAATAAATACACGCTACGATTTAACTTTTAAAAACAGAAAAAACCTTTAAGCAATCGTTTAAACTTGTTTCTGTTTACTTCTTAACATTACTTGACATTCCTACTGTGTTGTGTTGCCAGATTTCTCCTTCACGGCTTAGAATTTAAGAAGGCTGTGTTTGAACCGTATTATCAACAAAAAATGGCTATACTCTCATACATATTTTGTGGCACTTTCAGGGGCGGTCATAGGGGGTGGGGAATGGGGCCATGGCTCTCCCTTTGATGCCATATCCTTTGTAACCAATATTTTTGTACATACATAATTACAAATATGGGCATTTAATGATGATATGGCCCCCAGGGTCGGCCCGAGGGGTAAGGGTGAGTGGAATAGAAAAGTTTTTGCTCTTTTTGCTCTTTAAAGATATGTGGGAAGGGAGGAAGAAAAGATGAATCAAGTCTTTAAGAAAAGAATAAAAGAGGTGGACTTTCTTTTTGCTCTTCAAAATTTGAACCTCCCTCCCTCGGAAAGTTCATATGACCGCCCCTGGGCACTTTGTATATTATTTGTTATGGCCATTTTGTGGCATATGGTTAATAGGTTTGCCACAAATAGTAGATATTTTTAAAATCAGACAAACAAAATACATTACTGGTCAGAATAAAATTAGATCCAGCTAGTTTAGAAATCGAAGTGCGTGACCTAGTGACGAAGAGCCGTTGACCCAGAAACAATTAATCGTGGCTTAGGAGGAACCACAGACTAGTCAAGGACGCATCCTTTTCTTTATTGAAGAAAGTATCTGTACAGGGTGTGCCCAAATTCTTCGCTTTTTATAGGAAACTTATGCTTTTTTATGTTTTAAATAACTAACCTTCTGCGCTTACTGATGAAAAGCACAATTCCCTATCACGAGTAACTTACTTGATACAGCGTGCTTTTTAAATTTTTGCTTTTAACTTATTTTTATGCAGATAAACTTTTTATTTCTTTTTAAAGGTATGCGCACATAGGACGATATCGAATAGACAGTACAGATCAAAAAATATAGTCCAAGTGAAATTAAATGAAACAGCGCACATATGTGTGGACGGTAGGCACCGAATTTATAAAATCCGGCCGATAACCTTCCGTATATGGCTCTTTGTTTGACCTCCGGACAGTGCGGACGTGCGTGGAGGACTACAAAGTTCTTCCCGGAGTGGCGGCTAGAGGTGTCGTGAGGACGTTTTTTACCTTCGGGGATCAAGGAAAGATTTACGCTAAATTGACGGCATCTTTCTTCTGGATCTAAGCGCTGTGAGCGAAGATTCCTATAAGCTGATGGTATCCTGTTTGGTGGTGAACACGAGGTATTTCTCAAATGGCGGGAAATAGATGGGCGTGCCATGGGAACCGTCAGTAGTGAAAGTGAATGTTATACGTAACACCAGTAGCAGATCTTGGTTTGACAGCCGGCAATTTATGCATTGCATCGATTGTTGAATTATTTGTTTTCTTTTTGGAATTTCTGGGCGCTACGAGCTCGATTATCCAGATTTTCCGCCGACGAAGCCCTGGAAAGCATAGTCCGGAAGGGGGAGAGTGGTGGATTGGACCTGAAGGGACCAAAACCAAGAAAGAAAAATAGAATAGAATAATAGAACCTTCCGTATGTGCGATACAGATCAGAGATAACCGAGGAATTACGTTCGTACTACCGGGTGATAAGGTGCTGACTTTTCAAAACTCAGCTATAACTCACCCATAACTCATAAATATGTCATTTAATTTCATTGGGACTATTAAAAAACTCTATAAATTAAAGAAAACGCAAGAAATTAAAAAAAACACCATATAACAAGTTAACGAGGAAAAATAGCGAATTGTGATCTTTATCAGCAAGTTTGGCTTGAAATTTAAGCTTTGAAAACGGAGATTAGTTTTTGTGTATAACATACAGAACATGAGTTTTCCATAAAAAGCGTCACATTTGGGCCACCCTGTACTGTAAGAAATGTGATGCTACATGTACTAAAAGTTAAGTAGAGAGGTGCTGGACTAAAATACAGAAAGAAAACAACTAGATATAAACAAGTATAATATATTATTTTTATATTCGTTATTACGTATTTTTTTTATAAATTAAATAATTATTTAACAGTCTCCCATTTAAAAGATAAAAAACATCTCTAAAGTATAAAACTGGCACTACTAAGGTACGCGTTCACTAGCGACGGGCGTGCGGATGGAACTTTTTTCAACGTGGTAATCCCTGCCGGATGCCCTAATGCGACGCGCCTGATTTTCTGTTTTTTACAGTGCAAGCAGCACGCCAGCGGTCCGGCCTGTCGCTTGTGGACGCGTAACTTTATACGACAATGGTATTGTTTTCAATATACATAGAAGATATCTATTATAGTAATGTTTTGTACTCTACTATCTATACTTTTTCTTGACCATCCAGCTTTGGTTCATGCTAAAATTAATGTGTTAACATTTACCATTACCACAAATAAACACCAAAAAATATATATATATGATATTTTTAATACCCAAAAATCTTTGGGTAATGTTAAGACCATATTTATTTCATTCTGAAAGCGATGCCGCCAAGTACACAAAAATGATAAAGTAAACAAACCTTTTCGAAAGCATATAGCCTCTGACAGAGCCTCGATTACATATTTTTTAGATAAATAAATAAAAACATTCTCTTATTTCGTCTCTGGCGTACCATAAAACCTGTAACGCGTGGCGTAGTTGTCAGGTTGAATATGTTTTGCTGCAATAAATCATTGTTCACAAAGGGTTTATTTGCTTTATCATTTATTGTGTACTTGGCGGCATCGCTTTCAGAATGAAATAAATATCGGTCTAACTATAGTCACAAGATGAGACCGCCCTCAGTCTATAGGTATTTTAAAAAACTCTTCAAAGACCCTTGCACCGGTAAAAAATAGACTTAATACCTTGCTCAATTTTTAAGTATTGGAAAATTAATCATATTCTATGTCCTCGTCTATGCTGCTTTTAGCCCTTTTTCTTGCTTCCTTGCTTCATTTAGGGACTCTTCTGCTTCTTGTTCCTTTTGCTTGTCCCTTGTTGCTTGTTTCTTGTATTTTAACAACCACTTTCCGGTGAAAAACAGAATAATACAAAATGGCACCATCCAGTGGTAGACAGAATTGTAATATTGCATTATTTTTCTCACGTCCAGCATGACAAACGCGAGGGCTGCGTAAGAGAAGAATTGCATTTTAAGGAAGAGCATTAGGAGGTAACCAATTCTCTGAGGCTAAAAGAATAGGATTATACAGGCTGTTAAAAATTTAATGCCCATCATGAGGATCTCGAAAACCGCACCTGAACTGAATTTCTGTAAGAAACATAAGGAAAGAGATCTCTTTGTATCATAATAAATGTCAGATTACCGATTCTATAATCCACTTTTGTCTCAATCAAATGGGAACCAAAGTTAATTAAGAAAAGGACACACATTCATTGGTCTCAAACGAAATAAACTTTTTAATAAGGAGCGCATAATTCCATTTAAGCATATGCTCACTAAATTTTGTGACGTAATCGTTTCCCTAATTCTTTGTTTACAATCGTACTGGAAGCTTGTTTCGCGGTTTTGGTATTATTTTTTCTTTTTAGTTTTGGACTTTTATATATGTTTAGTTTTTACTGTTTATAGTTAAATTAAGTAATTATTAGTGATGCTGAAACTTGGATATTTTATTTTGTGCGAAGTATCGGTTTATTTTGTCAAATAAAAAATATTATGGCCAAATGGTGACGTCACAAACATAACCTATAATTTCGGACAAATATAAAAAATCAAGTGCTCATAATCACTCTTTCCGCGGTCTTCGAGTAGTGCGGTACGTTTACGTAGAAGTCTACATAGACCTCCCGGGTAGGCGATTGAGGGCGTCGTACGAGCGTTGCTGTACCCTTGGGGATCGAGAAAAGATTCACGCTAAATTGGGGCTTCTTTCTTCTGCTGCTAAGCGCTGTGAGTAAAGATTCCTAAAGCCTGAGGTTTTTTCGTTTTGGTGTTGAACACATGGTGTCTTCGTATGGTCGAGGAGGTGCGCATGCCTTGCGGAAATACGTCAGTAGTGAAAGTGACGGTTATGCGCGATACCAGTAGCAGCCGCTGGCTTGATAGTCGCAATTTATGCATGTTCAGAAGTTTATCGCTGTTATTGAGCTAAATATTTGATTTTTTTAACCTGAATTTCTGGGAGCGGAAAGCTCGACAATCTAGATTTTCCCACCACATTGAGCTGGCAATTGCCTTGCAGCAACGCCATAAACAAAGCAGTATCCAGTAACCAGTAAGTGCTCATTATTAAAAAGTTTCTCCCTTGATATGTCTCTTTTTAGCATTTATCTTTGTCTTTTACTCTTTAAAATATTTTTCCTTTTCTAGCAGAAACAGAAAAATATCTGTTATAGAATACGACTTTTGAGAGAGATAAGGATCTATTCCTATATCTCTATCCCTATTTTTTTCCTTATGTTTCTTACAAAATCTCAGCCGTGGATACAGTGTTGCTTAAATGAAGACAAAGTTGCGAATTTTTATGCTTAACAATATTCCGTCGTAAAGATTCAAAAATTTACAGTCGTTCCAATAAAAACAATAATGTCGTGAAAGTCTTTTACTCTTTAAAATATTTTTTCCTTTTCTAGCAGAAACAGAAAAATATCTGTTATAGAATACGACTTTTAAGAGAGATAAGGATCTATTCCTATATATCTCTATCCCTATTTTCTTTTTCCTTAAGTTTCTTACAGAATCTCAGCCCTGAATACAGGGTTGCTTGGGACAAAGTTTCGAATTTTATGCTTAACAATATTCCGTTTTCAAAATTCAAAAATTTACAGTCGCTCCAATAAAAACAAAAATTTCGTGAAAGTTTTTATTTATTTTTTTTGCATTTTATTTAACGAGATATTTTAAAGTAAATGTCACATTATCATTGCTACTTTTTCTATTTTACAAAATTAATTTTAAGATCCGACGTTTCTAATGTGGGTCGCCATGATCAACTTTGGTTTTTAAATAGGCGGAACCTATGGTTTTAAACCTAATAAACTCTTATTTTAATTTTAAATCCGACAACATGCCTTTACATATACAACATTTCACCAATAAAAATGACGATTTTATTCCAAATGGTCATGGAAATTTTTGTTGGCAAGTTACTATGCATCTAATTTTTTTCTTAACTGTTTCTTTCCATAACCGTTTGGCAAAATTTCGGTTTTTTTCCGAATAATTCCGAAACGACTGTATTTTTGAATTTGTAAAAGGAATATTGTTAGGCATAAAAATGCGCAACTTTGCCCCAATTCGGGGGTTGGAAAGGGAAGAAGAAGAGAAAATTAAATGTATTGCCAAAAGAAAATGCCGAAATAAAAACAAGGAAAACTGGATATTGCAAACAAATCCAGTAATATTTAAGTGGATAATAAAAACGATAACCTAAGCTTTGATTTAACGAGGGCATATGTACAAGAATACAATAATTTGGCTATGTTTTATAATTTTTTTTTAATCTTTGGACAAACCACGAAGGTTAAAAGCCTAAATACTAACGTACCGTGGGTGTCTTAAGCAAGGTAAGAGGGAGTTTGCTGACACGGGACTTAAATACTTGAAGATTTGGGGGAAGGAAAGACCTCCGCGGGCAGCAGGTTCCACAATCTAGAAACTCTAGGGATAAAAGAACAAACAAAGCGGGAAGTTCGGTGCCTGTCCAGTTGGACCGTATAGGGATGCATTCGCGCGGAACTACGAGTTTCTCTGTTGGGAACCGTGAGTGAAGGAATTATACTGGACAATTCTTCAGAGCAGAAGCCATGGAAGTACCTATAAAAAGCGATAATTCCCGCACAGCCCGTCGATGGGCAAGAGAGGGAAGCCTTTCTGTAAGTGAAGGATCATTAATGAGACGAACAGCTCTTCTTTGAATAGAATCAAGAATGCTTAGGGTTGTGGGGGACGCCATGCCCCAGATATGAGAACAATATTCCAAGGGAGGTCGGATTTGGGACACATATAAAGTGTATAAATTAGAAGGGGAAAAATACTTTTTGGCTCGAAAAAGAAATCCAAGCTTTTTGAAGCTGCCGTGGCTATAAAGGTTACTTTCAAATGTGACGCCCACAAGATTGAAGGTGTCTTTGCTCTGTAAAACTTGGCCGCTCATAAGTAGAGAATGAGTATTTGATGACTCTTTTCGCGACAAGGAACATGTTGTGTTTTGAATGCATTAAAATGGACGGGATTTTTGTCGCCCCAATCTAATATTAAATTAAGATCCTGCGAAAGAGATATCTGCATCGCTCTGCGTTTGTTTTCCAAATCAGGTTTAGTGATGGGTTTAGGAACCAAAAACTGGAGTGAAGGGTACTATCGTCAGCAAAACTATGAATGGAATTAGTTGTGGACGAGAGAAGGTCGTTGATGTGGAGAAGAAACAATGTTGGTGCCAGAACTGAGCCCTGAGGGACTCAAGCATTTACTTGGTGAAAGCTTGAAGAATTTGCTTTTTGGTCACGTGGCCAAATACTGCAAAGGTGAATTATGTTGCCACAAGTGTGGTGGAAATAATGAAGGAAGGCAATGTTCTGAAGATACTCTATTAGATTGTCCCAATTGCAAACGCATGAAACTTAAAGACAGAATACATACGGCCACAGACTCAAAATGTCCTGCATATTTACAAAAACTTGAAAGGCATCGACAACATACAAATTATGATAGTAGTCAAGATGATGAACCGTTTTTATCAAAGAATTAGGGGCTTCTAAGCAGGAAGCTAAAACAATTCAGGAAGAGAAAAAACACATAAGCCCTCTGCGTGCTGACAAAATTAGTGTAATCCATCAGAACTTACAGTCCATTCAAAATAGTGTCAAACTTTTAGATGACTTTCTGGAAGAGCAAAAAGATTAAGTAGTTTTATGTGCCACAGAACTTTGGAAAAAAGTAAACAGTTACCTCAGTATAATACAAAAGACTTTAAACTAGCAGCAGGTTTCTGTATAGCAGGAATAAATAGACATGGTGGTTGTGCAATTTATGGTAAAAATGGTTTTAAATATAAAGTAAGACTAGACGTAAATAAATTAGGCTTAGAAAATCATTTTAAATGTTGTAGAGTTGTGAGGTAACAATTAATGGTAGTAAGGCTGTCATAGTTTCGTTGTATAAGCCTCCAGATGGAGATATTAAGATATTCCAAGATAAATTGGAAGAATTGCTGAATATAAATAATAAAAATAACAGAATTATTTGTGGAGATTGAAAAACAAAAATATGCTAAATATTATGTCTATTGCTAATTCATTTAATGTATGTCACACTATTAATAAAACAAAAATTGCTATTGCCCCCATGGCCCCCGCAATTCGGTTTCCTTTAAAAATCTTTGTCCGATACCCAGCACATACCACCTTTTTTATTTTGTCGACCTGTGATGGTTATTTAAGAGTTGCGGTCCTTTTTTCGAACTCAGCATAAAGGACTTTTTCAACAATAAGATTAAACTATTGGAATTTATATCAGTACAAGACAAAATAGCTTACTATGGACTAAACTTACCAAGAAGAAATCATCTTTTAGTAAAATCTTTGCCCATATGTCTTCTACAATCAGACCAAAAGGTATCATACCAACGGAAATATAGTAGCCTGAATACACCCCATGCCAAACACCAGAAACAAACATTGTAGCAAAGGTTCTATATTTCTTACTTGGAAATCTAAAAATATAAATTAAATTCATGTATACAGGGTGATCAGTTACAAATAAGTCATATGGCAGGCAAAACTGTAGAATCTCGTCGACAGAATGACCCATGAATAGAACAACAAATCTGGATATTTAAAGACTTTTATAGTAGATAGTGTCTTATCGTAAAAATCAAAGTAGTGAATCTTAAAAACTGCAAAAAGTAAACATTTTAAAATAAACCTCAATATACAAGGTGGTTTCTAACTACGGTACGAAACTTAAGGAGGTGATTTCTTATGTCCTTTTATGAAAAAAACTTTACATTCAGCTATGTCCGGACTTGCTTCATTTTTGAGATACAGAGCGTTAAGGGACTTTGAACAACGTTTTTAAAACCCTTTAATTATTGACTAAAAATTAGTTACCCTCCATTCATGTCGCTAATTCAAACAGTTTTTGAAAAAAACGTCACTTTATTACATCATGCATACAACGTATAAAAAGAAACATTTGTTCCTATCAAATATCTATTCTCAACCATACTTATGATAACCGGCGGATTCATTAAAAAATAATAATAAATTTTTGTGTTCTCCACAGATTACATATATTTTTTTAGAAACAATGCCTATTAATACATGAAAATATTGTTAATAACTTACAACCATGCATGCGAATCATGCGATTAAGCACAAAACTAAGAAATTTTTAATTATTAATAAAAATACCTTTTGTAAACACACATAGCCAACCAGTACTGCACAGTCATGTTCCAATTTCTCATCCCTTCTCTTAAAGTGGGATAGAACTCTGTTCCATAAGGTTTTAGGTTGACAACAGTTTCATATTCATATTCACAAGTTTTTAAAGTATTTTCTTCATTGCTATTAACATGAATGAATTTTTGATTTAATCAAATAAATTTTGAATTTTGGTTTACCCTAAGTTGCGATAAACTTATTTAATTATTAAGATAAAATCCTTCATTTTCTTTTAACAGTTTAACTTTTTTACACTTTAAATATGTGTTTTGTTTTAATGCCTACTATAATTTATTTTATTATGATTTATGCAATGTAACAGTAAACACAACATCAACTAAAACAAAGATCAAGTTACCATAAATTTCACCATTACTTCTTTTAGTTCATGTGTCACAAAATTTCAAATATATCTGATTTTTTCAAGGAAGCGAACATATTTGTGTTTTTGAGGGATTAAATTGATTAAGATTTTTGCGCTTCAATTTAATATATATACAGTCCTAAAAAATGCTTTTACCCCCGTTTTAAAGGGTAGGAATTACCGAAAAGATAAGCTTTCTAATCTATGGGGGAATAGGTTGCAGACCGAGTTATTTAAAAGAAAATGTAATTATGTATGTAATTATGCATGTAATGTTTTCTTGTTGCAATTTTCCGATCAGCGCACGCGCATTTTTCGCTTTTTAAGAATTGCTGCACACTGGCGTAGGTAAGAATGCTTAACAATATTTGAAAGTCTTCAAAATACATTAGTGGAAAAAATTAAGGATACAAAAACAAACAATTTTTTTAGATTTTTCAAGTGACTGTATTTTGCTTAAATATGGTCGTATCAGAATTAAGAAAAAAATAAAAGCATATTAAAGCTTGAAGTTTCTAGTTTTGGGGTCTTACGATTGTCACATTTTTCAAGCTACGTGTACCGGGCAATACTGATAAAAACCGAGGAGATTTTTTTTCCAAAATTTTTTGGATCTTTTTTTTGGTCTAACAATTTGGAGAAAAATTTTCTCACTTGACCATTATATGGAGTGGATAACTTGTTTATTCAGCTTTAATTTGTTTTTTTTTAAAGTTCGATCGAGATATTGGACTTTAAATGAAAAACGATCTTTCTGTCTCAGCAAAATATCTCAGCTGATTGCACAAGTAAATAAATGAGGGTTTTAAAATCCGTTATCCGATTCATAAAGTGGTTAAGTTGGAAGCATGTTTTCCAAGTATGAAGATTAAAAAAACCGAAAACATTAAAGAAAAAATCGGTATTCATTAGAATTGCGCGGTACACGTTGCTTAATTTTTTTAACGTCAGATCTTGAAAAAGAAACTTGAAGCTTTTAAAAGCCTCTTTCGAATTTCAGTACTATCATTTTTAAGCAAAATACATCCACTTAAAAAAACGTCTTTTTTTTTTCATCATTATTTTTTTTTACTAGTGTAGTATCTGCATGTGCTCTAAAACAAAGAAATGTTAAAATTATTTAAAAAAAACGAAAATATAATTATCCTTTATAGTGTATTTTTTTATATTTTTTTTTTGTTTTTTAAATAAATACCCTGTATATTTTAATAAATATTCATTACCCCTCCCAGAAAATAAAATTATATACGCCAGTGTGCTGCAAAGTGCGCATGTGCAGATCGAAAAATTGCAGCAAGAAAACTTTCATGCAACAAATCTTTCAAACTGTAAAAACTTCACACATTCTCATTCATTTTTGGTAAATACTTACCATATTTCCTTAGCCTATCAAAGCTTTCTGGTAGGTCCTGCTACCAGGTTTACTTTTTGCAAAACTAGGATATACCCCTAGGCCGCCCATAATACATGACACACTGGAAAGAATTAGTCCTATGTATATTCTGCATTCTGAAGTTTAGAAATATCGGCCAAATGTACCAATATCGATATAAGAACGATCTCTGTCCAAATTCGGCAGATATTGAGTACTAAAAGAGGAATATAATGTTAGTAACGCGCCCCACAAACTATGCAATTTGTTGTTCGACAGGTCTTATAGATAGTACTACAGAAAATCGGCGTAACAAGTCGTTTAGAGTTTTGCCCACAGACATATCTAATCTGAACATCAGTTAGTCGCAAATATTTGCAGTCAGATTGTATTATCGATGATTGGGAAAAATAATACAATTCCATTGGTTTAAAGTTTTTATTCTGTTACCGACTACTTAGAAAACATTATAGCGTCGCTAGAAATCAGTTATAAAAAAGGAGTTAAGAAAAAAGATGGCACTGGCTAAACGACTGCCGGCGGTTTATCTCAATTATATAAGAAAAATCCGCCGTCCGGCGGTTTTTTATAGCTACGTATATGAAAAACCGCCGAAAATTATAATTAAAAACACTTTCAAATAAAAAATATTGTCAGGCAGGAAAGGCGAAGAAATAACTTATCCGGACGTCACGTCATCGTCAGCATTAAAGTCAGCAATTAGATATAATTCAAAATTCTTTAAAAGTGGTAAAATTATTTGTCTGAAAATTAAATAAAGAACAATAAAAAATAAAACTTAGAAAAAATTTATAAAAAATTATCAAGAAAAAAAATCAAAAAAGTTATTTATCTATCCGAATTGAACTCGGGACCTGTCGCTTACGGGTCAACACTCGTAACCCTGTAGCTATGGGAGAACCTAAATAAATTTTTTAAAATCGACAATTTTTTTATATATATCGAAAATATTGTTGAAGGTGACAATAACTCGAATCCAAAAGAAATTTTAACGTCGAATAACTTTTGAAGGAGTGAATTTATTGAAAATGTTTTTTTTTTGTAGCGCTTTCGATTTCCTTTAAAAATATGTATTGAATTTATTTAAATATGTATTGATATTTGTAGTAGTAGCAAAAGCCCAAAATAAGGAAAAAAATAAACAAATAGCCTGTTTCAAAGCCTGATAACATAAAAACGGCTTATTTGACCAAGGTTAGTTTATATTTAAAAGGTTGCGACATATCCTTAACTTTTAGGCGGTTCGAGATCGGGGACGCAAGGAAGGGCACTTCACGGAGAAAAGTTGGCAAGACTGGGTAAAATCAAAGCTGATGATCAATCCAGTGGCGTCTAGAATATGCGCATTTCATTTTGCATTGTTTTGGAAGTGATATTTGTTGAAAGATGTAATTCCAAATGTTTTTTATTTAAAGTAAAAGAATTTACAATTAATAATAATTAAAAATGTTGTGTAAACGGTTGTTTTTCTAATACAATAAACTGTATATCTCCGGCACTGAACAACATGACCGAAAAATGGGAGATGTGACGTCATAACACGTCAAAGCAATATGGCCGAATGTCGCGACCCTATATAGACCGACTTTGTTATTTGACGACAATTTACGAAGAGGCATGTAGGGAATTTAATTCTCCCAAAAATGTATGTTGGTAAAATTTTTAGATCAACAATTTGCGATTGTTGTCAAAAACTGTGAGTCGCAAAGATAGCAATGCGTGCCCAAAGTCGGTCTATATAAGGTCACGACATTCGGCCATATTGCTTTGACGTGTTATGACGTCACATCTCCCATTTTTCAACTTAGATCAACAAATATCACTTCCAAAACAATGCAAATGAAATGCGCAAATTCTAGACGCCACTGGATTGATCATCAGGTTTGATTTTACCCGGTCTTGCCAACTTTTCTCCGTGGAGTGCCCTTCCTTGCGTCCCCGACCTCGAAGCGCCTAAAAGTTGAGGATATGTTGCAACCTTATAAATATAAACTAACCTTGGCAGGGCCATATTAAGCACTAGGCTGACTAGGCTAAATTGGTGCCAGACAGGGGAATTTTTCTTTGTAAAGGAGGCGCCGCGGCGGGATAAAATAGGCGCCAGACAGGAAAGGATCATTTTTTTGGTCTTCAATATTATTTGTAGAATAGGGCGCCCTATGGAACAATATAGGCGCCAGAGTGGGTAGGCTCTTTCTTTTGGACTTCAATTCTGATTTTTGAATAGGGCGCCCTGGGAATAAAATAGGTGCCACACAGACAAGAACCTATTTTTTTACCTCAAAATTGTTGTTTTTTTTTATTAAAGGTATGATTATCTATACACTTACACTAAGTGGCCACATATAATCAGTAACCAAATAAACCACTGCAAATAATGGAACTAGAGGAAATAGTTTTTTAAAGTTGCAGTCTTGTAATCATCATATTTGCTAAATGGCTTATGCAAATGATCATAATAGGTTTTATATTTGTAAAATGGCCCTAAAAATAAACAAATGATCAATTTTCTAATTTAAAAAAAAATCTAATTTAATAAAAATTAATAAGATGCCAAACGGGGTGATCATTGCCCCAGTAAATATATATTTTTAATTCTCATTACAGTAAAATAATTTAAGTTTATTTAAAATTAACCTATACTGTATCAGCTATTTTTAAAGGTATATCGGCCAGTAATGCAATAACAAAGCAAGCACTATTAGTCATTCAATACAAAATGTTTACATGCTGGCATCCGCCTCCTTTCCACGCATTGCCTGTTTACATTTTTGGCTGGCTGATTCAATATAAAGCAAATGATATCACTTATTAGATAATGAAGACATTGATGTATACCTACTCATGTCACTTTACCTGTTAAAACGCCAATATAATTTAAACTGTAACATATTATATCTGAAAAGCTAAGTTCTATATCACTTAACTCAGTTTCAGTGAGGTCTTTAGCAGCATCAGGATCATCCCTATTTTTTTTATTCAAATGTGCAAAATTTATTTCAAAGGCTAAACCTAAAAATAATCTCGATGTTATATTTATGATGATTTGCAATAATTTAAAGGTAAAAGTGCCGAATAGGGTTTTCTGCCGTTTTTATTATTTTTTAAATTACAACTTTCTTTATGTATCTTCGTTCTTACTAACCAAGTTTTCAAAAAGATTTGAGGAGCAAAACAAAAAAAAAAAGTCCTCCCCTTTATTTTCCTCACATTTTTTTCAGTATTTCTGTACTCACGTCGGGAGCCCTTTTTCAACCTCCAAGGGGCCCCTCTAAGCTTGAGAGCCCTGGGACTATTGCTCCACCTAACCCCATACTCAGCTACGCCACTGGACTTGAATAACCAGAACCAACCTGCACATGACTTTGGGCACGTTGAATTGTATTTAAAAATCCACTACATATAGAACTCGGATGCGTAAAGTTGAACAGATAAGCCGAGGTTGCCAAATGTTGAGATTAAAAGTAAAGAACTTTCAAAAATTTAAATTTTTGTTTTTAACAAAAATACAAAATATTTATAACGAAGCGCCAGTTATATTATGATTAAGAACAAATAGAAGATAATATGTAAGCCAAAATATTTTTAAAAATCATAGAAACAGCAGAAAACCCTATACAGCATAATTACCAATTAAAATACTTACCTACTAATTTTAGTGTTAAAATCATTTGGACTAGATTTGTGTGGCTTGGCGGGTATGGTATACCAAAATAAACAGTAGTTCGAAAGAATATAAGATACAGAAATGAGAAAATAAAGCTCATAATATGACAGTACCTAAAATGTTTATTTTTATAAGACTCGAGAATCATTCCTTAACAACAAAATGTATTTTCCTTTCCTACCTCTTATTAACATGTAAAATTATAGTAGCATTCACTAAAAATTGTGACCACTGTATGTATAAAATGCAATCTTGAAACCACTAAAATAATCATAAAGCCAACAAGGGCCCCAATTCTTTTTAGACTCCGCATCTGGCAATTTTCGGTAAAAACTTCCAAATGCAATCGAAAAAAATAAAAAGAAGAGATATATAAAATCGTCGGTATTCATCTTTAACAAAAATTTCAGTCAATTCATTATTAAATATAATTGGTAATTGTATATTTTTACTAAAAAAATAATAATTATGTTGAAAACAATCGAAATTTAAATCAAGCCAAAATGTAAAATGTAGCTTTTTTGACAATCAGCTGTTTTAGCCTGCAGTGACATCTAGCGTTTTTGAATAATACTAAATTTATCAAAGAAACAAACCAGAATTGCTGAGTTATCAAATTAGAGATGGGCTTGCAAAGATTTTTTTAATAAAAATCCTAAATTTTAAACTTCTTTTGTCGAAATGTTCTTAACCATAAAGTTTATATTCTAGAGGCTGCCTTAATGCATGGCCATACGAACAACCAATAATTTGTGAACAGCATGCGTCACAGAGAGAAAAAAGATGACTCCTCTTTGAAATATAAGTATGGATGGTGGAGGGGAGGATAACCATCTGAATGTTTTAAAAAGTGTCCGTCGAAAAGAGCAACTTAAGGTGGCGCCACAGTAGCCAGAGGAGATTTTTTAACCAATGAGCATAAATTATTAGAGTGAGATACAAAATGAAAAAGGACAGATAGATACAAAATAAAAAAGGAAAGAAATACCAAAATCCCTCCACTGGCTACTGTGGCGCCATCCCAACTTGCTACATTCCGATGGCCACTTTTTCAACTTGTCCGCCATAAAAGATGGTTATCCTCCCCTCCACCATCCATAAATATAAGCAAACAAAGTTTTATAATACCGAGAGAGGTACTAGACTTATTTTTTTCTCTTTCATTCACGCTGTTCGCTTGGCAAAGCTGCCTCTGGTAGTAAGTGTATGCTCGATGCTTCAAAATCCTAACCTCAAATAAACTTATACTACGAATGTTTTCACAAGTTTGTTATTGTCGTGAGATATTTTTGTAAACCCATTTTTTTTAATAAAACAATGAATAGTTTTAGCTATTTTAAGCAGTTGTAAAATTATATTATCTATAATTTTAATATTTAAGACTTGCCGAAAAAATTGCGCCGAAAAATATGTATTTAAAGTGTTAATACAGTTTCATACCCAGCCCAGCAAAATTTTATAAAAGATTAAACTAAAAGAACAAATTCCCAAAATGGCCTTCGCGCTGAATACTCTATTTCCAGCAAATCACAAAACTGTATTTGTTATGGATCATACTCCATACTTTGGAATTTCATGTGAAAATGCCATCGAGTTCGAATTCTTAAAAGGTAGAACACCCAGCTTTATTCCTATGACACCCATATCGAAGAGTCTATGGACCTCTAGTGTGGAAAGTGCCATTGAATATTGTAGGATTGTTTGGGACTTGTTTCCTACAGGAAAACTTGTAAGTATTTATGTTTTAGTCCGTTTTACAGTTGGCAAGTTCTTTCTGCAACTTGCAAGAAACTTGTGTTAGGCATGCACAGAACGCAAACAGCTGATTTTTGGCAGCGTATTCTGCAACTTTATTGCGACTTGCAACTTTACCGGTTGGACCGATTTTTCTTGCAGCTGCAACTGAAAGTATGGGAAAAATTTGGTTATTTTAGTGGTACCAACCCCACTTAAAGTTACTAATTGAGTGACCATCACCTTCTTGCTTTTTTTTTTGAATTTTCATCGCCCAGGAGGGTAGGGGCAGTAAAAATGAGGCAAATTGTAGCCGCGGTGGCTCTTTTTCGTTCATTTTTCTTTCATTTTTAACAGCTATTCTAAATACCGGTCAATAGCTATTAAAAAGCAAATTGTCAACTGTAAAATGAATCTGCAATAAACTTGCAGCACGTTTATTGTTGTAAGAAAGTTGCTGCAACAAAATTGCAGAAAAACTTGCCAACTGTGAAACGGACTTTAAGAAATCACTATTTTTTTTAGGTACGATTTTTTGCAAGTGACACTGTAGCTCATGTGTTAAACACTTGGAGTTCAAGTCAGCAATCTTTAAGTCATGTAAGTAATAACTCAAAAAGATTTCTATCACACCAATGTAGATTAAAGAATTAGCAGTATTGCTAAATTATTAAGCTTTTTAATGCTATAAAAATATTAAAAACTTATTAGAATATTTTTGGATTGGACTATGCATAACATAAAAGCAGTTGTGCACACTAGTTTCTAAGTGAACAATCATCTTATTTGCTGCTTATTTTTTATAATGCTTATTTTTTATCAGTTCTAAGGTATTTAATACCAATATGGGGAACATGTAACCAGACCAATTATAACAAAGTGAAAGTGTTGCAAAACAAAATCTTAAAAAATCTGTTTGTCCTTGATTGGCTTACTCCTAGTGATTGTATAAGTTACTAAACATTAAACAAATAAATCAAATACTAAAGCTAGAACAATCAAAACTTATCTATAGAATAATTTTAAAAAACCAAAAAGCAATTCAACCCTAAAACATTCATCAAATTCATCACCGCAATTTAAGAAATTGTCATGATATACCGAGTGATATACGTTTGGGAAGTGCAAGTACCACTAAGGCACTGCAGAGTCCGATGGGCGCAGCCTCGCATACTTTCAATCATCTCCCCTTGGAAACAAGGGAAGAGCTAGCCTTTGCTAGGTTTGTTAGACGACTGAAGAATTATATTTTTAAGTTTTAATTTTTATCTCTCTCTGTATTCTGAAACCATTTTTTTATTATTTTGTAAACTGTATTCTCGGTACCAATGATAAAGCATTGTTTTGAGAATTTTTCTTTGTTTAGATATAGTTTATAGTAGGTACTTATTGTAAATTTGAAATGTGGATTATCTGAATAAAGAACTGATTTAAAAAAAATAGCTCCATTTATACTTTTGATTTAACAGTGAGATCTCCCAATAGTTTTATTTTTTAGTGCTAAATTTTAATAAATTACTTTTTGGCCATGACTACATCCAACAGAGTGTTCAAACTTAAAGAGGAATGGATTATATTCAATGCATAGGTTCTTTCTTCATTTTTTATTTGATATATCTAAGATATAACACAACAATCTAATTTTGGACACTTTGAAACTAGCCCTCTCATTTGTAATAGTGTGGCTGAAACATTTAGGAAATAATAGTGTAATATGTTTTTTTTAAATATCAATTATGCTATAAACTGTTTTTGCAATCTTCCATGTTTAATAACTATACCAAGAATTTATGGGAGCTACAAAACATGCCACTAGCACTAGAAGCACAAAAAACACTTAATAAAAATAGTAGTCCCCCATAAATTACTATTATAACATAATAAACCCCAAAATTGTGTTTTTTTTTATTTAGATTATGAATGGTTGTGCTTTAATTGGTTTACCACCAGCTCCACCTCCTTTACGTTCTACCACTCCTCCTCCAGATTATACAGTTTTACATGGTTTAAGAGCTGCCATTGAAGGTCTTTGTGAGCCTACAGAGATTCAAGTTGAGAAAATAAAGGAGGGAGGACAAATTTTAAACAGGTTAGTAACTAATTTTTTTAGTACAATTATTTATTATTGTCTGAAGTTGTAAAAGGAAGAAGACAACTTTAGATTGTCACAAATATTCCATTAATCATTCTTATATTTTATGCCTTGAAGAAATCTATGGATATTCTTTTTACATTTATATGGTGAGTTATGGGAACACAGGTTTGTTTCTCTTATCTTTAGAGAGTTAGTAAACAGATGAAACTCAGTAGGTTAACAGAAAAGTTTAAAAATATGTTGTTGTTTGTTCAAGTTTGTTTTTGTTATAGATGTAGAGTTATTTGTATAACTTCTGCCAGGGATAATGAGAGTATGAACAGGTTGGAGGAAATTTTTCTGACTGTATTAAACCAACAGAATAAAATAGCATCAGGCCATGAAAGGTAAACTAAACATGATTTTTACATAGTATATTTTAAAAAATGGGTTGTAAATACATAGAACTGTAAAAAAAAGTACTTTATTTTGTTTCAGTTTATTACCAATAGATCATTGCCATTTAGTGATTATTAATACTTTCCCAATCAATATTGAGTCATCGGTCAACAACCATCCACCCAAACATGTAAGTGGTATCTATCTTTCCTATTATTTATTTTAAAGTTTTAATTTCATATTTTGAATATTAAATTATTTTTAAAATCATGTTATTTACCCATTTATTTTCAATAAATTTATTATAATAGCTTTCACCACTCCTGACTACTGAAGTTCACTCAATAAAAGCTCCACTAATTCCAAATAAGTTGTCATCCCTAATTTTACAACATTATGACTTGGCAAGTACAACTGTAACAGGTATGTTACTTTTATTATTATTGCTGTACAGGGTGGGCCAAATATGACCCTTTTTATAGGAAACTCATATACAGGGTGTCGGGGAAAATGTGGGAAATCTCTTGCACACGTATGGAACAGATGAAAATAACACGACAAGTTCCTATAAAATTTTTCCGTTTAAGCCCCCCTGCGGAGATATGATCCCCTAAAGGGGGCGGCTAGAAATCGATTTTCGTGAATAACTTTTAAAGCGCTCTGTATAATTTGATAATATTTTAGTACGATGCATACTAGTAAAGACCTCTTAAAATAGTGCCCTTGAAACTTATGTCCCTTTTTTAGTTTGCCAGGGACGGACTAGTTTTTGCACATTATTGATAATATTTTTTACGCCCTGTATGGTGAAGACACAAAAATATGTTTTTGGGTAGTTTAAACCTTTTGCTAAAAAAGGTACTCTTGTTGGACATCGATAAAATGAGCCGTTTTCGAGTAAAAAATTATTTTAACAATAAGAGTTTATTTTTGTTTAATAATACAATATTTTATTTTCGATGTAATTTGTAATTTTTGATTCAGTATTGAAGTCCTCTCGTAGCAGGTCAGGAATTTGTTGCACTCTTCACAGAATTTTGTTACATTATGTGAAAAACTTGAAAAAAAAATAAATCCTGGATTTTCATTTAGCAACTTTATGACATTGTCTATTTATAGGTATCCCAATGAAAGAAGAACAGAATGCTAGTTCTTCAGCCAATTATGATGTAGAAATATTTCATGCCAGTGCAGCACATACTGCAATTTTAAAAGGGAATGCTTCAGATTCTGCTGCAATCAGAACAATTAAAGAAGGATTGGAATATGAAACAGTAAGTGAAGAATGATATTAAAATCTATAGTATATGAAAATTATAAAATGTAAAACTAATATTGTAAAATGAAAATTTTGGGTTATAAACATATAAACTTAAATTTGCTTGAAGGCTATAAAACACATAACTTTCAAGTATGTTTTACTAAGTTGATGAGTAGGGAGAATAGGAGAGTTCAACGTCCTCCGTCCTCCGGAGGAGCTTATTATCTCAAAATCTCTGACCTCATTTAAAATTTAGGAATCTTGCGCAACGCGTTGTTTAGGGCGTGGTCATTACTATCTGTCAAATGTCATCTGTCACCTGACATCTGTCAAAAATCACGTGACTTAGAAAATGACCGCCATGCGTAGGATACTTGTGCTAAGTCCTTAAATTGATTTGCGCAAAAGCAAAAATTTTAAGGCATACCGTTTGGGCACTATCGACTAAAATCGTTATTTAACCCTAATGATGAGTCATTGGCGCGCGGTTTAAATTTTTTTAAATTAGTGTAATATACCTATCGAATCGCGAAAACCGCATGACGCCATCTTTAACCATAAAGGAGTTACAGCTGTTTAAAAATTGTTAAGAGATATCAATTAGCGATTAGAACGGTAACCCGATAGAAAATTAATCATTGCGGCCTTAGTATTGTCCTGCAGTATACTGACACACACATCACAAAGTAGTTATTTATAAAGACTTTCTCAAATGTAATCTAAAAGTAATAACTTCTCCTCTAAAGTCAACCAATTCACCATCTTGATCAACCAGTTTTAATATAATGTTGCTGATAATTTTGGTAGATACAGGCATATAAAGCACATTTTGAGGAATTTCTATAATTTTGAAACCAGCTGGTACTGATGGCAAAAATTCATGTATTTTATGAACAAGCTTATTATTGTGATAGGCTTCAGTAATGATATTACACTAGATTTTAATCACGTTAATTTTCAGAATGCTTACAGGTGTTTGCGATACATGTTTAACGTTGGGCTTTAGCAAAATATTATGAAATCCCAACAATTTTCCAATAGAATTTGTCTTAGTAAAGTCAACTGTATGAGAACATTCAATCTCGCACTTGAGCGTATTAACATTACCATTTAGGTTACAATTAAAATCCTTGATGGATTTATTTTTTCTTGTATGGCTTCTTTGTAGATAATCATTTATTGCACTTATTTCATATGATCCAATCGGGATTTCTAGAGTTATATTACCCACATAAAATTTGTTATTGCTATTATCAATGTTGGGTATGGCGTTAAACATTTCTAAACTGACTAAACCAAGCTCGTACTCACTAGTGTCATCTCTCAAGTAGATAGGCGGGTTATAGTTTGCTTCTAAAATGGAACTATTACCACTCAAGCAAAAGGTATGCATGACAGTTGAAGTAAGACTAAATTTATTTCTTGGGTCTATCTGTAATTATAGGGTTTTAAATAGAGTCCCAAACCGTTTTTGTATGGTCCTAAATATAAGCCGCTACCAGTTTTGCTAATCGCAATAGATTTCATTGTTTTGTTGTGTCTCTTTTTCTTCTTCTAATCTTTCTTGCGCCGCCTTAGAATCTTTAACAGCTTTTACGATCCCTGATATTCCGCCGCTAAGTGCTCCTACGGCGCTTAAGCCGGCAAAAAGTGGTATTAAAAATGGTAGAAATCCGCCGACTACAGGTAAAGGTACTACATCTGCAGGTTTTTCTTTTTCCACCCCATTGAATGCTTTCAGAGCTACTTCAGCAGCAGAAAAAGATCTTGCGGTTTTTCCGCGTACAATGCCTCCCTCGCTTTTGAAACGCCCTAAATAACGCGTTGCGCAAGATTCCTAAATTTTAAATGAGGTCAGAGATTTTGAGATAATAAGCTCCTCCGGAGGACGGACGGCGTTGAACTCTCCTATTCTCCCTACTTTGATGTTTAAAAATTATCACTGTCAACTATGATTTTTTTAGACAACTTTAAAGTGGTGTACACCTAGAGGTGTAACTGGCAATGAGTTACAAAACTGCACATCTATGCACCGAATTACACCAGTTGATGTTAACTCTAGACCATCATTATGTTTAATTAATTTTCTCTTAAATGGGAGATCTGTTATGTTGGAAATGCCCAGAAAAGCTGGTGGAAAAATCACTAGTCACTTATTAGCGGCACATGGGGAGAGATTTTTGTACATACATTGTTTACAGCAAGGTGGGTGAATAAAAATGTATTTTACATGTTCAGCCTGTTAATCATCTCCAAATACTTTTTATTCAATTAGGCTATTTTCTAACCAATTTTATTGAATATTCTAAAATGTCTACAATGGTGACATATTATCTACCATTATTTAATATTTATTTATCAGTGTTATTTTTTTTTTTGCTTTTAGATGAAAATTAAACTTTTTAATACAGCCCACAGAGGTTTGTATAGTGCCCAATTACTACGACCTTGGGTGCCTTTTGATTTAATTATGTCATTACAAATTAAAAATAAAATGTGTGAATGTTTACTTTTTTCCCATATCCAACTTTTTCTTTTTGATTTTTATTATTTATTTTTTAGTTTTAAGTTTTATTAGAAAAAAATTAGTTCTGGCTAAAAATATAATAATATGAATAGATTTTCTTGTTATATTTTCATTTCAAGTTCATAAAATCGGATTAAAACCTCTTATTGCTCTGGGGCTTTACTGCTAAGTCTTAAGATCTTTTACAAGGTACTTACACTTAAAAGCAAACCTTTTTTTTAAAGTACCTGAAAATTTAAAGTTATTCAAAACATATTTTTAAACACATATATTTTCTCTCAGATCTGTTTTGGAGGATCCACCGTCAATATCAGAAGGATGTGGAGGCAGAGTTACAGACTACAGAATTCCGGATTTTGGCCTTCTGATAAAACAAAATACTCTTTTACCTATTAAAGTAAAACCTGCAGTGGACCGACAAAAACCTTTAGAAAAAGTTAAGGAGAGATTAAGAAGACAGACAAAATATTGGCCTCTGACTATTAGCTCTACCTTAATCTTTAATCTTAAACAGGTAAGTTAATTAGAAACTCTGTAGGTCTGTGGTCGCCAATTGGTCAATAATGAGCTTATGGTAGCTCTCAAATATAATTTTGGTAGGTCATAACCAAAGTCGATTGATAAGATAAGGTCACGACATTCGCCATATTGGCTAGCGCGGCCATGTTTGATTTTAGGCAGATCAGTGGCGTAGAATTAAGGAGAAAACAAAATATTAAAATTTAACCAAACATACCTAATTTCTAAAAGTTTATAATAAGGAAGATACGGGGGTGTCATAGTAAAAAGAAAGAGTAAATTTAATTCGATAATTGTTCCCCCTTTTTAAATATCTTAATAAAACGGTATCTCGGGGTTTTTAAACATTCGCATTTCAGATCGAATATTAATTTTTGTGTGTAGACTAGAGGCCGATGGGTACACTATTTAAAATTCTCTAAAACTACCCAATTTTTTGTTACTACCCTGTATGTAAACTAGTAAGCTTCTCTATGCTTTCTGCACAAAAAAGGTATACTTAGTAAGAATCGGTCTTGACAACCGTTTTTAAGGTATTCACGTTTTAGTTGTTTAGTGCACCTGAAAGTATGTATGTACCTTCAATAACATCATATTAGCTATAATTACAACTGCTCAGATATAAATAGCTGATAGCTAAAAACTTCTGGATACCGAGATTTATTAAAATGTTTAAAACATATCAGAAATTATCGAAATGCATGAATAAAAAATATTTATATCCCTTTAACACCCCGTATCTTCCTTATCATTAACTTTTGGATATAGGTATGTTTGTTTAAATCCTAAATGGGTATTTTCGCATAAGAAATCTGTGGTTTTTCTGTGTACCATTAATTAGCGGACACTCATCAGTATCATATGTATATAAAAACACGAATGACTGAAAACTATTCGACTAAACTCTATCAAAATCTCTAAAATAAAACGAGTCCAAACCAATAATATGTGAAGTCTCTAAACTAACCAAAAACATTAACAACTGGAAATCCTTGCAAAATATACAACCAAAATGATAATGGCAAATTTCCACAGTTTTTACCAAACAAAGCTTCGACAAGGCACGACTCTGTCATCAGCTGATAATGCTACCAACTTTGAACAGAACTGCCAACCGAAATCGTAATTCTCACACCCTCGCGTCCCTGACAAAAGCTATCGCCGGTCTTGCTTATGTCTAAACCCCTTCTCATAAAGAAACTCTGGTCATAACATGATTTTTATATTAAAACGTATATAAACCATAGTTATATAGGTTATTCCAATATTATCAAAGTAGCTCAGCTAGCCTCAAGGCTCAGTACTGGCACCAACATTGTTTCTTCTTCACATCAACAACCTTCTCTCGACCACAAATAATTTCATTCATAGTTTTGCCGACGATAGTACCCTTCACTCCAGTTTTTAGTTTCGTAAACCAATCTCTAAACCTGTTTTGAAAAGCAAACGCAAAGCGATGCATATAGCTCTTTCACAATAAAATCTTAACTTTTTTATTTTTTTAGTTTTTAGTTTATCAGTAAGTTTTTAGGTAAACTGTTAACCACATTTTTGAGACGCAAACATTGGACCAGTTCCCGTCTGGCGTCTTGTTAAGATTTAATTTTATTGCATTAAAATAATTTCAACCGGGAGCTAATGAACCTTTGTTTATAAATTAAAACCTTTGTATTGTAAGTAACTTAATATTAAATATTTCATTATTTTATTTCTTTTAAAGTAATTATAACTTTTATTATATTGTGTAAGGGCAAAATAATTTCTTCATAGTATATAAAAGTTTTAATTTTCTTAAAATGTTTAATACTTTTTAATTTTATTCTGGAGAAAAGCCAAATAATATTTTGTTTATACCTTCAATCTTCAAAAAGTATTTTTCTCCTCCTAATTTGTGTACCTTGTATGTGTCTGAAATCCGACCTCCCTTGGAATATTGTTCTCATATCTGGAGCACGGCATCCCCCACAACCCTTAGTATTATTGATTGCATTCAAAGAAGACCTGTTCGCCCCATTAATGATCCTTCGCCCTTATAAAGGCTTTCCTCTCTTGCCCATCGTCGGGCTGTAGGTGATTTATCGCTTTTTTATAGGTACAGAGAAACTCGTGGTGCCGCATATATGCATCCCTCTACGGTCCAACTGGACAGGCCCCGAACTTCCCACTTTTTTCGTTCTTTTATCCCTAGAATTTCTATAATATGAAACCTGCTGCCTGCGGAGATCTTTCCTTCTCCCCCAAATCTTCCAGTATTTAAGTCCCGTGTCAACAAACTCGCTCTTACCTCGCTTAAGACACCCACGGTACGTTGGTATTTAGGCTTTTAGCTTTAAAAAAGTCTAACTTCTTCTGTTTTAGGATGTAAATACTTTGACTAAAGAAAGGCACTTTGTTATGGCCTAAAACGCAAAATAAAAATAATTACTCTCCTACAGCTTTTACTTTTAATGCATCATATTATATTGCTTTGCCTTCATAACCTATATGTTATACATTCTGTAGATTGCACACATATCGCAATTTTGACAGTATTACTTTTGAAACTAACTCATGGGGGGTAAAGGGGAGAATAGACATTATTTTCTAAATTATACCCTCACTAGCTAACCCGTGCCCACTTCGTTGGGCGTTAATCATAGTTTGCTTTAAATTTTTGTTTAATCATTATAAAATATAGCCTATAGCATTCCTAAATAGTGTAGCTTTCTAATTGTAAAGAGTTTTTATGATCGGTTTAGTATTTCCGAAGATTAGCCCTTACAAAGTTATAGTTAATCTAAAATAGCCGATCTGAACTTTTTATTTAATCATAATAAACACTCCTGAATAGTAAAGCTTTCTGATTCTGAAAGAATTTGTATGGTCGGTTCAGTATTTCTGAAGATTAGCGGCTACAAACAAACAAAGTTACAAACTTAACCTTTTTATATTAGTATAGATTAAGAATGACTAGTTAATATTGTTCCGAAACACCTCGTATAAAAACACGTGTCTTTGTTTTTATACCTTTATTAACAATGGAACGTAACTATGGTTACAACAACGACAAAATCTACTCTTGTCAATGTCTCGAAGTTTACAACACAAAAGTCGAATTTATACTGACTCACTCGAAGTTTCCTGTCGCCCTTTATAGTATGGTGGAAGAGTAAAGAATGATCTAGAATATTCGAGAAATATCGTGAAAATTCCATAGTACATGATGGCATAAAAGTTATTAATGGATAATTCGGGCGTTTTCGGAAACCTTCGAAAGTGATGAAAGAACTTGGAAAAATTAAGGTAAATTATTTAAATAAATTAACAAACTAAATTAAATGATCCTAACTCTCTAAAATTCTATAACCTAAACACATTTTTGAAAGTCTGTAACATTGCTCCCCTTCCAAGTTTTGATCGTCTCGATCAAGTATCTTCACTGTCTTGATAACGGCTTAGCCTTTCTAGATGTACTACTTTCATCTTTGCCTGTGGACTCTTCTGTATACGGTACACCAGATCATTAAGCCGTGTCACCACTTTATATGGTCCCTCCCATGACTTCTGTAGTTTCGTGAACGCCCCTTGGTTCTTCTTGGATTAGTATAACCAAACTTTTTCACCGACGACAAATCCCTGATGGTTAGCTTTTAAGTCATAGCGGATTTCATACGGTCACTTCCTTTTTGTAACTTGGTACGCACCTCTTCATGTATCCTCTGTAGCTGTTTACTTAGTTGACTTACATAGTCTTCTGCTGGTTCTTCATTGGTGGAAGGTCGTCCTGTAAGCAAGTCAACTGGAAGGCATATTTCCGCTCCGAAAATGATTTTAGCAGGTGTTTCGCCAGTAGTTTCGTGAATTGCGGAGCGGTATGCTAATAAAAACGGCTGTATACAGTTATCCCAGTCACTTTGTTGGTCATTTACTTTAATTTTCAGGTAGTTATCAAGTGTTCTGTTAAACCGCTCTACCATACCATCGGACTGGGGATGAAGAGGTGTTGTTCTTGTTTTATGGATTCCCAGGAGATTACAAAGGTTCTTGAAAAGATCGGACTCAAAGTTTCTGCCTTGATCGGAATGTATTCTCTAGGAACTCCATAGCGACAAATCCATTGTTGAAATAATACATCGGCAACAGTTATAGCTTCTTGATTTGGGATTGGGTAGACTTCTGGCCATTTACTGAAGTAATCCATCGCTACCAAGATATAGCGATTCCCTGATTTACTAACTGGAAATGGCCCTGCTATGTCTATGGCAATTCTTTCAAAAGGGTGCCCCTACATTGTATTGCTTCATCTTGCCATGGCTTCGTGTTTTGGGTCCCTTGCTGGAAGCGCAGTCCTTACACCTTCTGCACCAGTCTTTTACGTCTGCACGGCTTCCCAGCCAGTAGAACCTTTCTCGAACCTTTTCAAGAGTCTTCATAACTCCGAAATGGCCACCTCCTACACCATTATGCAAGGCTTGCAATACTTCAGGGATCCTTTTGGTTGGTAGGATTATCTGATGTTTATGGGTTTTGCCGTCAGAACTTTCCCAGACCCTTTGTAATAGGCCATCTTTAATAATCAAAGAGTCCCATATGGCCCAGTACCCTTTATGTCTTGGAGACTTGGAGGCTATTTTCTGATATGGTGGTCTTTCCAAATTTTCTGTCTTAAGTTTGATAATGTCTCCAAGATCGGGATCTTCTAGTTGTTCTTTGGCCAAGATCTTAGGATCCCATTCTTGAGAGCACTGGAGACGTGTTCTTCGGCAGTGAAATTCATCAGGATCTTCATGTTCTTCTCGTCTGCTGCAGTGTTTACAATCATCCGGGCAAGGTCGTCTTGATAAAGCGTCAGCATTCTTATGGTTCAGTCCTTTTCGATGTTCGATTTTAAAGTCGTATTCTTGAATACGTTGCAGCCATCGGGCTATCTGACCTTCAGGGTTCTTGAACTGAAGCAACCATTTAAGTGATGCATGATCCGTTCTTAGGTGGAATTTCTGGCCATACAGGTATTTATGAAAATGCTCCAAAGATTTGACAATAGCTAAAAGTTCTTTTCTAGTGACACAATAATTTCTTTCAGGTTTGGACAGAACTTTGCTAAAATAGGCTATAACTTTTCTTGGCCATCTTGAATCTGTGACAAAATTCCACCAATAGCAGTGTTGCTTGCATCAGTGTCCACAATAAATGTTTGATTTGGTTGTGGATATGACAACACCGGGGATTGCACAGGGCTTTCTTTAGGTGTATAAAAGCTGCTTGACAATCTTCAGTCCATACGTAGCTGTTGTTGTTTTCCGTAAGATGATGTAATGGTCTTGCAATATCGGCAAACCCATGTATGAACCGTCTGTAATAGGTACACAATCCCAGAAAACTTCTAATTTCATGCTTGTTCTTTGGTACAGCGCCAGTTCTGGATAGCTTCAGTCTCTCTGGATCAGTTTTTACTCCTTCCTTCTGTAATTATATGCCCCAGGTACTTTGACTTCTTTCTGAAACAGGTGACATTTCTTTGGGCTAAGCTTCAGCTGGGCGGATCTAAGCTTTTGAAAACCTCTTCAACATTTTTGAGGTGGTCATCAAATGTTTTTCCAAGAATTATTATGTCATCAAGGTATACTAAGCATGTTTTCCAAGTTAGTCCCCGTAGTGTTAACTCCATCAAACGTTCAAATGTAGCAGGGGCATTGCATAATCCAAAGGGCATAACATTAAATTGCCACAGTCCGGTCCCGGTCAAGAAAGCAGATTTTTCCTTATCTTCCGGATGAAGTTCTACTTGCCAATAACCACTTTTTAAGTCTAATGTGGAAAACCATTTTGACCCCGTTAGTGTGTCTAGGGTATCGTCAATTCTTGGTAGTGGAAAACTGTCCTTCTTCGTGACGTCATTCAGTCTTCGGAAATCAACACAAAATCTGGTGGAAACCATCTTTCTTCTTAACTAGGACTACTGGAGATGACCATGGGCTCTGGGATGGTTCTATGATGCCTTGATTTTGCATGTTTTCGAGTAACTTTTCAACTTCTTCTTTCTTGGCTAAAGCAATTCTTCTGGGCGGTTGTTTTATCGGTGATGCGTCTCCAGTATTTATTCGATGTTGCACTACACTGGTTTTACCTAAATATTTTTCGGATAAAGAGAAAACATCTTGATTTCTTCTTAATAGTTCTTCCAGCATAGATACCTGGACTGGGTCTAACAAGGATTTTGATGAAATCACCAGGTCTTGTAGAGCATCAGGTAGTTTACGTGTGGAGACCCCTGCAGGTGTGGTACAGGGATAGGTAACTATCATAGTAGCAGGTTGACAGGTACCGATTTTGTCACCCATTTTGACCTGTTGAGGGAAATCTTTCAGGTTCATCATTCTCACAAATACCATATTTTCTTTGGTTTGCGCCAAAGTTCTTGCTGGTAGAATTCCTTTAGCGTATAACGGACAATTTTCTACTGGTTCGACTAAAACGATTTCACCTTCTTCTGAGTCTTCGAACCTTGCTCGTATGATGCTTTCTGAGTTTGGAGGTAGAATGACATCTTCTGTAAGGATAACTTCTCGAATCGATGCTTCACTGCTTCGTGGTAATCTCATTACGATCTCTTCATTATTTGTTCGCAGTACCCGTTGTGGAAGATCAAGTACAAACTTCTTATTTTCCATAATGTCAAGGCCAAGGATAACTTCGTCCATAATGTCAGCAACAAACACGACGTGTATAAAGGATGTCGTTCCTAGGCTTATTCTGGCTTCATGTATGCCTTGAATTGGTATAACTTCTCCGTTCGCAGTTTCCAAGGTGTAATTCTTCTCAGGGCGGAATATTTTACAATGAGCTACGATATTCGGCTTCACGATGGTATGTGTGGAACCAGTGTCTAGTACCATTTCGCAGTCCCGACCGCACACATTTCCAGGTACTACCAAGCTGGAGCCATTGTTCTGCAGCCGGGATACTCTAATAGTTGTTGCTGATGGGGCTTGGTAGCACCTAGCCAGCTTTCGCCCCTTGAAGCTGGCTACTGGGAGTTTTCCGAATTACTTGCAAGGGCATTAGATCTGGTACAATTTCTTTGAACATGCCCCTCTTCACCACATTTCCAGCACTGGATTTTATTTCTTCGGCGGAAAGTCATACTTTTGTTGTCACCATCTACTTGTTTTTGGCGTAGGATTTCTTGCAACTCTTGTATCACTCTGGTCAAATTATTATTTGGATTGCTGTCTTCTGGTACATAGTTTGTTCTTCGAAGTCTTGCCTGAGTTCTGGATGTCTGCTTAGCCGTTTCAAACTGAAGGGCGTAGGCAAGGGCTTCTGAAATTTTCTTTAGTCTGGCCATTCTTAATGCTTGGTTCATATCTGGATCGCGCAGCCCTTCAATAGAAACTGCCTACCGCCAATTCTTCGCTTAATTTCTTCCGGGTACGATGGATATGTTAAATTAACTAGACATACTATATCTGCTTCTGTACTCTTGAAGACTTTCTATTGTATTTCTGTCTTCGCCCTTGGAGCTGCGCCTTATAAACTTCTTGCAGATGGGTTTCGCCATACCTCATTTCTAAGAACATGACAATCGATTCATAGTCGGACTGCTTTTCTTCGGGGATGTTTCTTAACACCTCCATGGCTTCTCCTCGAAGAGCAAGTACTAGAGCTCGGGCCTTCTCTGAGGAACTCCACTTATTACCATCAGCAGCAGCTTCAAATTGTCGAAGATAGGTAACCCATGGTACCTTGCCATCAAAAGTAGGAGGTTTCATTACAGTTGCTGAGGTACCGCTTTCTGAAACTACGCCTGTGCTAACTATCTTATGAATTTGTCGCTGTAAATGTTGTACTTCTTGTTGTATTTGGCCTTGAACTTGACTCTGAAGTAACTGTACTGCTTTGCTGCATTTGTTCTTCCACTTCTTCTTTAACATCTTCTTTGGTAAGTTTTAAATCAAGCAACATTTGTTTTCTCATCTCATCTTGGCTATGATAAAATTCTCCTTTTAGATTTTCTCTGATTTTTACCATCTTCTCTTTAGTTCTTGTTTCATCTCCGCTTGGCTCCGTTTAAGGTCTTTTGGATTTTCTCTATTTGTTGTCTGGTTTCTTCTTGATTAGTTAGGATTTCCTTCTTCATTTCTTCTTGACTTCTCTTCATTTCTTTTTTATGGCATCTTTCATTTCTTTCTTGATGTCTTCTTTCAGGGATTCTTGACTGATCTTCATGTCATCTTTCAGGTTTTCTTGGCTGGTCTTCATTTCTTTTAAGTCTTCTTTCAGGTTTTCTTGGCTGGTCTTCATTTCTTTTAAGTCTTCTTTCAGGTCTTCTTGGCTGGTCTTCATTTCTTTTAAGTCTTCTTTCAGGTTTTCTTGGCTGGTCTTCATTTCTTTTAAGTCTTCTTTCAGGTCTTGTTTTAGGGATTCTTGGCTCGTCTTCATTTCTTCCATCATTTTTCTAATTAGCGTGCTTATCTCCTCCATACTTGCTGTGTATTGTCTTGTCTCAACTGGCATTCACTCTTCTTACCACTTGGGCTTCCTTGAGTAACCTCGTTCCACTTCCGACACCAAATGTTCCGAAACACCTCGTATAAAAACACGTGTCTTTGTTTTTATACCTTTATTAACAATGGAACGTAACTATGGTTACAACAACGACAAAATCTACTCTTGTCAATGTCTCGAAGTTTACAACACAAAAGTCGAATTTATACTGACTCACTCGAAGTTTCCCGTCGCCCTTTATAGTATGGTGGAAGAGTAAAGAATGATCTAGAATATTCGAGAAATATCGTGAAAATTCCATAGTACATGATGGCATAAAAGTTATTAAGGGATAATTCAGGCGTTTTCGGAAACCTTCGAAAGTGATGAAAGAACTTGGAAAAATTAAGGTAAATTATTTAAATAAATTAACAAACTAAATTAAATGATCCTAACTCTCTAAAATTCTATAACCTAAACACATTTTTGAAAGTCTGTAACAATATTTTGCTAAAGTAGTTTTCTTTCTGCACAATTTTAGTATATTGATCCGCTACCTGCCCTTATAACAAAAGAAAAACTGACCGATGACGAAGTATTTGCATGTAGGAAAGTAATTTTTAATCTTATTTCATTGGAATCCAAAATGGAGCCCCTACATCCGCAAAATAGTGGCCAAAGGATGAAAGGGCAGAAACGAGATGAGCAGTATAAGGTAAGCAAAATTTTTTCAGTTACAAGAGGATATTTATTATTAATGTCCCAAATAAAACTGACATACACAAAACACAGTTTTGAGAAAAACGCGTTTAAAGTTTCATGCCTGCTTAAAACAATGAAAATCTTAACTTACCCTTAATCGGCGATGTGTTTTAATTATTTAATAAATTAATTTTAATGATTTTTTTAAGCCTATAGAAACTTGTATAAACATATATTTGTATAAAAGGTTGCCAAGTATCAAGCCCCTGTACACAAGACGGTGGACTCCACTGCCAACTCAGCGCTCTGAACAGCTCTTTCTTTTAATTGCTGTATCTTTAAAATGACTTCATAAAAATCACAAACACACCATATTCTAGACATGTTAAGAAAGCAATTTATGAAAAAAAAGAAAAATCCATTTTTTGTGCCCATTACATGCGATGACCCCTTAAAGTTTTATTAATAATTCATTTTTAGCAGATTTCTTAGCGATCTTTGATTTAGAAAAAGGAAGTTCCTGCTGTTTAAAGTCTAAGTCAAAAATAGCTTTTTCTTTATCACAAGACTAACTGCCGTATTCACCATTCTCATAGTTGTCAGCCTGATAGTTATCTGTTTGCAAAGATTTATTTTTCTGATGATATATTTTTTTAAGCTGGCATTTACTGCATATTGACTTTATATTAAATGCTACAACTAATTCATCGCCAAAAAAAAAATAACGTCGCATAATGATGAATTTGATGCTGATTTTCCCTGCCCTTGCGTTATATCAACTATTGTTCTCTCTCCTTAATAAGCATAAACACATTCATCCAACTTAAAAAAGCAGAGCCTGTACTCCGTAACTTCATAGAAAAAAAAATTCCTTAAATTGCCATACTATTTACATTGCATAGAAAGGAAATTTCTTCTCTATCGAGTTTCAGAGTGCGGGAGCGGATTTCTTTATTGAGCTATTATGTAGTTCTCATATTCATATTCATATTCTTTATTAATGCTTGCATACAAAATTGTATTTACACACGTCAAATATATATCGGGTGATACATCGCCGGGCGGAACATAGGAAATCCCATGTAATTTTTAATGGGGTCAATTATTGGCTCCCCTAATTATTTTAGAGAAAAATTCTATTGAAGTTTATTGAAGAGCATGCAAATCTACGTCCATGGTAAAAAAACTTTAGATTTTTCGGTTAACCCGTTTGCTAGTTGGATGCTAATATGTTTTTAAAAATTGTTACATTATTATCGCCTCATATTTATGAACAACAATAAAAATACCAGTTAGCGTGACATAACGTTGTCATTTTGAAATTTAGTGCTTTATTATTATCAAAAAATCGTAGAGCAAAAAGATTAACCATGAGGTTATACTACTGAAGAGATAGTATTGATGATTAAATGGTACTATCAAGGAAATAGTTACCAAAAGGTGTCAGACATGTTCGCTGCTCATTATCCGAATAGACCGATACCTGGAAAATCAACAGTTGATAGGACTATCAAAAAATTTGAGACCATAGGCACAGTGGTAAATAACTGCAGATGTGAAGCTAGGGAAGTATCAAAGAGAAGAAAATGTAAGAGATAATATAGACTTGGAAATTTTATTGCACGTGGAAGAAAATGAAGGGAAGGTGAGTACAAGGAAACTTCAGGATATCATAGGAAAAGATCAATCAACAGTGCTCCGGGTTTTGAAAAGGCATAAATACATTTCATACAAATATGAAAGACATCAAGAGCTAAGGGATGGGGATGAAATACGACGACAGGAATTTTGTTTTTACAGGATGGAAAGGGCAAACATGGACAGGAATTTTAAGAAATATTTGTTTTACTAATGAGTGCACATTTACGTTAAACAATGAACCCAATCATCAAAATTATCGATACTGGAGCAAAGAAAACCAACACAAATTTGTCGAAACGAGGACGCAATATCCACAGAAAGTAAATGTTTGGGCGGAGATTTTCGGACAACATATTATTGGACCATTTTTTCTTAATCAAAATTTAAATGCAGAATTTTATTTGGAACTACTCGAAGAACTAATTTTACCCGCTTTAAATGATGTATCCAGGGAAAATCAGGAAATTTGGTACCAAATGGATGGCTGCCCGGCACATAATACCCTGGCTGTTCGGGAATATTTACACAATGCTTTTAATGGAAATGTTATTGGCCTACATCACACCGTAAATTGGCCAGCCAGATCTCCTGATATTTCGCCAAATGACTTCTTCCTTTGGGGCCATTTAAAAGCCTTATATACAAGGATAAAAATTACTCTAATCTAGATGAGTTAAAAATGCTATTTTTGCAGAATGCAATAAAATTTCAATTTACCAGTTAGCCAATGTAAGAAGACAATTTTATGAACGTCTGGGTTATTGTCTAGCAGTCAATATAGAAATATTTGAAAATTTTCTTACATCTTAAATTTATTTCCAACATATTAATTATTGTCATAATATTGATAATTTATTAAAGCATGTAAATATTATTAATGTCATAAGTTCTCAGAAATTTATTACTCTAGTTTAGTTTAACTTAACTTATTTTTATTGTTGTTCATAAATATGAGGCGATAATAATGTAACAATTTTTAAAAATATATTAGCATCTAACTAGCAAACGGGTTAACCGAAAAATCTAAAGTTTTTACCATGGACGTAGACGCATGCTCTTCAATAAACTTCAATAGAATTTTTCTCTAAAATAATTAGGTTAACCAATAATTGACCCCATTAAAAATTACATGGGATTTCCTATGTCCCGCCCGGCGATGCATCACCAGGTATACATAATAAAATTCAATAAAATTTACTAATATACAGTCACAAATAAAACAATCAATAACAGTTTAATAAATTTCACACTTAGTTTATCATTACAAATATATTAAAATCTTAAAATCTAACATTTAAAAATTCTTTAAAAGAATAAAAAGCAATTTGCATCAGCAATTTTTTAACCGCCCTCTTAAAACATAAAAGTGGCGTTATTCCTTTTTAATCTGTATAATCTAGATTTGATATAAATGACACAATCCTGCTTGTATAAAAATATATTTTTAAAAATATTAAGTTGTTTTTAATGTAAATGTTCGACCTATATTATGTTGTTTAACTTGTTTCTAGGCAATGTGGAATGAATTAGAGACCTTATTAAAGAATAATCTTCATTCGGAAAACCATAAAATGATTTATCAAGGCTTACTGGAGGTGCATAAATTTAATTTCGAAGAAGACAAATCTGCAGAAAAAGTCGATTTAGATGATGCTCTTAATCAACTTGATAGTATTGGTAAGTGAAAAATTTACCTTACCTATCCAGTATATTTATATATGACATATATCACACATTGACATACAAGACCTATAATTTTAAACGATTAAACTACCTAACAATATTTTGAGGGAGATTTTTCTTGGAAAATAGTTGAATGTACAATAATTTAATAAAAACACGAGACCGCGCAGCCGTCGAGGGTTTTTTAATTATTGTCCATGAAACTATTTGCCCAGCCAATCTTGAAAAAATATTTGGATTGTTTAATAACTTTAAATTAGTAAGTCGAGTGGTATACAGCTAGATTATTTCCTGAAAAACTTACATTAAAGCCAAAAACACAGAATTTACCGATAATAAAGTTTGACAATTTTTTTAAATTTTGACGATTGGTTAGCAAACTATTGTTTATTTATCTATTATTTACCTCTTTTTGTGGGACCTCTATAACTCGAAACAAATTTACTTCCAGTTAAAGAGATTTCGAGTTATGGAGGTACTTCGACTGTAATTTATTAATGGAGTTTAATAAAAATGTGTATTTTTAGGTCCAGTTAAAGACGAAAATACCCAAAGAGCATCAGTAATAAGAGCTACTACAGACAGTCCAATGTCTCCACCCCCACTTGCAAATATAACGCCTCCATTTTCACGACAGAGTTCGACAAAAGGTTCGATATACAACACACAAAAGACTCTGTACGAAATCTTTGCAGCAATGCAAGAAAAGGTAAAATTATACATATTCTGTCGGCATTTTTCTTTTTGTTTGTATATCATTTTTGTCCATGGTAAAGCAGTTTTTTTTACTTTTCAGGGTAAAAGTAGACCTGAGTTTGCAGGAAGGCAAGGAGATAGTTTAGTAGCAAAATTGTACCCGAACCTCAAGACGGAGGATCGCGGACCAAGAGCTGAAGGTGCTATGGAAGCTGAGTAAAAAAGCGGGCAGGATTTATATATATTTTTAGTTATTAAATTTCAAGAAAAAGTTGTAAAACAATTATTCATTTTTGCTATACTTACTGGTTACGATGCTATAGACAAGTAAACCAATTTAGCGCCATCTATGTTCTAAAACAAGTACAGTTAAATTATGTAGGTATAGTCCAAACAACATGAAAATAATTCATGTGGTCCAAACGCTCCAATAATAAGAATTCCTATTAACTTAATAATATGGCGTCATCTTTCCTTCCATTGTAGTTGTAAGTTGTATATAATAAATATCATGTTTTTAACTGTTACCGTTTGTACTTATTATACTGAAAAAAAACGTATTTCGTAAGGATGTATAAAAAAACAACGAACGCTTTTATTTGCATTAAAAACAAAAATATAACACTGTTTAAAGAGAGATCAGCTAAGTTAAATAAAGGCCTCACACAAACTTTTTTCTCTCTTTTTTTTTTTGTCGGAAAAAATATGGAAAATGCATTTTGTGTGTTTTATACGTGACCACCTTTTTTTTGGTCGTCAAAAATTTTAAAGGTAGCATCGCTAGGGGGCTTCCACAGAAGTGGATTGCTTAAGCTATTTTTACAGTTTAACTAGTTTAGCTCTTTTTACAGTTTGAAAGTTTTCTCGCATGCAATTTTTTTTTGCTGCAATATCTCGATTGAGAAATCTTTCTGTAAAAACAGCTTTAGGTCATCAGATATAGTTTTTGGGCCAGTAATGAAATTGCCTTCATGTTAATAACACTTTTAAAACCTTTTAGGGGGTTCCTTTTGACGACTCTACCACAAATATGCATACCGCCATTTCAAATGTTTCGTGTGTCGGACTTGGGGAACGCGTCACTTTTTGTCCGACAAGTTTAACACAATATTTTATAGACAATTTTTAAACATTGTGCCAAAAATCGTAAGGGTTACAGTTACGAAACCCGCCTAGTCCGATAGCCAAAACATGTGTTTGATTCTTATGGTTTGATAACTATAACCCTTACCATTTTTGGCCAGATTTTTAAAAAATGCATAAAGAACATTGTGGGAAACTTGTCGGACAAAAAGTGACGCGTTCCCCCAGTCCGATACACCAAACATTTGACATTGACAGGCTGGGTTAAAGCGCCGCTTCCATATATGGCGGTATGAATATTTGTGGTAGACTCGTCAAGAGAAACCCTCCTAAAAAGGTTTTATTAGTGTTCTTATAAAGTCCATTTTGTTACTGGCCCAAGGACTAATAGTCTTAATCGGGCACTGGGCATACTTAGTAGCTGGGTGACCGCCAGCGAATAATATTTAGTGTATTCCTTTTACCTTGTAGAACCGTTCTATAAACTGTCAATAGTGTCAATAACGGTTCTACAACATGAAAAAATGTCAAAAAATTGTAAAAGGAACACCCTTCGTGTCGTTCCGGGCGGTTCTAGAGCATAAAAGGGATACAGCAATTGTGTGGTATTTAGAATCCACTTCTAACTGTAGATCCCGGCTATATGACGTTAACTGAAAGTGGTTCATAATTAGCAGTTATTAACGTCGTGCGAATTTACGTCGTTTTAAGGGCTTGGCGAAAGATTCGCCGGTGACTCAGATCTTGTCGGTTTTTTGGCGTCAAACGAGCGCGCAAGTAGTTTGGGCGGATGTTTGGCGAATTGTTGCAAGTCTAGACGTGGCCTTAAACAACAACAAAGCGAAAACGACGCGTCATGGTATCGGAAAAGGTTTTTATAAAGGTGTTCTTTATCTAAACTCTAACTGCTAAAAACTTAGTTGTGTGTATAACGTGCGTATAGTGACACTATCGCGTTGTCTAATAGGTGCAGTAAAATGCTAATTACGTTGTGCCATTTTGAAATTACAATATAAAATTTTTGTTAGCCTTCCACTGACGCGTTATCATAGAAGGTTTAGATGCCTGCATTCTTAGCCTAATCTCTACCTACTTGTGTAAAACACTAAAACTCAATTGATAACATCGAACTGGCACAACTTGTATATTTGTATACAGGGTGTTCCAATTCTATTTATACATGAAATAACTTCACCTCTGTACAAGATACATAAATAAACTTAATAAATATTTTGGTTCTAATTATTTGTAAATGATTTTGTCACTGTGAGAGTAACAAAAAATATATTACCATGTAATTAATTACCTTTTATAGTAAGAAGTACCAATAGGTATGTCAGCAGTTTAGATATTTTTAGACACATATTTACTTAATTGGAATAAAAAAACAGTAATACGTCAATTATGACTTTATTTTTAGATTAGGTAAGTAAATATGTATCTAAAATAAACTTAATAGATGACTAACTTATAAGTAGTTCTTATAATGAAAGGTAAAGGTAAAGAGACAAAATCATTTTAAAATCATTATACTGTTGATATATCAAAAACCAGCAAGAATTGACGTATAGTGTGTAATACATTTATGATGTAGAATTTAAAACAGTCAAAATTTTTTAAAATATACAGGGTGTTCCATTTAAAAAACCCTACTTATCAATATAAAGTCTGTTTTTGAGACACACACCCTGCATATTATTAACTTGTACTGTCAATAAAAATAGTGTATTCAAATTAACATTTCTTACTTATTTTTAAGTTTATTTTTGTATCTTGTTCAGGGGCAAAGTTATTTTGTGTATTAATAGAGTTGGGACACCCTGTATATATGGTTTAGTACTTGGATTCTACATCTACATGGTACATAAAGCTTTTAAAATCCGGCACCCGTAGTTTTCAGCACTGTGGCTTCATTTTTTGCCGTAAAAAATAACCAGTTGAAGAAGAATCATTTTCTTACTATAAAAATGGGTAACTTAACCAAAATGGCAAAAAAATATTTACAGAAATTTCTCGATTTGTGGTTTGTGTCTTGGCAACAAAAAATGACTTTTAAAAACAAGGCATTACATTTCAGAATAAAATATTATGCATCATTGTGTAACAACCTTAATAAAACAAATAACGATTAAAAGAATTTAGAGTAATTATATATAAAGCTACAAAACAAAACCGACTTTGTATATTTTTCTTCACTGCAGAATTTATAACGAAATCCATGATGACAACCCTTGATACAAGTTGTAGACCGGCTTTTTTCTATTATAAGGACTTTATACCCTATAGGTAAACAATAATACAATTAAAATAAATAAAAAACACTCTTCATAATTTTTAATACTCTTTATTTAGTTAAAAAATAAAATACAAAAAATCCAAATAGGAATGAACATACGATCTAAATTTTAAACATTACTTTGTTTTTGAAAAACTGAAGAACGATTATTTTTAACTTTTATGTAAGAATATTTTTCCAATAAGTAAAGTAATAATTATAGATAAATCAATCAAGTAACAAAAAAATGACTATCAAAACGCTATCTGCGTGTTTTTTTTTAATTTTTATTGTATGGATGGTGGAGGGGAGGATAACCATCTGAATGTTTTAAAAGTGTCCGTCGAAAGGTGCAACTTAAGGTGGCGCCACAGTAGCCAGAGGAGATTTTTTAACCAATGAGCATGAATTAATAGAGTGAGATACAAAATGAAAAAGGACAGATAGATACAAAATAAAAAAGGAAAGAAATACCAAAATCCCTCCACTAGCTACTGTGGCGCCATCCCAATTTGCTACATTCCGATTGCCACTTTTTCAACTTGTCCGCCATAAAAGATGGTTATCCTCCCTCCACCATCCATATTTTATTGGTAGATTACTTACAAAAAAAAGTTTTCTACAAAAATTTGTCTTTAACATTTTAATATAAATAGCATTGGTTAGAGGGCGTAGAGGTATCTCAATTTTTTTTTGTTAAAAGTTTCCTGTAATATTGGTGACAGTGAAATGGTATTTTACCTCGGTCTCTCATTTGTAGATGACGCTCAAAAATAAAAGTTTTCTTTTTTATTCTATTGTTAATTAAAACAATGAGATACTAGAGGGGCCATGCTTGCTATATTACTACCGAGAGACGATTGAAATATTACCATTTTCTATAAATGGGATAACTGAAAAAATAAAAAAGAAATTTACCAGAACTATACATTTTTGTTGTCTGTGTAAATTACATATTTTACAACTACAAACCATAATAATTAATAAAGATACCCATTCAGAACTTTTTTTATGAGTTGCATGTTATGAGACTCCTATTTCAAAAGTACGCAACACTATGTGTCTGTCTAAAGGCATATACTTAGAAATAGACCTTTTTATGTTTCTTTAGTGCCCCAATGGAAAAAGCCTGTGGTCGATAAGACTAAGTTATTCTGCGTTTTAAGTACTAATTTAGAAGAAATCAAAAACTTTTTGAGGTTACTTCGGTTAAGATTAACAATAAGGTTGGCCCTCATATAAGTTTATCATTTTAATATTACTTGCCATGTTTAAATACCACCGGTTTTCGACATATCAGCCATGGTAGGCAACGCTGAGCACTGTCAGTAGAGCCTAAACGCTGTAAGAACAACACCGCGACGTCATAACCCTAATGGCTATCAAGTTCCACCCACCCAAGTTTTTGCACGATTTGGACACTTGAATATCGCTAATGAAACCGTGATAAATTAAATTAACCTTTAAATATATTTCAAAAATATCTTTTTGTGCAACTAAATGGCTTAAGGTCGCTGTAAGGCTTGGACTACCAAAGCGTTAACTTCCTAACTAATTAATACCAAATACCTCAGTCTCATCGACCTCTGGCTCTTATTAATCTAAGCTTCGCGCACCATCACTAAAACATAAAAAGGCGTTCTAACCATATCATATCTGTCCTGTACACACTATGCAATATATAACATCGTGTAGTGGTTTAATCTTAATCATACGCTTACTTAGTTGAATAAAAAAAGGGCCTAATGTGGGGCAGCCGGTGGCTTCGTCACTTGGCCTCGTCTCTGATTTTTTTGGCCGATGGGGGACCCTCTGCGGAAATGTCTAACGGTCGCTTTGCGGCGAAGCTAATGCTGTTTGAATCTTCATCCTAAAAGAAAATAATATTAGTATACATACAAAAACATAACTAGAAAACTACACTTAGCAAAGAAGATATTAGCAAAAAAGAATGATAAAAGTTTGATTTTAAATTGGCTTCACATTAGAAATTTAATGTGAGTGACTTGCGTTAGTGTGTGTCATTTTATTTAGTAATGTGTGACATTTTATCTTTTTTTTAAGAAAACAATTTAGGGATAACGAAAAATATATAATCCGATACATTCCGACCGATTTCCACAAGCCGAAATAACAGTATTTTTTTGACATATTTAAAAATCTATAGCTGCTTTCCCCACCGCTAAAAAGGTATATCATATAACATTTTTTTCTTCTTATCATCTAAGCTTTGCAACCCAATAGGTCTCTAAGACGCTCAAGGAAATCCCTATTTAGCATCGTGGGCGCCCCTCTACTATAAGAATGATATAGAAGTCTGATTTCAAATTGAACCACATTTGAAATGCCAGTGACTTGTGTCAGTGTGTATTTGATTTTATCATGGTAAGATACACGCCGCAACGATTAGAAATCATAAAAGAGCAATGTCAAAATGCCATATTCGAAGCATTACGAAATATTTAAATGGTCTTGTCCTTGGAGTGCCAAAGAGCACCTTTCGAAGTGCGGTACATAAGGGGATAAAGGCCCAACAAAGACTGCACTAGGACAGGCTTCCTCAACATATGCATGGGAAAACATACATCAAAAGAGCATGCGCAAAAAGAGCCAAAGACCTACTCAAAACGAGTAGGAATCAGCTAAGAACAATCACAGGTTTCCTCACTGGACATGCTCCAGTGAAAGAATATCTGAAAAAAATGGGTATATACAACGAAGATCTAAACTGCATATTGTGTGGCTAAGCTTAGATTGAAATAGGATCCTACATACTGTCAGAATATGAGATATTGGATCACAAAAGACAGACAATCTTCCCCCCAGAGACCCCAGCTACACCGCCCCCTTCAAAGAACTAAGATAATGGAGTAAGTACAATTAAAGGGGGTATGGTACAATAAAGGTCAAAGCACACTAGACGCTCTGGTTTCGGTACCCTTGCATTTAAATAGCGTGTAAAATATTTTACTGGACAGTGAGCGTACCGAGACCTGAGCGCCTAGTGTGCTTTGACCTTAAGCCTTCAGGCTGCAGCACCACTGGACATGCAGACGGCTCCCTGGATTAGAAGGATAGTGAAATATTATTTGTGTGGTTATTTGAAGTCTACGCCAACAATTTAAAGGCCCAATGACCTAAAGACGACTGACGACTTAGAAAAGAATGTCAAATGAAAAATTCGAGCGTTTTTGCCAAATGTATTGACGAGAATGTGTTCAAAACGCGGACATTTGAACTATATTGATTTTAAATCTTAAATAGGATACAATAAGCTACAAATAAACAAACACTGTCATTTATTTATGGGATTTAATAGGGGAATTAAGTAAAAGTTGCCAATTTTTGAGTTTTGACACTTTTCTATGTGACATGGGATATGTTATCTGTCAAATGATTATGGATACTTGACTACTGGCTAGCTGATAAACATCAGCAAATCTAATTTTTAAATAATACATGTTGCATATTAAGGAAGACGTATTATACCCGGGATTTTTACTGAATGCATTTCTTAAAAGAATAACAATACTTAAAAAACTTTAGGGTAAGTAAAAACTGTACACAAAATATTTATAAAAGCTATTACTATACATATAATTCTAACCTGTATGGAATCCTTAGTAGACTCACTGACACTTGATACTGAAGCTGAATTTTCACCCAATTCGTCGTCGGCAGAAATTGCAGGACTACCATTGTCCGTATCGGCGAAGGATGTGGTGGTGTCTCGCGTGTCCTCGTCCAGGACGGCGGTGGGGAGAGTTTCGGCAACAGAAGATTTGCCGTTTAAAGGTGGGACACCACCTAGAATAAAAACAAATAAAATATACTGTCACATTTTAAATACACATTCAGCCAAATCAAAAGTTTTATAGGCAAGTAAAGCAACAACAAAGTGGGATCTATGCATTCTTTGTCTAATCTCTACATGTTAGTGTTTTACAGGCGTTAGACAGTCTTCTTTCTATGCATTGCCCATGAACGTTTTGATTTTACTGAACAAGCATATTTTAACCTTTTTTAAAGATATCGCCCCTGATATTCTTCTTTTAGTATATAACCTCTTTAAGAAGTATTTTTCAGGCCAGCTTTGCTATTTTTATGTAAAATGGTATTAAAGGTAATTAAATAGGTTGAAAACTTACCTGCTGAATTACTTTCATCTGAGGTTATGGTGGCATCAGCATCTAAGGAGTCTCCATTTTGGTGTAGCGCCGCTAGAACTGGAGGGATTTTGGTTCCATTTTCAATTTGTATATCTACAGAAAAAAATAATCCTAAGTTGATTGCAAAATTTGTTGAATAATTTTTTCTAGGAAAGTCGCGGCATGGTCTTAACCATTTTAAGAAAATTAAAAAAAAAATAGTATATAAATGACTATTTTTATATTCTAAAATGGTTATGATACCTAAAGGTATATATTTTACCAGTCAATTTATTTTAAAAACTTATGTCAAAGTCAGACCATCAGACATTTAAAAAAAAAACATTTTTAAGGCGCGTCTAAGGGATCAGTTCACGCCTAGCAGCCCCGTTAGGAACGTATTTTATGATTAGACTATCATAAAATAATTTTAACTGGAAGTCCTTAAACCTATGTTTTAAATAATATTTGGGGTTGCACCATGTCTGAGTAAGTTGAAAATTTAATTTTTATTAACCTAATTAACCTAAAAGTTCTATCATATGAACAACTCAAAATTGCCATCTAAAGTCCTTAAGTAAAATAATAAATTTTACTAAGTGCAAGAAATACTTTTGTGGTAACGGTAAAACTCCTAAGTACCTTAAAACGTAAATAAATAATATTATGTATGTGTCACTTAGTGATTTTTTTGGATGCAAAAGCCAAGACAGGATATTAATCGGGGGTGTATTAAGTCAAACCAATAATTTGGTTTTAAGTTATATTACTATATTTATGCACTATATGGTAAAATTACTAAGTTACAAAAGAGGTAAAATTCACTAAGTACGAAAACTGTTATTTCTGACGTTCTTTAGATATTTTTTGTGAAAATTAGAAACAACTTTTTTATAGAATCCATTACTTTTGATAGCAATACAAAACATGATAGCAACGGCTCAATTTTTTTAAGCAAACTTTATATAAAATTGCTGATATCTACAAAAGATAACATTGTTACTTAGTTTTACCTTTATACCGACGATATATAAAGTTTGATTTTCTTGAAATATTTATTAAAGATCTTTATTCTGGAGAAAAACCAAATAATATTCTGTTTAAATTACATTCACTTGGTGTTTTTTTATCATTTATTTGGACAATCTGAGAACTGGCTCTGGACCATTGAACCTTCTAGATGACCTCTTGCTAGTTCATCTGCTTTTTTATTGCCTTCTATATTCAAGTGTCCAGTAATCCAGAGTAGTTCTAAATTGTTTCTATCATCATATTAGATGTGACACAATGGCCATTCAAGGCTTTTCCTTCAGATGATAACCTTTGCTCATATTTAAACCTATAACTACATCATACTACATCATACCAACCTTCTAATAGTTCCGGTTTTAGATCCGAAACAACATAATGCGTCCAAATGGCCAATTCGATTTTGTGTGGAGTCCAGCGCGTGGCGCTGCCTAACCTTTCTGCGTCTGAATTTAACCTATCGGCTACTGAACTAATGTGTTGGGCGAACTTCAGGTACTCTTTTGTGGTGTAGTCAATTCCTTCGATGTCGGGGATCGCCATCAGACATTCGTCGGCCATGAAGGGAGCTGAATCTGGGCATGCAGCTGCTAGAAGGGCTGAAAAAGGTATCAGAATTATATTTTCGATATACAACAAAATAATTAGATTAGTAGCTTGATAAGTGACCGCCGGGGATCACTTTAATAAGCTGTTGTATTAATTTACATTTTGGTAAATGTTCATTTATTGTCGTTTACGATTACGGCGATTTTCATGAATTTTTGCGTATAGGAGTTTTTGGGGCGCTTATTATGAATCTAAAAAATGTCTAGTCATAAATGCGTTTTGTTTCCGATATATTTACCATTAAGCTTAAAAATCCAACTAACCTAGGTTTGTCATATTTCCCCTTCTTTTTGCACACAATTCTTACGTTTTACACTAAAGTGCAAGGTTAGTTTATATTTATAAGGTTGCGACATATCCACAACTTTTAGGCGGTTCGAGGTCGGGGAGGCAAGGAAGGGCACTCCACGGAGAAAAGTTGGCAACAGACTGGGTAAAATCAAAGCTGATGATCAATCCAGTGGCGTCTAGAATTTGAGCATTTCATTTTGCATTGTTTTGGAAGTGATATTTGTTGAAAGATGTAATTCCAAATGTTTTTTATTTAAAGTAAAAGAATTTACAACTTATTAATTAAAAACTGTTGTGTAAACGGTTGTTCTACTAATACAATAAACGGTATATCTCCGGCACTGAACAACATGGCCGAAAAATGGGAGATGTGACGTCATAACACGTCAAAGCAATATGGCCGAATGTCGCGACCCTATATAGACTGACTTTGACTAAACTGCATATATTTTATAAACCCATATTTTTATTTAAGCCATGTTTAATACTTTAAACCACTATTTCGTCATTAACGTGATTGTTTATAAGTGGCGAACACAAATGCTTCTAGAATTATTTCACTTCATGACGTCACTTTCAATTTAAACTCATTTACAACAGAAGTTAACCTATCTTTTTTTTTATTTAGTAAGTTTGTTATGAATGCTATACTATTTTACTGTAATTTCAAAATTATTTGAAATAATTTACCGCGAAAATATACCTCTAATTTATTTTTTTTTTGTCATTAAATTGCAAAGCTTTACTTTTAATCATTTCAATAGCAGTAACCATGGCAGCCGCACAGTTTTTTAAAAGATGTTTATGAAATATTGTGTTCCAAATCAGGTTTAAGTTAAGAATCATAAGCGAGAAGAAGGAGAAATATAGTGAAAATAGGGTAAATTTGTTTTCTAAGTTTGATGACGAATATCTCGAGAATGAAACGTGGCCGACTAACAATTCTTTCAGATCCAATATCGAATACCTAGCGTCGCATTCGACATTTATTTATTCTCGCATAAAATAACCGAATTTAAGCCATTGTTGATCACGTATTTGATACTGTGAAATGAAATTGGAGAATAGACCTCCAGCGCCTCAAAACCTTGTATGCAAAAATCATTAAAATAGGCGTGAAGTCCGATTATTACAAGGTTACTTTTTTGCTGAACCCATAGATAATTCTTAATTATAATATTATCAGACCTAAAAATCCCCATGGCATATAAATCTTACAAATTTACAACTTGATTACAATTTAAATAATTTAACTCTTTTGAAAAAGCTGACGACCAAAAAGAATGAAATATGATTTTAACAGCTAAACTAAAATAGGAGTCTCATAACATGCTAACTCATAAAAAAAAGTTCTGAATGGGTATCTTTATTAATTATTATGGTTTAGAAGTTAAAAATATGTAATTTACACAGAACAAAAAAGGTATAGTTCTGGTAAATTTCTTTTTATTTTTCAGTTATCACATTTATAGAAAATGGTAATATTTCAATCGTCTCTCGGTATAATATAGCAAGCATGGCCCTCTAGTATCTATTGTTTTAATTAACAATAGAATAAAAGAAAACTTTTATTTTTGAGCGTCATCTACAAATGAGAGACCGAGGTAAAATACCATTTCACTGTCACCAATATTACAGGAAACTTTTAACAAAAAAAAAATTGAGATACCTCTACGCCCTCTAACCAATGCTATTTATATTAAAATGTTAAAGACAAATTTTTGTAGAAAACTTTTTTTGTAAGTAATCTACCAATAAAAGTATAAACGCACGGAGACAGGACTAAAGATATCTATTTTACTTGTCAGACAACTTTGATTATAGTAGACAATCGTCAATGTAGCAATTGGGACGGCGCCACAGAACGTCTAGCTGCATGGAATCTTGGTGTTTCTTATAATATTATTTATTGTGTAATCTAAATATCCTTTTTCGAAATTGTAGCTCACTCTATTAATTCAGGTTTAATGTATTACAATTCTCCTGTATGTAAGCTACATGTATGGTTTGTCACAAAGTGTTAAGTTTTCAACTGGACTACTTATAAGAATGATCCAAGATGTCAAGGCTAACCTTCAAAATCCATGACAATACAATTAGTAGAAAATATGCAAATTCACTATACTACTTGTCAATAACTTTGTTTATGGTAAGAAATTAATATACGCATTACCGTAAATCTTGTGGTAGTTTATGTTATATTGTCTAAGTAGTATAAGTTGCGTACTATCGGATGTAGTACCTTATAGTTTAGCGTACAACTCCGATTCTGGTATAGCGTGGTTATTTTGGGGCGCTGCACGCTGATCACAAATCTGAATTTGGTAATTTTCTAGAAACCTGCGGCAACTCCGATTTTGACGAAATTTGGTATACGGGGTTTTTGGGGCGCTGATCACGAATCTGATGGAAATTTTGGCGGAAACGTTTCGTTCTCGAGATATTCATCATCAAAGTTTGAAATTTTGAACTAAGCTTATTTTCACTATATTTCCCCTTCTTTTTGCAAACAATTATTGATTTAAAGCTAAAGTGTCACACAATATTTAGATTTTCACCTTTTAAAACCCCGTTTTTTACGTTTTTACATTATTTTTGCATTAAATTGCGTGGCTTTTCTTTGATAATGTGGCAATCCCATACATACACATAGGGCTTCATGGCACTACTGGGATTACAAATGATTCAAAGTATAGCTATGCAATTTAATGCAAAAATAATGTAAAATACGTAAAAAACGGGGTTTTAAAAGGTGAAAATCAAACTATTGTGTGCCACTTTAGCTTTAAATCAAGAATTGTGTGCAAAAAGAAGAGGAAATATAGTGAAAATAGGATTAGTTTAAATTTCAAGTCTGATGATGAATATCTCAAGAACGAAACGTTTCCGCCAAAAATTCTTTCAGATTCGTGATCAGCGCCCCAAAAAAAAACCCCGTATACCAAATTTCGTTAAAATCGAGTTGCTACAGGTTCTAGAAAATTACCCTGAATCTTAAGCCAGAAACCTTTTGTTTTTATATAACCATCATCAAAGTTTAAAATCGAACTAATCTCATTTTCACTATATTCCCCCTACTTTTTGTTGATTGACACATAATATTTTATTTAACATCAAAAAACCCTCTTAAAACATGTTTTTTTTAATGAATTTTATCTATTGTTTATATTAATTTAAAGGCTTCATTTTAAATCAAGTCGCCTGTGACAGCTAGGCAAGGAATAAAATGTGTAATGAATGGTTGCTTCGTTTAGAAGTAAAGATTTGCAATTTAATGAAAAACAGTGTTAAAATAAATTTGAAAAAATAAGTTTTAAAAGGTGTTTAGTATTGTATGGCAATTTAGTGCAAAATCAAGAATGTTTTGCAAAAAGAAGTGGGAATACAGTAAAAATAGGGTTAGTTCGATTTTAAACTTTAATGATGGATATCTCGAAAACGAAACGTTTCCGACTTAAACTTTAGATTGATGATCAGCGCCCCAAAACCCTCCGTATACCAGTTATGCTCAAAATCGGAATAGCCCCACTTTCGAGACAATTACCTTATTTCTTTTTAATTACTGCAGCAATAAGGATGGGGGAGAGGTTTGTACTTTTCAAACATATCGAATTATTTTGTTATCTTATCTTATTGGTAAAGATATCAAGAATAATTTATTCTCAAAATTTTAAGTCGATCTGACCAAAACTCTTGAAGTTATTGTTTAGTTAGTCCCAAGCAGCAAGCTGACGTTATTAGCGTCATTTTTAGTCATAGGACGTCACCAGACCAAAATTATGACGTCATTTTAACGACGTGTTTTTGACGTGTTGAAGTGGCGTCTTTTCGACGTCATTTTTTCGTTATACTAGCTCATAAATATCTAATGACGTCATGTTTAGAAAACCCGCCAGAAAAATTTTGTGACATTATATGATTCGTGTCAAAATCCAACCAAAATATCATTTGACACGAAAAATAAGACTAATAATTTTACAAAATTGAAATAGGAAAATACTCTACCAATAGATGGCGTATTGGACAATAAACTACTACGTTTATTCAACATCTTCGTATAGTTTTTTTGACATTAAGGGGTTTCCCACCCACAAAATGGCGGATTTTTTCGTGAAAAATTGTAGTTTACGCTTTAGATGGCCACCAAAAATTTTTAAATAAAAAAAATCAGAGTCAAACGTTGAGGCCAAGTTTTGATGATACTTTGACTAACACCGCAAATTGTATTTTTTAAAGACGTTCTGGAACAAACTCTGTCACCGGCTTGTTTTTCAATATTTCCTGATGAAAAAATTACACTGTCGTTAAAAGTATACTTAATAATTTACAAAAAGTTTTAATAAATTTGCTCCATCAACATTTGAAATAAAAATATCATAAAGGTGTTCTTTTTAGGACGCTAAAACCCTTAACCCCCCATAAGGAAATAATTTCTCAGTTGTTCTATTGATTCTCAAAGTGTTTCAGGAAAAACCTATTTTACCCTGTATAAAACGATTTCTAGTTTCCCACGCCTGACTTACTAGAAAAACTACGCAAATGGGATTTTTTTACTTTCCCAAGGCTACAACAATGGCATGTTGTTAATTTCGCCCAACATGCTTCGAAATGTTTAACTAAACAGTTTTTAACATTTGTTAACCAATAAGCGCTAATGATTTAAAGCTAAAATTGTCCGAGTGCGTGTAAGTAAAATCATAATAATAATTATTGCAAACACATCAGCACCGCCAGCGAATTGCTTCAGTATTCCACACTGTTATTTTACCTTTCTATAGGTAGGTATCTGGTATAAGACAACATGCGGCAAGGTAACGGCCAACGAGGTTTAAATTTTAGAAGTAGTTAAAGAAGTTGTGCCTAATATTACAAATAGAAAGAAATATACAAAATCGAACGATTCACAGACCAGTAAAGCAACAACAAAGCGGAAACGATTCGTCATCATGTTTACATTCCAAGATTCTTTATTTAATCTCCACCTATAAGTGTTTTATACGCGTTAAGCCGTCTTTGTTCAACGCGTTGCCAATAAACCTTTTGATTAGGCTAATTTTTCTTTCTCCACATCAAAAAGCTGTTTTTTAATCATTATCTGACGATAAAATACTCCATTTAACACCAACATAAAGTATTAAACCACGGCCTGCTTAACACTTTTGAGCCGTGAAGTAAGAAAGGCAACGTTGCAAAGAACACTGTACAGTAGGAATATTGAAATGAGTTCCTAATGGATTACATGCTAAATATAATTAATTTTATAAGTGTTTTAAACAAAATATAGGTATTAATTTATTTAGGATGTTTTAGACAACATATAGGTATAATTTTAAATACTATAGTTGCCCTAAAAAGCAATAATGTATCCGCAAAATTTATCAGGAACTTTTCGGCCTTATACAAATTTGTTGGTAAGGATTTAAAAATTTCATGTTGTTAGGATTTTTCTATCACTCTTTATGCACTTTTTGCGAACAGACCAATATAGCTTTTATAATTTAACTAAACATTTATTATTTAGTAATATTTGCAATACTCTAAATGAATTGAAAGCATGTGTGTTTAGTTATAAATATAAAAGCTTAATGTGTATTACATAAGATGCATTTTAAAATGACAAACGCTTTAAATTAGGTTTTCCACTATAGTTACCCTTAAAACCGCCTTAAGTAAATAACTTTCAGAATATCTATATAAATAATATTTTTAGGTGAACTTACCAGTATATTTATGCGCATTAGTTGATATAGTCCTTAGGATATTGCTTGGGGTAAATAATTGTTTTTGGTTTACTTTGCACACTATTGATATCAAATTAAACCATTTTTTTATTTTTAAAAAACACACTTAGTTAATTAGTTTCCCGTAAAATATTTTTGTCCAGTTACCGTATAGGCACTACTTTTACTTTCAATAAAAAAAAATCACTTATCCGGTCAATGGCGCACAACCAGGCTTTTCTAATTTCATCGTCTTTGGAGAAATTAAATGTTGTTTGATAACCATCTGTTTTAATATAACTAGGGGTAATTCGTTTTGCAGCCCGAAACGCAACCCGTTTGTAGCATAATGTACGCCGTACGCACCAACTATACGCGCCCATTTAAACGTAAAAACAACGATTAAAATATTGGCACTGGTCCTATTTTTTAAATATAACAATGAATTACTTATTTTTTCTTTATGTAAAAAACACTTATAAGCAATCGTTTAAACTTGTTTCCGTTTACTCCTAAACTTTACTTGACATTCATACTGTGCTGTGTTGCCAGATTTCCTCCTTCACGGCTCATGAAGTTTAAGAAGGCTGTGATTAAACGGATCTTTTTGTAACAGTTCGACGCTTTTTCACTGTATCAACGCCTACTAGAATTTATTTTAATATGAATTTAATAAATATAACAGTAAAAAAAATCAGTCTACAACCTGTGTTAAAATTCTGAAGAAAAAGTTAAATGCAGAAGTTGTTCAGTGAAATGTGTTTTTTTTAGTATTTTTATTGTATTTATGGTTTTTCCAAAATTATACTATTTAATTTTATATGAGACACCCTGTACATAAACACACATTATGCATGTGCATTATTTATGCACAGTTTAGTTGCCTTGAACGGTAAAAAATGCATTTTATTATCATTAGGAAAAAATAATGTAATGCCATCATCTAAAAGGCATATTTTTGCCAAAACCTTTTTAATGATGGATGCCATCAACCTAAATGCATTTTTTCAGCATAACTTATTGATGATGGATGCCATCATCCTAAACTCATTTTTTCATCATAACTTATTAATGATGGATGCCATCACATTTTCTGCAACACGTGGCCCAATAACGGCCAATTGCCCATTTTGATGTCTTTTTGATACCTTTTTGCCAATGCCTTGCCGGCAGAAAATGTTATATGGGGTAACTTTATGCACTTGTTACATAAATTACAATTTTTAGATGCTTAAAAGTAATCTCTTTAATTCCAAACTCGATGGCTCGTTATCGACACGCGGCCGCTCTTACGCAAATGGAACGGCTCCGAACACCTTGCCTGGCTGGGTGTGCAACTGGCAGCCTTTTGCCTCGTTCACTGTTCGCTTAGCACCGCAGCTTGGTTTATTCGTTTTACAACTTTTTGTTATAACGTCGAAGGTCGATAATAACTTCTCTGTTCATTTTCAAATAATCCATTTATTATACATGGACTTCTTCGACTACGACTACGGCAAAAAATAGAAGAGTGTTCACGTTTGTAGTCGTAGCTCGATGTATTTGAATTTTTACTTTTATCTTTTTGACGATCGTATTCGAGGAGCTCCTAATACGAACGCAGTTTTTGATATAACACAATTTTTAGAATACCTCACAATTTTTCTGCTCGTTTTCTATTTATTAATTTTGATTATTTTTTAATCGAAAAACGGTATATTTATAAAGTAGTTGAAAAAACTTTTCAAACATAAATTTAAAAAACGCCAAGAAATATTTTTTTATCTTATTCTGGCCTTAGAAATTAAGTGTTTTAGCCACGAAATAATAAATTATTGACAGTAAAATTAATGGTATAAGATTTTAAAAAAATGGAAAAAAGTCTATTCTACATAAAATGACGAGGACATCTCTTCACCCAGTAAAAATTGTGTGATACTTTAAAAATTGTGTTTTCTTGTACTTTCCTTGACTTTTTAGGTTTTCCATGACCATTTTAATTAAAATTTCAGGTTTAGTTTGTGTTTTTATTAAAGAAACAAGACACGTATTTAACGTATTAAGGTCTGGCCACACATAACCGCAACGAGCCCGTGGCCGTGCATCTCGCTGGTGAAATGTATTGTAGGAAGATGCGGTGCAAAAAGTTTTGTATTTAATAAAATTGCAGTAATTTAAGTCTGTTATACTTTTTTTATCTTTGAACAAACCACGAAGGCTAAAAGCCTAAATACTAACGTACCGTGGGTGTCTTAAGCGAGGTAAGAGGGAGTTTCTTGACACGGGACTTAAATACTTGAAGATTTGGGGGGGAAGGAAAGACCTCCGCGGGCAGCAGGTTCCACAATCTAGAAACTCTAGGGATAAAAGAACGAACAAAGTGAGAAGTTCGGGGCCTGTCCAGTTGAACCGTATAGGGATGCATACGCGCGGGACCACGAGTTTCTCTGTTGGGAACCGTGAGTGGAGGAACTATACTGGACAATTCTTCAGAGCAGAAGCTATGGAAGTACCTATAAAAAGCGATAAATCCCCCACAGCCCGACGATGGGCAAGAGAGGGAAGCCTTTCTGTAAGTGAAGGATCATTAATGAGACGAATAGCTCTTCTTTGAATAGAATCAAGAATGCTTAGGGTTGTGGGGGACGCCATGCACCAGATATGAGAACAATATTCCAAGGGACAATATTCCAACAATATTCCATGCTACGCTTTAAATTACACTTGATCGTAAAATAAACCTTTACAAATAGTGTAACACCACTGATCTCGATGGATTGCCAATGTTATTACCTGGGCGAAACAAAAGTTACATTTTATGGGCGAAAAACAGGTTTGTGCGCAAGCAAATCAAGGGTAAACAAACCGTGCACCAAACAAACTATCCGCATATTTGGAAAGAATTTGTCCCCGGCGTTCTGGTTTTCCGTTCGGAGTACGGTAGCTAATGAGCTTCACGGTCGGACCGCGGTCGGAGGGTACGGGGTGCCGGTGTTTGTATTTTGTCACGGCTTCTACGTGCGAATATTCGTCCACCCGTCCATTTGTTTACTGGGCGAGGTCGTAAAAATCCGAAAAATGCTTCATGCCACTGCGGATCTAAATTAAGGTATGGTTACATTGTTTTACCTATACTACACTCAAAGTTGGGATAAAAAGGAACAGAGATAAGTAGGAAAATCTCTTTTATTTAAACAAGGAGCATAAAACAATAGACTCAGCTTGACAACATTGCTTTTTATATTTTTAAGGGCATGAAAAGTTCTTGTGGAATTTTTCCGAATTATTCTGCCCCACTTTCCTCTATCATTGTGAATCCGGGCTCGGTGCGGCCTTAGTGCTGTTATGTGTGGTCAAACCTTTAAACGTATTATGCATCGAAACATAAAAACAATAAGTTATATCTAGCTGCGACTTCACCATTTTATTTCATAATTTATAGTCATTTTTTTGTTTGACCCACAAATCTTGGTATCTTAATTGTTAAAGAAATGAAAAGTAATGTGAATTAGTTAACATATAAAATAAAAAAAATGCTTCTTCATACAAGAAATTCAGGTTTAGTGCCCCTATCGGATGCTTTTTAATCCCTTTGGGCACTATGGCATTTGTTAGTTATATTTTGTTTTCTGTTGTTGCAGGTAATCAGTGCTATGATGGTTCTACATAGGTTATATAACCCTTAGGTTATATAACCGTCACGTCCGTTAATCACGTTTGCCAAATGTAATATTTCAGAAAAAAATATTTTCATAAATAAGCAGTTTTGAAGCAATAAATTATTAGCAAAATATTTTTTACTTCTATAAAATTATGTTTATGATACATTACCTTACATAATTATCGTTAAAACATCCGTTTAGTGCCTTTTTATTTAGAAAAAAATTTGACAGGTGAGAAATGCATTAAATTATTGTAGTTTTTAAATAACCAACAACTTATGTTTCGTGGTTTAATATAAAATTACTTGGAACACTGACTGTTAACCACTCTTTGTTTTATTTAGGTTGTTACACAACGATGTCTAATATTTTTTCTGAAATTTAATGCCTTGTTTTCATATGTGCTTGTGTCTGGCCAACCAACAAACCGAAAATCGGGTAATTTCTGTAAATATTTTTCCCCATTTTGGATCTAGGTATCCATTCTTATCAGCTGATTGACTGTGTTATAATATTGTGTTTTAATCTTAATTGCGGATAGTGATAGCTTTCGCTTAACTTTATTATTATGGTGCGTAGCAAGAAGGCAGGGTGTTTTATAAATGGTTTAATTTTAAAAGCATTTAAATCAGTTCTATTTTGGGAATTTTGGATTAGAAGCACGCGGGAGCTCGTAAGGGCGTTTCTGGTTGCCGGGTTTAACAGAAAATCTCGCTATTATTTCCTTAGTTAACTGGCGTATACGTATACTTTTAGCCCTCCCCCTCCCCAAGAGAAAATATAATGCTGAAAGATGTGGTCTTTTCTTTTTCTAATGGCTTAAGTTAGTCGTCGAGATTATTATGTCTGAAGATGTAAAAAATACGACAAAAATTTGATTTTTTTTAAAGGCACCCTATAAACAGTTAAGAGGGGTGTTAAGTTAAATAAAGAGCACCTTTTCTAATGGCTTTAGTTAGTTGTCAGATTATTACCTCTGAAAATTTACAAAACACGACAAAAAATTAATTTTTCTACTACTGTATAAATAAGAAAACTTTGTGGTCCTAGCAACGCGAATGATAACGAAAGAGAACCTTCGTGTTACCTGGTTGCTAAGCGTTGCTAGCTACGAAAGTAATATTTTCAGCGCCTGGACAAAAAGTAAGAGTAAAAAAAAAAGAAAATATGCTTGTGGGAAATATTAGGATTTATTTATAAAAAGTAACTAATTTATGACAAAATATTTTAAAAAATAGGTTAGGTATTGACATTAAAAGTAATTGTGCAATTTGAGCAATTAGCAAAAGAAATTGGAGGAATACTACTTGAATTAACAGTTTTTAAATTTGTTGTTGGGGTATCGTTATCACCTTTAACTACGTTAATATTCATATTTTTCACTGTTACTTCATTAGAGGAAATATTGGTAGGAATTTCGTGTAAAATCTTCTTTGAAATTTCCACCTTATTACTATAGGATTCAGCAATATATTCCTCCGCAACAGAAGAAGACTTCCAACCTCCATGCCTTTTTAAGTCCAAAATATGGACATCCGAAGCATTGGCAAGGAACGTAGTTGACGTTCTTCTAAAAGAACGGCCAGTGTATCTACTGATGCCTTCAAGCTTCAAAAACTTCGCAATTTCTTTAGGTACATTTGAAATAGTGTGCTTTCCAATTACTTGATTAACACATTTACCTCTTTCATAACGATACAATAAGCGCTCATCTAGAGCATTCCTTGGTCTCAGCTTAATATATTCCTGTAGAAATCTGACATAAGGAACTGAGCCTTCATCGTTGGTTACTACAAAATTTCTTTTAACTTTATATTTAGACTCCACTATTTTTACTATAGCCACGTCATTTCTTATTTCTACATCACTTAGCTTCATTCTGTATATTTCGTCTGTCCGGCATGCCCCAGCCACTCTCATAATGGCTATTACTTTCATTGCTAAGTAACTTTGATCAGGCGCATAAGAAAAACTTTATGATTTCTTCTTTTTTAAAAATTTTTGACTTTTTGCCTCATAACCATCGTTTTTCCTTTTAATAAAAGCAACTAGTTTCTTGAACTCCGAAATATCTTGATTTTTGTTTACGGAAATTGTTAACTTGAGCATGGAATATACAGACCAGAGGGTTGGTGGTGATAAAGACTCGGATTTTTCTTGAAAATACGCCAACATCACATTCTCGTCAATCCGCCCCACATTTTTGTAGCAAGCCATTCAGAAAACGATTTATATGTTTGATGGTACCTCTCTTTAGATTTGTCTGGCAGAAGTGAGGCACACGCAAGGTCACCTGCCTTTTGGATGCCATTTTCATATTCATTTAACATTTTAAAATGGGAATGGATTTATACTAAATTAACAATAATTCAATATCTGACAAGTGCTGATGACAGACAATGTCAACAATAAATGTGTTGCTATGGATTAATTTTTAACACTTAAAATTTCAAAATCTCTGATATTTCTATTAAAACATGATGTTAATGATTATTAAATTATGCGATACATAGAACAGTAGCAGAAAAAATATAATACATTACACGATGCGAAAGGCCTTTCAAGTGTTCGGAGGTTTTAAATAGCCTCGGCTTCGCCTCGGCCATTTAAAAACCACCTCACACCAAAAAGTAAACTTTCGCATCTTGTAATGTAAATAACTATTTTTTAAAGGTGCCCTGTAAAAGTTAAGATGGGTGTAAATTCTAACATTGACACTCCATACAAATTTACTAATTAGAATCTTTCATAACACAATTTTTATTGATTACGGATATTTTTTACTTACCGCTCGCCATCGTCGTTCCAACACCTTTTAAATTACTAAGAGCCGTTATCGCTTGTTCCAAGTTGGGTAATTTCCTAAATGCCTTTTTCGTTTCTTGTATTACCATCCTAGGGGTGTTTACTTTGACTAAATAACTAAGTTGCGGGTAGAATTTCCCCTGATTTGTTTCCATTTCATTGTCTGAACTAGTTCTTCGTGGACCATGTGGGCGTCTTTTCCTCAGGATTTTATCTTTTTGGGAGTTCATTTTGGTACCTAGAAGAAAATTAAATTTGTAAAGATGCTGTTACATAACTTAAATATATTTTCCTGTAGGACAGATACAAGATTTTTTTATAATTTACAAGGTTTTCCATTTTAAAATTGAATATGTTTTGTCCTACACTGTATATCCTAAAAGATAAAAGCATTTTGATGAAAAATATGGATTCTACAGGATCTACCCAATAAAACAGTGTTTTTTATTTATTTTATACGTTAAAAAATAAGAAAAGTTGGGAAGATGTATCTCTATTACGCTTCTAAGAATAATTTAAAATTATTTTTCAGATTTGGATGGTCATATTTCCGAAACTAATTGAAATAGACACATCAAATGTAGTATTTTTTGAAGCATTTTAAAAGATTTTTTTGGTGGTGATATAATATTCAGGGTATTCCATTTAAAAAATCATACCTATTGTCGTACACTGTATATCATATGAGATAATAGTCATCGGATTACTAATTAGAATACTACCGAATTAACCAAACAAGCTGACATTTTAGTTTATTTTGTACAATAAAAAATAATGTTAAGGGGGTGTAAATTTATAATAACATATATTAAGTTTTAGGTCTCCAAAAAGCATTTGTAATAATTTATAATATTTTTCCAGTAAAAAGCACCTCATTTTAAGATTGGTAAGTTTCAGAATTTTGACCAAAAAATTAACTTCTATCCCATAGTGCGATGACCGGCATATCATAAAAAAAATATATCAAAGGCGGCCGCGAAAACAAGCATGTCCATTTATTTGCTGTAAACTTTTTTCTGATTTTTTTTTCTTATCAAAGAGCACCGAATTTACATTTTTAAACTGTTCCTTCTATACTGTGGAAACAAAAAATTGACCTATCTTATTACCACTTCTAGTGATATATGCTATTTCCTTTAATAAATGACATACATTTCGTTATTTAAATTTTAAATACACATAACTGACGGGAGAAAATTTGAAATTTTTCAAACATTTTTATGGGGTATTTTACTTATATTTAAAATTTATACTAAAATTCTTTTCTAATGAAATAGCGCAACATGCTGTTAATTTTAAATATTGCGACCAGAGGTCATTTATTCAAGAATTTTGTTATTCTGATTACTTGACTATGAATTAAATAAATAGTTTATGAGAATCAGATGATTTTTTTAACAAGCCGTTTTAGTGTTTTTTGTTATTTGATCAATTAGCAGGTTGGGTACACAGTTGGGCGAGAACAAGCTCGCCCAACCGCGCCCACCCCTCGCGCCGTACTGCTTCTAAACACAAATCCGTGATCGGAATTTGGTTATCAGGTCAATTTTTTCGTAACCTAAAAAATGAACGAAGAGAAACCGCAATTTTGACTGCAATTTACTGAAGGTTGTTGTTGTTGGTCGCTGGAGCAAAACTGACCACGGATTAAGGTCGCGCCACACATAACCGCAACAAGTAGCAGCTGTGCGTCTTGGTGGTGAAATGTAGGGGGATGCGGTGCAAAAAGTTTTGTATTTAATAATATTTCAGTAATATGATTCTGTTGTATTACGCTTCAAATTACAACTATTCGTAAAATAAACCATTTTTGCTCTTCAAAACTATTTTGGCTATAAAATCAATTTCGGTTTTAGAAATAGTTTTAAGTTAGTTTATGAAAAGTGTTTTGAATTTTTTCTGAATTAATCTGCTTCATTTTCCTCTATCATTGTGAATCCGGGCTCGGTGCGGCCTTTGTGCGGTGATGTGTGGCCAGATCTTTATTAGTCATTGTTTGTCCTTAGCACCACCTAGATGTTTTGAATAATTGTACTAAAGAATAAGCCGTTAGTACAATTCTAACATCTAGAAGGCGATGGTCCTTAGAAATTAGAGACATTTTGCACCTCTTATTTTGCAATTCCGTTGTGGTTAACGTTATTCTGAGTCTGCGCAGTAACGCAAACATGATCCGTTATCGTTATTAACCATACCGGACTCCTTTAATTACGGATGAATACCGAAGAGCTTATCGTTATCGTTATTGTTAAACTGCGTGGTTGCCGGATTGTAGAAATTTTAATATCAATTATTTAAAAGGTTAAAATTTTATTGCCGTATTAATTAAAATATCATTTATACAAAGGCTCTAATTAGCGAAAAATCTACAGCAGTAATAAAAATCAAATAGTGTTAAGAAATTAAAACGGACTTGCACTTTTATGGATATTCTTAATCAGTAATTAATTTAGATGTTACAATCTGGCACACTTGCTTTTTATTCTACTACCAAACCTAACCTTACTTTTTGTGTTTTGCTTATACTGTATTGTTTGCATCTACTTTAAAAAACGAAATCAACAGAAGTGTTTGCATATATTTAAATATGGATTTATATCTTATGAAGAATAAAAGTAAATATTGACTTTTCGTAAACTTTAAAATGGGTGAATCACAGGCAAAAATAAGGTTATGTGATGTGTCAAAAGCGCAGACGCAAGATATATTTCTTAAAAGAGGCTGCAAAATCTCTGTCTTAAACTGCTGCCGTAATCGTTATGTTTAATAACGATAACCATAAGGAGGCCAAAAACGTCTGTTATTTTAAGATGTGCAAAATGTCTCTATTATTATACAACTTTATGTGTATAGGTTAAGAATCACCCTGTATATCTTTGTAGTAATACATTCTGACGCGAATTTACTCGGTACATGGAAAACCATGCGTTTATAATAGGTTTGTTCCAGCTGGCTGTCAGACATGTTTGCAATCGTTCGGATTCTGCTCACGTCAAATTTGTCGTTCCAGAAGTGCCAAGTTTGTAACATTATACAATTATTTGTTGTTCCAGCAGTAGTTTTAAGATGTTGGAAACATGTGGGATAATGTTTGAAAAGTTTGCAAACTATCTTCAAACATTACTAACAAATTTGTAACGTAACCTTTATTGTATTGACGTATAAGCAGTATGCACCAAGGTTAGTTTATATTTATAAGGTTACGACATATCCACAACTTTTAGGCGGTTCGAGGTCGGGGACGCAAGGAAGGGCACTCCACGGAGAAAAGTTGGCAAGACTGGGTAAAATCAAAGCTGATGATCAATCCAGTGGCGTCTAGAATTTGCGCATTTCATTTACATTGTTTTGGAAGTGATATTTGTTGAAAGATGTAATTCCAAATGTTTTTTATTTAAAGTAAAAGAATTTACAACTTAAATTAAAAACTGTTGTGTAAACGGTTGTTCTAATAATACAATAAACTGTATATCTTCGGCACTGAACAACATGGCTGAAAAATGGGAGATGTGACGTCATAACACGTCAAAGCATGGTATGCACGCCTTGTTTATTTTTCGTTCCAGCACAAAACTGTTGCCAACATTTCTGACTAATGTTTGTAACAATTTCTGCGTTTCACGATTGTTGCTAACATGTTTCCAACATTCTGCTGGAACAAACCTAATAAATGTATTCCTATATTGGTAGATACTCGCAGTACCTATAGTAGATAAGATAGCCCATATCAGTTTGTATAAAAAGGTTTACTTATAGGTATATCTACTAAATCCTTTGATCGGTAAATAGATGATAATTTACCCTTGTTTTACTTCTGCGTCTTTAAAAAAGAAATAAATTAATTAAATAAAAATTAAAGAACGTGTTTTTAAGTTGATACCTTCTCTTATTTTTTAAACGTGGCTATATTTTCCAACCATTAAAAATGATATTATGGAATATAACTTTTAACTAAAACCTGAATATACAGTAGTGGAAAAAAGTATGGAAACTTTTTAAGATTACGATTATTTTTTGTTTCTGCAATAATATTTCCGCATACACATAATTAGAATATAAATTGACGTAGTATTTTTTTTTTTTTTTATTGTTTTTGTTAGGATTCTTGTTTTTAAATAATAAGAAATTTTCAAAAAACAGTTGGAAAAAAGTATGGAAACTTTTATTATTTCATAAAAAAAAATGTTACAAATATATGATTGACACTTTTTTAGTATTTTGTAGAATACCCTTTAGCATCTAAGACTGCCTGGCACCTTTTAGGCATAGAGTCAACCAATTTTTGAAGTGTCTCTACAGGAATTTGGGACCACTCTGATTTAATAATATTAAACAGTTGTTGTTGATTTTTGATATTAGAATGAATTCGAATACGGCGATCTAAGACGTCCCAAAGATGTTCAATAGGATTTAAGTCTGGGGATTGAGATGGCCATTCAAGTACAGTTATGTTTTTCTCACCAAACCAATCTTTTACTAACTTAGATGAATGTTTTGGGTCATTGTCCTGTTGAAAAATCCATCGCAATGGCATATCTTCTTCTGCAAATAGTAACATTGTATTTTCCAATATCTCTTTGTATTGAAATCGGTCCATTTTACCCTGCACTTGAATGATTGGTCCTGTCCCAGATCGAGAAAAACATCCCCAGACCATTATGTTCCCTCCTCCATGCTTCACAGTAGGAATTTGGTACTTTGCTTTGAATCTTGCGCCAGCCGGTCTTCTTATATTTCGTCTGCCATCAGATCCAAATAGTGAAAATTTACTTTCGTCACTCCACAGAACGGTATTCCATTTTTCTTGAGACCAATTAATGTGAGCTCTAGCAAATTCCATTCGAGCCTTTCTATTTTTTTTTAGACAAAAGCGACTTTTTAACAGCGACTCTTCCATAAAGCCCTCCATCAAGTAGACGGTTTCTTACGGTTCTACTTAACACCAAATTGCTCAGATTTCAGTGGTAATTTGACTGGAAGTTTTTCTGGGATCAAGTTTTGAGATCCTTAAAATAGTATTAATTCGAAAAGTAGTTTTACGAGGTCTTTCCGACTTCGGCGCAGTTCTTACATCACCACGACTTTCATATTTTTGTATTATTTTCGTTACCGCACTTTTAGTAATATTTAGAGATTTTGCAATTTTTGATTTTTTTCTTCCCATTTTAAATAAGTCAACAATTTTTTGTTTAAAGTCATTTGAAAAATAACGGTGCCTTGGCATGATAAATTTAATAAATTAATACCGTACACGATATTTGCTCTGTAGAACTAAGACTAAATTTTTTAGAACCTAAAATATGAATAGTTTCCATACTTATTTCCAACCACAAATTCCTTATCACAAAAAAAAACATAAACGAAATTTCTTCTTGAATTCCTAAACACGATAATATGTACTTCAGTGGCATTCCTACATTTTAGCAAACATTAAAAGGTTCCTGACAAATTTATTATTTAATTATACGAACAATCTTAAAAGTTTCCATACATTTTTCCACTACTGTATATTCACTTTCTATGGTCTAATTCAAGGAGGAAAAAAATTCTGAAGAGAAAGGAAAACTTTTATTTAAAAGAACGGTAATTGTCTAAAAAGTGTCCTCAACTCCGATTATGAACAAAATTTGGTATACGGGGTTTTTTTTGGGGCGCTGATCACGAAATCTGAACGGAACGTTTGGTTTCCAAGATATCCATCATTAAAGTTGGCAACCTCATTTAAACTATATTTTCTCTTCTTTTTGCACACAATTCCTGATATATTAAAGTGGCCCACAATATTTGATTTTTACCTTTTAAAACCCTGTTTTTCTATGTATTTTACACCTTTTATCAAATAAATTGGGAAGGGTCCCTTTAAAAACGCCGCAACCGTGCATACACTGCTCCACCGCCTCCACCATAATATGCTGCTTTTAAAAACGATTGAAAGCGAAGCCATGCAATTTAATTAAAAAAAAGTGTAAAATACGTAGAAACATGAGGTTTTAAAAGTTAAAAATCAAATATTGTTTACCACTTTAACTTAAAATCAAGAATTTTGTGCAAAAAAAAGGGAGAATATAGTGAAAATGAAGTAAGTTCATGTGCCAACTTTGATGATGGATATCTCGGAAACAAAACGTTTTCAACTAAATTTTTTTTTCAGATTCGTGATCAGCGCCCCAAAAACCCTTGTATACCAAATTTGGTTAAAATCGAAGTTGCGGACTTTCTCGACAATTACCAAAATAACAAAGAGACAGGCAGACAGAGACAAACAGCAAACCCTAAAAACTGTTGATACTCCAATCGATGCAGCCACTGTCAAAATTTTGAAATACAAAGCATTTTTTTAAAATATGTATATAGTTATTACGGAAACGGAAAATAAAGTAGGTAGTACCTACTTAAGTACCGTAGTAGCTATTCTTTTATTCACATCACCTTAGTCGTACTCGTAAACAATGGGTACTTTTTTATAGTAGCTTTTTATATTCCTATTATGAAGGCAGGCATTCGTGTCAAGTGCTACACAATTTACAATAGGTACGCTACGGGATTTATAAAACCTTTTGTTTTAATCGCCTTTCAACACAATATACGTTTGAAAGATAACTACAAATTTAAACATCTGTTTAAAGTATTTCTATGATGTAAACTTTATTATTATCAGTAGTATATTTGACTTGAGCCAAAAAAATTGTTCCAACGACCGTTAAAAAAAATGCTGTTTTTTAAGCGTTAAGATGAAGTTAAAAAAAGTAACTTTTTTAACACTTCAAGCTTTTTACACTTTAAATTAGTGTTTTGTTTCAAAGCCTACTACAATAGACTTAAATATCAATTTATGCCATGTAATACCAAACGGTCAAGTTACCTTTGATTTCGTCATTATTTCTTTTAGTTCATGTGTCACTAGTTTTAAAATTTGACAGTTTGCACATAAATTAAAAAGAAATTATTGAAAATTAAGATCTAGTAATAATGAATTTAAATGACTAAGAAATTAAAAAGGAATTTATACTGTTTTAGTATTATTTCTACAAAAAGTAAGTACATTAAATTTCCTAAAATTAAATAATAAATGCATAGTTATGAAGAGGATAATTGTCTCTTAAAAATAAGAAGGCTATGATTTTTTGTTGCAATATAATGGCTGTGCTGCAAAAATAAAAATTAATAAGTTTTAAATAAAACATGGGATTGCCGCACTCCCTAACGGCTCGTGCTGTCAAATTTCCCTTTCGTAAAAAAAGTATCACTTTATGCACTTGTTACATAAATTATTTTTTTTTCAAACGCTACCGTAAAAATATCATTCATGATGATAAAAAATATATTGTGAAAGTAAGAGTCCTTAATATTTATAACTAACCTTTATGAAAATTTAAAAAACTTGGGTAATTTTCTAGACACCTGCGGCAACTCCGATTTTGACGAAATTTGGTATACGTGGGTTTTTGGGGCGCTGATCACGAATCTGAAAGAATTTTTGGCGGAAACGTTTCGTCCTTGAGATATTCATCATCAGACTCGAAATTTAAATTAGTCCTATTTTTACAATATTTCCCTTCTTTTTGCACACAATTCTTAATTTAAAGCTAAAGTGGAACACAATATTTGATTTTCACCTTTTAAAACCCCGTTTTTACGTATTTTACATTATTTTTGCACTAAATTGCATACCTATACTTTGAATCATATCAATCCCAGTGTCCCATGAAGCCCTATGTGTATGTATGGTTGCCGCATTATCAAAGAAAAGCCACGCAATTTAATGCAAAACTAATGTAAAAAACGTAGAAAAACGAGGTTTTAAAAGGTGAAAATCAAATATTTTGTGACACTTTAGCTTTAAATCAAGAATTGTGTGCAAAAAGAAGGGGGAATATAGTGAAAATAAGCTTAGTTCAAGTTTGAACTTTGATAATGAATATCTCGAGAACGAAACGTTTCCGCCAAAAAATTCTTTTCAGCGCCCCAAAAACCCCGTATACCAAATTTCGTTAAAATCGGAGTTGCCGCAGGTTTCTAGAAAATTACCAAAACTTGCTTCGAGCGAGAATCGAACCCGGGTCGCTCCACGTGACAGGCGAACATTCTACCACTGAACCACTGAGGCTCATATAGGAAATTCGACCCTTTCGTAAACTTATATTTATCTGCTGACTTGATATACATATATCATTATTTTTTCTAAACTTTTTGTTTAATTATTATAAAATATAGCCTTTAACACTCCTGAATAGTGTAGCTTTCTGATAGTGGCATTTTTATGATCGGTTTAGTATTTCGAAGATTAGCGGGTACAAACAAACAAAGTTACAAACTTAACCTTTTAGAATATTAGCATAAATAAGAGGTCTATAATTGTGACTAACAGTTTTTTGACCATCTTTTTGTAATGCAAAACTCGCAAATCGTTAATCTGAAAATTTTACCAACACATTCGGATCACTAAATTCCGCACAAAACCCCTTCGTATTGTCATCAAATAAGCCGTTTTCATGTAATCGGGCTTAAAATATTTTTTTTCAGTTTTAATTTTTAAGTTTTCAGTTTTGTTACTACTACAAATACAAATACAGACATAAAGGTGCTACTAACATTTTTCAATAAATCGCTGCTTAAAAGTTATTGACTTTAAACTTAAATACAAAAAGCAATTTGTCGTTTTTGCATTTGTACAATGTCATTATAGATTATAAAGTATTGGACAATATAAAAACTAGAAGTATTTTTTATTAATATATGCAGTGTGTCCAAGATAGGATCCAAGCTATGGGAGACACTATCGACTTTATTTAAAAACTTTATTAAAAGCACACCCTGTATCTGATCCCATTTTTTATTACAAATTCAACGATGTATCACATGTCACATTTTGATTTTTAGTTAAAAGAAAAACTGCATTTTTTCTATTTTTTTAAAGTTATTTTTAAGTAGGCCTTGCAAATAAATGCTTGGACGTTAATACCTGTTACCGTATCTGCAACATAATTAATTATCATTATAAAATAGTATTTGTCATTATTACCCTGTTTGTCAAGTTGTTGTTTTTAGAGCATTAGTAGTAGGCTCAACAAAATCCGCGTGTTAAGAAAATATTGAAACATCAAGAACGTTTTGGGTTTAATATGTGGTGTGGAATTTAAGGAACTAAAATACCAGGTCCATGTATTTACCATAATTCATTAACTGCAGAAATGATACCTTCATTTATTTTTGCAGCACAAAATGTAGCATGTTAGCATTTCAAACTTATCTTCATGGCTATAATGGCCATCCTGCATATTTGACCGTAACAATACAATAAGATATTAGCTATTTACCAATAAACAATAATAGAGACAACAGTAACAATAAGAACAATTGCTCTAAAAACAACAACTCGACAAGCAGGGTAATAACGACAAATACTATTTTATATTGATATTAAATTATGTAATAGATACGGTAACAGGTATTAACGTCCAAGCATTTATTTGCAAGGCCTACTTAAAAATAACTTAAAAAAAATAGAAAAATGCAATTTTTCTTTTAACTAAAAATCAAAATGTGACATGTGATACATCGTTGAATTTGTAATAAAAAATGGGATCAGATACTTTTAATAAAGTTTATTTAAATAAAGTTGATGATGGTTTCTTGAAAACGAAACGTCGGGTATAAAATCTAAAAATACCATCATGTAGTAGCTAAAAAGTGCCAATGAAAAAGTGTTATTAGTTTTTATATCTCTTTAAATAAAGTCAGAAAAAATAAAATCGATATAGTCAAATTTTCGTTTTTGCCAAACATCTCAGCAGGCCATGAAAATTTTTCAGGTTTCTAAACGGCATGTAAATAAGCTTTAACAAACACAACTTTTTCCTAATTTAACCTAAGCTGTATCTCCAATAGGTACTGAGACTCCCATGCTTAGGATCCTTATCTTGGACACACTATATATATATATATAATTTTTTAATTTTTAATTGTCAACTATTATTTCCTAATTTTTAAAAAACACCATACAAATAAGTAAAGTGTTGACACTTTTGAGAAGCCACTTAAATTACCTTTAAAACAACTCCTCTTCTCATTTTAGATTTACCACCTCTAGATACAATTTGATTGACAACAAGCGTACAAAGTGTCCATCGAGAAACAAAATTGACAAGTGCTTGCATTTTTTTTCAATTTTTTATAGGACCTGACATATTAAGGGGTGATGTCATTTTAAGAATGACAGCATGTATGTTTTATCATTATTAAAACATACGGTTTCGCAAATTAAAAAAATGCTTATCAAAATAGAGTTAATAAATATCTTTGGTGCATGTTCTCTATACTTAATACTTGGTATATTTCAAAAATACCGCCATTTGAACTACTTAAGAAACGCCTTGTATAGATGGGTCCACATTTAATTTATTCTGAAAGCAGTACCGCAAAGTACACAAAAATGATAAGGTAAAACACTTTTTGTAAACAATGATTTATTGCAACAAAAATATGCAACCCGACGAGGCGAAATATGAGGATGTTTTTAAAGTACGAGATACGTTTTTAAGCAATGTTTTTTTTTATTTATCTAAAAAATATGTAATCAGGCTCTGTCAGAGGCTATGAGCCTTTGAAAAAGGTTTGTTTACTTTATCGTTTTTTGTGTATAGTAAGAACATTTTATAAGCGCAAATTCGGTACCCTTTGAAAATAATACAAAAACATAAAAAGGCCGCCTGCAATCGGACTATTTTATACAAAGGCGCCGCTATCCTTTACAGCGACACGCCGATACACTATGGGATAGAAATCCATTATTTTGGCCAAAAAGCAACTTTGAAATTTTAATGGCTCATGCTGTGTATTTCAAAGTAGATACTTCAAACTATATGTACGCAAAATTATAAAAGGATATGACGACTTTTATTGGGGTAATAAGAAACTTGAAAATGTATTTTAACTAAACATAAATATACAACATTTAATCTACCTAGTTTATTATTAGCCTTGTTTACTAAAAAAGTAAAAAGTTTAAATAATAAGAGCTATTGTTGTGTTTCCGATGCAGTCTCGCGAAGTCTCGCTACTTTTGTCAAATATTTTTTACCTATTTCTTTATCAGTTTTTGTACTTACAATTGCCTTCCTACTTTTTGCTACTTCTGAGTGTAAGGACAGATACAAGATTTTTTATAATTTACAAGGTTTTCCATTTTAAAATTTAATATGTTTTGTCCTGCACTGTATATCCTAAAAGATAAAAGCATTCTGATGAAAGATATGGATTCTAGAGAATCTACCCAACAAAACAGTGTTTTTATTTATTTTATACGTTAAAAAATAAAAAAGTTGTGAAGATGTATCTCTATTACGCTTCTAAGAATAATTTAAAATTATTTTTCAGATTTGGATGGTCATATTTCCGAAACTAATTGAGATAGACACATCAAATGTAGTATTTTATTAAAGCATTTTAAAAGATTTTTTGGTGCTGATATAATATTCAGGGTATTGCATTTAAAAAAATCATACCTATTGTCGTACCCTGTATATCATATGAGATAATAATCATCGGATTAGTGATTAGAATACTACCAAATTAACCAAACAAGCTGACATTTTAGTTTATTTTGTACAATAAAAATAATAATGTTAAGGGGGTGTAAATTTATAATAACATATAATAAGATTTAGGTTCCCAAAAGCATTTGTAATAATTTATAATATTTTTCCAGTAAAAAGCACCTCATTTTAAGTTAGATTGATAAGTTTCAGAATTTTGACCAAAAAATTTTATTTCTATCCCATAGTGCGATGACCAGCTGCATCAACCGGCATATCATAAAAGAAATATAACAAAGGCGGCCGCGAAGACAAGCATGCCGATTTATTTGCTTTAAACTTTTTTGTGATTTTTTTCTTATCAAAGAACACCGAATTTACATTTTTAAACTGTTCCTTCTATACTTTGCGGTATTGCTTTCAAAATGAATTAAATGTGGCCCCATCTATATAACTATCTTTTTTATCAAGTAAGGAATAAAAATGACGGAAACGAAACGACTTTTTCTCCCAATTTAACTCGCCGTGCCGTAAACCATCTGCGGTACCGCGTGACCGTGATGTCTTCCTGCCGCCAGTGGTATCGTGTCGCCTCAAAACCGGTAAAGTTGTTGAAAATGTACAGGATGTTCACGCATGACGGGCCATCACTCTACTGCCAAGCCCTGGCTGAACCGTTAACTCGTAAGAAGCAGAGTGTATTATGGCTCGAATTTTACCCATAAAAATTTAAGAATTTATTTGTTGAGAATATATTTTATTTTCAAAAATAAATAATGGTTAAAAAAACTAACAAAAACACGCTTTTATATGCAACCGAACTAAAAATTAGAAAATAATTTTTCATTACAAAGAGTTTGTATTACAGTAATAAAAGGTCAAACAATGAATCATAATTATATACCTTAAAATAGAATTATAATAAAATTTAAGATAATAACAGAATAATTCACTTCGGAGTAAAAAGCGTGTGGTGCATTTTACTATTTTTTCATAACTTTTCTCTCATAGATATTTACAAATGAAATAATTATAACATTTAAGTATATTAAGCACCCCACGCTTTTATTCTGAAGTGAATTATTCTGTTATTATCTTAAATTTTATTATAATTCTATTTTGAGGTATAAAATTATGATTCATTGTTTGACCTTTATTACTGTAATACAAACTCTTTGTAATGAAAAATTATTTTCTAATTTTTAGTTCGGTTGCATATAAAAGCGTGTTTTTTTAAACTATTATTTATATTTCATTTTTTAGTTCGATATATCAATTAGTTTTCTGCGGACATGTGATATTGAAATGTTTCACGAACTATTTCGTAATCTAATCATTTCATTTAAAGCTTCACTGTTGCATGGGGTTTCAGAACGCAACTACTCCGAACAAGTTTCTATCAGACTTATGCTGACAGTACGTCCGAAACTGCACGCATGCGCAGATCGCGCACTAGCTCTTTCTCTGTTACTCTTCTACAGCAAATCTACAAAGGAATTTATTTATCCTGGCGATCCTAATTAGGATAACGGGATACTGTTTGCAGATTATTGCATTGTCATGGGTCCTTGATAGGTGTGCAAAGTTTCAAAGAAATCGAATCGCTGGAAGTTGGTGAAACTTAAGCTTAAAGATTCCGTTACATACACATACATACATACATACATACATACAACCCAAGCTAATCAAAGCGTGTTAAGAATCACAATTTAAACAATAATTAAACTCGACACGACTTCACAACAATAATAAACCTTACTAAAAAGTAAGAAACATTAAAAAAATAATAAAAAAAGTCGGGTAATACTTTTTAGTGAGTTTTATTGTTGTTTTGAAGTCGGTTTAATTAAAAATAATGTTTATTTTTCGCTTTTTAGTTTATTATTACTATTAAATCGGTAAACATACACAAAAAAACACTGACTACAGTAAAAAGCACAAGCACGTTAAATTTGATTGGTTTGAACCGAATTAAATCGGACCACTAACGCAGGAGTGATCGCGTAAAATACACATAAAAATAAAATATACAGGCGATTTGAGAACCTTCGGAAGGCGACAAAAAGAAATGTTCCAAGTAAGTAAACCAAGCGGCTTACGCGCCACCTCCAGCAAACAACCCATCACTAAGAGGTCTTTTTGAGGGCTCCTGGGGGCAATTACCCCCCATTGCCCCCTCCTGCGTACGGTTGTGTAAAGCCGAGGCAGAAGACTAAACTGACAGAATTTAAAGATTCTAACCGCTGAAACATTTAAAAATGATCATATTTATTCATTTTAGAGCAACCATCGCTGAAAGCTACAATTATGATACGTAATCTAAAAAAGAAAGCTCCGTCGGTTCTCCACTTTAACAAGCTCAAATAGAACGGTGTGTTATTCATTTCGGAATGACGGCTTGCAGCTTTCGTAAAATTGCTAGTTAGCCTGTGACTCACGGATGATGCATTGCTCGTTCCGACTATTTCACCGGCATGTAACAATCATTTGACTTTGCTTATATCATCGCGCAAGAATTAAGGGCTACATAAAAAGGGATTTTACCTATTCGCTTATTTTTAATATTAAAGGCCTATTCTTCTGAAAAATTATCAGTTTTACTTTTATCAGTTGTAAGTGATGATAATCACTTCACCAGGGGCGCAACTAGGATTTTTAAATTACTTTATCTAAAACTGAGACATGGGACCCCCACCAAATTTATACCAGATGCTATTAATGCTAAGAGAAACACTTTGGTAAAGAGAGTTTTTATTTTTGAATTTGCAAAAAATGTTAGTTTTGTGGTTCCCTCCCCGAGAAAATCTTAACTTTGAATAACAAATTCTCTATTTGAAAATATTCAATTGGCTATAGGTTTTAAAAAATATAGATTATTTTATAAAAACGATATTTATTGATAAAATTTAATCAAATTCAGGAAAAAAATACAAATGGAGGATTTGCCTTTAAAAGTTTCGATTTTCTCTGGGGGCAAACCAAAAAACTAACTTTTTTCGCAAATTCCAAAATAAAAATTTTCTTTTACCCATGTGTTCCTCTTTGTGCCAATAGTATCAGGTAAAGTTGGGTCCACATTTAATTCATTCGGAAAGCGATGTCGCCAAGTACACAAAAATGATAAACTAAAGAAACCCTTTGTGAACAATGATTTATTGCTATTGTTTCTAGTACCACGCCACGTGTTTAAGTAATGTTTTTTTTTATTATTTATCTAAAAATATGTAATCAGGCTCTGTCCGGGGTTTGTGCATTAAAAAGGTTAGTTTACTTAATCATTTTTTGCGTACTTTCGGTATTGCTTTCAGAATGAATTAAATGTGGACCCATCTATATATGTTTGGTATTGGTACCGTACTCATTTTTAGATAAAACAAAAATTAATATCTAAGTTGCGCGCCTGAACTTGCCCATATGTGACAAATGCAATTTAAAGTATTCAGAATGAACTTAGCCACGTAAGTTTCAAAAGAATGTGTTCACATTCATTTTTATCACTTTGTTTACTGATCAGGTCACAAAAGAATACAACTAAACTAAGAACGATGATAGGCGATTCAGATTAAAAACCATACCGCTGTTGCAATTTGCTCCCTCAGAGGAGAAAAAATTGGCATCAATCGGTAAATTACCAGATTTTTGAGTTGTGTCTCAGCTAAAAACAAAAGTTTTAAAAACAAGGCCTGAAATTTCAAAAAACATTAGGCGTCATTGTCTAACTATCTAAATAAAACAAAGAATGGTAACAGTCAGCGTTCCGAGTTATTTTATAGAAAGCTACTAAACGTAAGATCTTGGTTATTTAGACTTGAACTGCATACACAACAAAACCGACTTTGTACGTTGCAGAATTGTTAACGGAATCTATGATGACTACTCTTTAATTTTTTTTTGCATTCATCGAATAAACCATAAAAGAATATTTAAAAAAATACGTTACTAACTGCAAAAACAGCAACAAAATATGACACACAAATGTCATATTACCCCCAAAGAGTTCAAACAGTATCCAATAGGGGCGCTTAACCTAAATTCCACAATTAAATTAAGAACGATGTGATTATTAGAGATTCAGATTATGAAGCACATTGTTGTAATAAAATTCGGTCAATTAGATTATAAAATGGGTATCTAAGTAGTGTCTAGATCCAATTTGGTAAATAATATTTACAGAAGTTTGTCAATATTTGGTTTGTGGTTCGGCTAGAAATAAGCACTTTTCAAAACACCGCATGTCACCTAATAAAACTATAAGAAATCATAGTCTAACAATCTAAATGAAACATAGAATGGTTAAAAAAAAGATGGGTCCACATTTAATTCATTCTGAAAGCGATGCCGCCAAGTACACAAAAATGATAAAGTAAACAAACCCCTTTTGTGAACAATGATTAATTGCAGCAAAAAATATTTAACCCGACGAGTTTCTAGTACCACGCCACGTGCCACCGGTTTTATAGTAGGACGGAGGCGAAATAAGAGAATGTTTTGTAAGTAGGTGATACGTGTTTTAGCAAAGTAATTTTAATTATTTATCTAAAAATATGTAATCTCTTTCAGAATGAATTAAATATGGACCCATCTATAACAGTCAGGGTTTAGAGTAATTTGATGCAAAGCCACGAAAAAAGGGTTACATTTTCTGTAGCTTTACTTTAGTTTTTGCTTTCTTTCGGCCCTGTGGCTTTGTTATAAACATTTTTTTGTTAATTTATTGTTATTAGTGTTGTTTAGTTGTATTTTTATTTCATGTTATGTTTTTGGCCATGTTAAAGGTATTTCAGTTTTTAGAGACAGCTTTCATCTAGAAATATAGGGCGTCCCTTAACTCAACCCACAAACTTTAAGGCGTGAGTCTAAAATGAAAATCCCACCAAAAGATAAATGTGAAAAGGTGAGCTAAGTTTAATACTTAATTATGCTTGGCTGGGGGCTTCGTCGCAAAATAGTGGAGATCTAAATGAGTGCCAGTTCTGTACAAAATCCAAATATATATAAGATCCTAAAGTGAGTTAGATTTGACTTGGCAAGTTTTCATTACATCAGTCATTTTATAAAGTTGTTCAACTTTAAAATATTTTTTAATTATAATAAAACCTGGCCAAGTCAAATCTAACCTACTAAGATCTCATCATATTAGGATTTTGTGTAAAACCTGGCACTCAGTTAGATCTCCATCTTTGTTGCAGTGAACCCCACAGCCAAGCATAATTTTAGTATTGAACTCATAGATAACCTACATTTAGATCCCTAGTGGAAAGAAGCATTTTTCGGATTTTTACGACCTCGCGCAGTAAAAAATGGACGGGTGGACGAACATGCGCCGCGCCGTCTGACCGTGACGCTCATTAGCTACCGTACTTCGAACAGAAAACCAGGACGCCGTCGACAAATTCTTTCCGATAATGCGGAGAGTCTGTTTGGCGCCAGGTGCGTTTACCCTCAACTTGCTTACGCACAAACCGTTTTTTTACCGTGAAATGTAACTTTTGTATTGCGCAGGTAATAACATTGGCAATCCATCGAGATCAGTGATTGAACTTGGCTCACCTTTTCACATTAATGGTTTTGGTGGGATATTATTACTTTTTGTAAAGAAAATAAATATAAAACAGTACAATTACCACTAACAATTTCATTTATTTCATGCTTTGTGTATTCAGTTTGTTAATTGGGGTGGCAACAAAACAAGGAACATAATATTGCTTTAGTTCTGGTTGGTATATTATTGATAATTAAAAAGAAAATAATAAAAAAAGGTTTAGTTTTCGCCCAGGATCCGAGATTAAACCGGGGCCTCCCGCGTGTTAGGCGAAGGTGATAACCACTCCCCACACCAACTTATTATATCAAGTGAATAACTTGTGATTGCCAAAACTCGTAAATGTACAGTCACGAAACCATAAAACCTATGGACATGTTTCGGGTATCGGATTGGACGGGTTTCGTAACTGTAACCCTTACATTTTCGGCACAATGTTTAAAAATTGCACGTAAAACATTGTGGTAAACTTGTCCGACAAAAAAGTAACGCGTTTGCCCAGTCCGACACGCGAAACATTGACAGACTGGGTTAAAGCGCCGCTTCCATATATGGCGGAATATTTGTGGTAGGCTCGTCAAAAAACCTCCTAAAAAGGTTGAATGTCATGAAGTCAATTTCATTACCGGCCCAGGAACTATTAGGTTGTAGAGTCCAGAAATCGGACGAGAGAAGGTCCACGGTATTAGCTTAAGACATTTAAACAAGTCTTGTTTGTGAATACCTCTAATCTAGTAAGTACACACATTTACGTGTACATTTTAGACAAGCTGGATGTAAAAAACATTTGTTTACAAAATACGAATTGTTGCCCTGTTGCCCCATGCACCCTATTTGCCAGATTTAGCTTTACATGCCTATTGGCTTTTCTCAGATTTGAAAAAATTTATTAGTTTAAAGAGACTGTCCTCGATACAAGAGGTAATAGCAGTTGTGGAAGCATAGTTTGACAGGTTTTTCACTTCAGAAATGGAATCCATACATTAAAAGAATAGTTGGTTGGTTTAAGGCGGGGTTGGTCATTCCACCATGTTTGCAGTGCAGCCTATTGGCTTATTGTGCACCCCTTTCTTGTTACAGAAGTCAACTGCCCTTTATCAGGTTTAGTAGATTCCTACCAAGATGTTCATGCGGGAGAGGGTGCCCGTTATGTATGTTCCCAACTAGACTGTGTCTTTTGCGTGTCAGTGCAATACAGTTGTATATTATGTGTGAGGCTGTTTCCTCCTCTTCCTTGCAAAGCCGACATGTTATGGGTCCATTGTAAATGCCCATTTTTTGCAAGTGGTTCCTTATATGACAGTGTCCTGTCGAAAGTCCTACTACCTGTCTTAACTGAGTGTGCTCCAGCTGGAGGACTTCAGTTTTTAGCTACTTGAAAGGATCGCCTAGAGTCTCCTTCGCATGTCTTAGGCCAGGTGATATATGCCAACGAGCGAGAGAATAGAGGAAAAATGTATTGTAGTTTAGAGAGATTATATTAAATAGAGTGCATTTCAAACCACAAAATCGTGAATTTCTTATCAAATGATAATACATACTTACTTAATAAATATTTATTGAAATTACTTAAAGATAAACACGCACGCAATCATTCAAAACGAATAACAAAGCAGGTACAACATAACATAATTTAATCAGCTGTTTATACGGACGCATCTCGAAGATTATAATTCGCGTCTGTTTTAGATAAAGCGGCATGTTGAAATCGTATTAATAGATTTATTTCGAGTCTTTGTTTTGGCCGACCTTGACCCACAAACTCTAATAAACACGTTTTGCACTGGAATTCTAATTACCTTCGAATGCGAAGCGTGCCGCACGGCTGAGATTAGAGAATTTTAACGTTTCCGTTAAAAATGCACTTTTCAGGCTGCAGCTATGCATATTTTTTAACGGTATTTAACAATGACCATGAAAGTCTTTTTTCATTCAATAAAATTCACTGCTTAAAACGGTTATATGTCAGCTTTGTCACAAAAGTCAATTTTTTTTTATGTGATTTAAAACGGATGCTAATATTACGATATAGCTTTCCGTTAACCGATTGCAAAAACTCTCCAAAGTATGAATACACTAAATGAGAACCCTAAATGCATATAGGGATGACAAATTTTAAAAGAACATCGATATATCGATATACATAAATATCGTTTTGGCTAATATCGATTATTCGATATATCGAAGAGCAGTATATCGATATTTTAAAGAGAAAAAAAAATAAATTATCTAATATTTAGGGATGTTAAATTAAAAAAAAAATTGATATATCGATACTGATAAATATCGTTTTGGCTAATATCAATTATCCGATATGTCTAAGAGCAATAAATCGAAATTTTTAGGAGAGAAAAAATATCGATAAATTACCTTATACACATATTTCTATTTTATTTTACAGGTTTTCTTAACAGGTAGTGGCTAAATTATTACGGAATAATAGTAAAAATTACCTTGATACTTTTTTTTTTACTGTAAAACATTCTTGACAGTTTTAAAAATGTAAGTAAAATATGACTTTTTAATTTTGTCTCATTTACTACAAATATCGAAAAAATTTAATATCGATGTACCGAGGAGTTAAATATCTTTTTTTTCTTTGGACAATCCACGAAGGCTGAAAGCCTAAATACTAAGGTACCGTGGGTGTCTTAAGCAGGGTAAGAGGAAGTTCGTTAACACGGGACTTAAAAACTTGAAGATTTGGGGGGAAGGAAAGACCTCCGCTGGCAGTAGGTTCCACAGTCCAGAAACTCTAGGGATAAAAGAGCGAACGAAATGGGAAGTTCGGGACCTGTCCAATTGAACCGTATAGGGATGCATACGTGCGGCACCACGAGTTTCTCTGTTGGAAGCTGCAAGAGGAGGGACTATACTGGATAATTCGTCGGAGCAGAAGCCGTAAAAGTATCTATAGAAGAGCGATAGATCTCCCACAGCTCGACGATGCGCAAGAGAAGGAAGTCTTTGAGTAAGTAAAGGATCATTAATAAGACGAACAGCTCTTCTTTGAATGGCATCAAGAATGCTGAGGGTTGTAGGGGATGCCATTCCCCAGACATGAGAACAGTATTCCAGAGAGGGTCGAATTTGGGACACATACAAAGTGTATAAGTTGGAAGGAGAAAAATAATTTTTGGCTCGGAAAAGAAATCCAAGCTTTTTTGAAGCCGCGGTGGCTATAAATACAATGTGTTTATGCCAGTTAACGTTATTCTCAAATGTGACGCCCACAAGGTTAAATGTGTCCCCGCTTTGCAAAACCTGGCCACTCATAAGCAAAGGGTGAGCGTTTGATTATTTCTTTCGCGACAAGGAACATGATTGTGTTTTGCATTAAATTGAACAAGATTTTTGGCGCCCCAATCCAATATCAAATTGAGATCCTGTGAAAGAGATATCTGCATCGCCCTGCGTTTGATATATCGTTGCCATTCCTACTAATATTAATTTTTTTATTAACAGGTAATGGGTAAATAAATACAGAATAATAGTAAAAATTACCTTGATACTTCACTTTTTTTTTTTTATTTAACTGTACATTTTTGACGGTTTTAAAAGTTTAAGTGAATTTTTTATTATTTCTTTAATTTTGACTTATGACTGTCTGTGTAGATGTGTGTAAATTTTTTGCCTTCTTTAAATTAAGCAGATAAATACAGCTTTTGTGTATCCTCATTTTCTTATATCCGATTAAGTTTAAGAGAAAAAAACAAAATCCACTTAAATTGCATATTTTTAATCCATAAAAAGAATTGTGGACTTTTTTGGCCGCCGTGTGCAAAAAGAAGGGGGAATATAATGAAAACAGAATACGCTTAAGTTTCAACTTTGTTGATAAATATCTTGGGAACGAAACGTTTGCGCCAAAAAGTTGTTTCAGACTCGTGATTAGCGCCCCACAAAACCCCCGTATACCAACTTGCGTGAAAATCGGAGTTGCCGCAGGTTTCTAGAAAATTACCTAATTTTTGTATTTTGAACCAGGCGACCAGTTTTCCCCAAATGCCGTTTAAACATTTAAAAAATTTTGGTCCATTTGTCCATCTGTCCCCGCCTTGGACACCCTTATTGGGACTTTAATACCTTTCATGTCGGATATTTATTGAATTTTTTTATCTCTTTTGTTGTCATTTTTTTATAATTACGATTTTTATCAATAAACTATCTTATTTGTAATAAAAATCCATTTCAAATGAAAGGCACTAGTTAGTAGACAGAAAAAATAACCAATTTACCTACTTCATTTTACAAAAAAAAAACAATTGGTTGGAAAAAAAAGACTGTACTACAAAAATCAACATTATATGCAGTGTTCCATTTTAAATACTTGTTTTATTGTTAGCATTTTGGTTTACATTTAATTTTGCAATACTATATCTGGCGCTATAAAAAGTATTATGCCGTTTTTGTATTTAAAATATTTTACGACTTCTTATACGTCGTCTCTTTGAGTGGGCGTAAAGAGATGAACAAAAGTCGATGAGGAACAAACAAACCTTAAATCATTGTTTGTATATAGAACACCCTGTATATTTATAATATTTAAAGAAGTAAATTAAGATTTCTGGCTTACGAAATAAAGGTTTAATTTTAAGGAAGATCGCCCCTAATAGTTAGGTAGGTAGGTATGTACCTATTTAATATTTTATTTGGAAGCAAAATCTCTTATTATTAACAAATCCCATATTATACATAACAACGTTAAAGTTCAAGTAGAAGAATGTTTTAAATGAATAAAGGTACCTATTATATTTAAATATTACATTAAAAATTTAAATCCTAATTAATAAATATGTATAATACCCCGAAATATCTCCACCTTAACCCTTTTATACCAATTATCCAAAACCAGATTCAGACAGAACAGCCGTAAAACCAAACAACACATCTCATACAATTCCAGCAAAATTAAAAGCACCATCAAAACAATAAAAAACATCGCGTTATCCTTGGAAAACATGTGCACATCACCGATTATATCTCCCCCTCCACGGCCAACTATTCGTCGGTAAAGATCAATCAAAATTCAAATAGCAAAAGGCGGCAGGCGGGATTTATTTGAAAGTAAACAATGCGATTACATGCGTGAATCAAGAATTTGTTAAAATTCTGTTAAAATTCCGGGATTTAAAGGGAAAATATTAGAAACGACGAGGACACGTCGTAGTGTGCTTTGTCTGAACGGGAACCATTTTGAAAGCAGCGATCGTCTTTTGTTAACGAGGCAAATTAAGTGGATTTTCTGCCTAGATTTTATGGATTTTGCGATGTATTTTGGTAAAAATATTAGAAGGCAGTGTGGTGAATTTTTGAGATTAGTTTAAGTACATATTTCAACGGATTAAGCAAGAAATTCAATAAAGGAAATGATACGGCACAGCCATGATGCCGTCATGCTATGGCAGCTGCAATTTTTCAAAGTTTTAAGCAAGGCAAATGCATAAAATGGTTAGATGACGGCACGCGCGATCAGAGGACGGTCGCGGGGTGCATAGGTTACAAAATCCACTTTAGATCAAAGCAGGCACTGAGTGAAACAGTCGATTAACGGAGTTCATTGACACAGTGTTGTCAGTTGTCACACTTATTTATCATAGTACTTACCAATTATCGAGTTTTATGAGTTCTTCGGGTTTTTTGCCTTGTTATCTGCTTTTAGTTTGAGGGCCTGAGGATAGAGTTTTAAAACTTGTTCGTATTGGTCACACGTACCGTTCGTGAAAAACTTAGCCGTCGCTTTAGCGGTCGCCATGTTACTTGTTCGCGGACTAAAGTGCCGTGGCGAACTGACTGTCGGCAGAAGTTTACCGAATGCGGCGTTGCCGGCTGCTCGGTGTGGTATTTCGTTAGTTTATGTTGTTTGCGTGCATGTACAAGGAAATTTAATTTCTTGATGAGATAAATTTGCCGTAATATAAAACTTTTCCATCCAACAAGCTGGCAATATTAAAGCTTAGATAGTCGATATAATGTGTTTTTGTAAGTTTAAAAATTGACAAATTAAATTTGCCAAAAGACAAATCCTCTTAGTTTCCAAATATTACCTAGGTACGTCACTTAAATTGTTTTATATTTCTAAAACTTCGAAAAATTAAAATGTTTTCTTATTTATTTTTCTGTTTTTCTTTATATATTTTATTTATTCTTAAAGCATGTAGGAAATTCCATATATGGTATAAGGTATAAGACCTTTGACACAAATTAACCTGGAAGCCATTATTAATATTCGTAGATTTTGTTTAAAAGAAGTGAAACCCGCCTTGTAGGTATTATTTTAGAACAATATTATTTTCATGAAACAAGTTCTTTTAAAATTAGTAGAAGTTTAGAAAAAGACACAGACTTAAACCGAACTCATAATGAGAAAATGAGAATTATTATAAATATCCACACTAATTTGAGTTATTAAATTATAATAATTTATTTTTTTAATTAAACAGTTACAAGTTTGGTACTTATTTGTACTAATGCACCTCTTTGATGTCTTAGTTGTTAAATAAGTTCAAAACTAAAAAACATAAAACATATAAAACCAAACTAGGTTTACTACAGTGGCGACGCCAGATTTTTGGTTTTGGGGTGGCCAAGGGGACCGAAAATTTTAGGAGGGGCAAATAGATTTGTAAAAAATTTAAATCGTTAAAAATTTTGACAACAAAAAAAATAACATTTTCTTCAAAAAGTTTAAATTGACTGTGCTTCTTACCTTCCTTCGGCCATGCGGGGTAAACATTTTTAGAGGGGACCGGGCCACCGATTTAAAATTAAAAGATCTCACAAGCATACGGAATATTAATACAACTTAAACACTCAAGCTGGCATGGAAAAAATAGTAATTCGACCAAAATTGACAACCATTTTAAAAAATTGTACTACTAATAGTTTGTCTGAATTGTTTAAGATAGTTAGTTAAGTTATTAAACTTTTATTTTAAGGAAAAAAGTGATAGTTTTTGACGTACATATGTGAGGTTTGACAGCACGAATACGGGCGAGAGCGGCAATTTCAGGAGTTAAAAAGACATTTTATGCAATTGTTGCATACTATGTTTTTTCTACGACGATATTAATTTAATTATTTTAACTTTCTGCATCCGCACCCGTTATTATTATTGATTTTAATAGTTAGCATTAAATTTATTCTCAAACTGATAAATTTTAATTTCGTGACACATGTATCAAAAGAAGTAATGGCGGAATTTATGGTAACTTGATATTTGGTGTAGTTGATGTCGCGTTTATTGTTACATGGTATAAATCTCGGTATAAATTCATATTAAAATAAATTTTTGTCGGCATTGAAACAAAACACTAATTCGTAGTGTTAAAAAGCGTCGAACTGTAAAATACTTTATTTTAAACACTTTAATTAGTGTACTAAATTAAGTACTTTATCTTCATGAGACCAGTACAAAAAAAATTAAAGGTCATAAAAATACATATATTTTATTTTAAAACATTTTTTATCTTTTCACCATGATCCAGGTAACTGATATCTTTATTGCTTAAATTTATTTGCAAGTTAATACTATTTTTTTAAAGTAGCTCGTCCATTTATTATATTTAAAATCATTGGAATTAAATACAAGAAATCAAAAACATTAACAAAATACAGCCACTTGTTTTTATATTAAAAAAACCTTTATCATACTTCTTCGCTTTTTCCTACTATAGGCGCAAAAAAGCGCCGACAAGCAGCGAAAGAAAATTTTGAAGTCAACGTTAACTTGATTTATGATTTCTCTTATTTGATTCCAACGACTAATAGCTGGAATTAAACTATAGTCAATCAATGCTTCTTATCCTCAGGTTTTTAAAGTGGGGACCATTTTGTTTTTTTCTTAATCATAAATTTGATTTGGCGAGTTACAAAGTGTGAAAAGTTGCTTTATTCCGTATTTTCGCTATTAAAAACGTAAAAAAGGAAAATGTAGAAACGTCCGTAATGCCTCCATAATGATATTCCACATTATATGAATAAATTACCCATTTTGAAAGCTAAAAAGCTTTCTGAGCCTACATTAGTTAAAACATGCGGGAAACGGTGTTTTTTTACATCCGTATCATTTGGTGTTTTTGACGTTTACCAACTTTTAATTATTGCTGCAAAGTGAGGACTAACATAGTTTCCTATATTTGATAACAGAATTTTAAAAGAAATAAAATGCTTTCTTACTATTATTTACATTCGACAGAAAATAACGGCTTTTAAAATGGACAAAAATAACGTTTATAATTTAAAACAAAAAAGACCGTCCATTACTTTTTAGTGCCAAAATATCTGCAAAATAATATTTCAGTAAAGCATAGCTTTACGCATAGGATAAGTTTTGTTACAATAAAAAAGTTTTCTCTTTAAGTAAGGCGTCAGTGAATCATCACATCGCACTCGATGGAATACATGCGACTAATAAAATAAAATAATTTTTAAATTAGAATATAATTTCCCACCAGTGGTTTACTTACAAAAACTTGCATTGTTGCCAGAACAAGGTCTCAAAATCTATGAAACTCGCGGTCATTTCAGTTGACACACATCAGACACTTGAAAATCTAAACCCCTTATTCAACTTTTGAATCATTAATTTAAAGAACATATTACTATTAACAAAGAAATTTAAAGTTCTTTAATTTTAGCCATTTTTCCTGTAGTTATGACTTACTTATAGAGAAAATATCGCTATTTTGTAAAAAACATGACAGCATTTCTTTTTATACAAAAATACACCTTTTCCTAACGATTTCCATTTCCGAAAATTATTAAAACCAACACATCCTTAAGGTTCCGGACGTTTTTCATAAGGCGGCAACACTGCCTAGTAACAAAAGCCACCACGGCCAACAGGATGGCACCACCGATTTCAAGTAGCCCACATCGAAACACAGCGTTGCCAGCGTTCGTTAAACTCGATCATATAACCACCTGTGGGGGACGATTAGACGCTCGGCTCCGGTCTTACCGGACTAGTCCGGGGGCGTAAAACACCCATACGCGCCCCCGGAATAAATTGATCGCCGAAGCCGTGTATTTGAGATACAAACTCAACTTTGCATATGTCGGCGTTCTGGACGAAATTGACATAGTAGGCTGTATCCGTTTGGCGGGTGACGTAAACACGAGGGATCGGACGATTTGGAGAATCGAGTGTGCCTTGGCTTTTACGAAATGAGAATGAGAAATTTTATAGGAAAGTTTTGTACGTTCGTTGTTTAGCAGCGAAGTTATAATAGAGTTAAAATTGTGTTTTATCTCTTCTGCTTTTTAGAATGATTAGGAGATTTTGCTGGGAAATACCATTTATTTCTTTTTTAAGTTTTATAGAGGTTCATTAAAAATTTAAGTAGGTACATTTTCGTAACTTAGTAGACCTCTACCTACCTACATCAAACGTAAGGAAAGTTGTGATGTCGTGATTAGTTGTCTATAGCTAGAGATTAACTCTTCAAGAAACAAAGGGATTTTGATGCACAATAAAAAAATATGAGCCTATTCAAAAATAATTTAATATGTTTAGTAATTGTGTAGAAAGTACGTCAACTCCAATTATGATGAATTTTGGTATACCTATTCGGTTTTTCTTGTGGTGCAATGATGTGACCAATTGTTACAGCATGAAACGACCTCCCAATGTTGATGTTGAGGTGCAAAATATACCTATTTACCAGGGGCGTATCCAGGGGGGCACTCGGGCACGTGCCCCCCAGAGCCCTAGGCCTAGGATTAACCTATATGTATATAGTTATTTAAAATAATTTTTTTATTGAGTATTCTACTAATTTCTACAGATTTTTGTAAATAATTTAAACAAATGCTTTTTTCGTGTTCTACATCCTTCGTTATTTTTTTGCAAAACTACTACTTATTAAAAAATAAGCCAACGTTACTCTTCAGTTTTTGGCTACTTGTGCCCCCCAGAAATTTTTCCTGGATACGCCTCTGTATTTACGTAGCAATTAGTGACGTTGAAATGTTAAACTGTTTGTGTTTATTCCAGTGTCTTAGACCAAATAGGTATTAAATACCTACTTATTACCATTTCTCTAATTGATAATAGGTAGTTTTTGGAATTTGTTTTTTGAATCTTAAATTTTTAATTTTGGGCCTCTTAATTTTTTTCATTCCTGAATGTCTGTATTATTGTATTATTATATATTATTATATAGGTACATATTATCATACTGACCAATATGAACCATTTGATGACCAATTGCATTCTTTTTGATTTAGCCATGTATGATTAATTTGAGGCGCAAAAAATGGTTTGATGACCAGGGGCGGTCATAGGGAGGGGCCATGGGGGTGCCCCCTTGGATGAGACATTCTTTCTATTTTATTGTGTTTCATACATGTCTAATGGCAAATATGGGCATGTATTGAAAGTCCCCCAAGGTTGGTCCGAGGGGTGAATTTTTGCTCTTTAAAAAATTTGAACCTTATTTAATTTTTTTTTTTTTGCCACCTCACACACTTCTTCTCGGCCCATGGCCCCCTCAGAAAGTCAATATGACCGCCCCTGTTGATGACCTTGAATTTTTAAACACGCTCTAAAAATTAGTGTTTGGATGACCAATTCGTCACACTTGGTGACCATTTATATAGTGACCAATTCGCAGCTGTTTTTCAAATCTAAAATTTTACATTTTGGGTCGCTAAATAGATGGAACCAGGCGGCCAACTATATATTTAATTTTTCTTTTATCTAAAAAATGTGACACGGGACCAACACCAAACATTATACCTTATACTATTGGCCTAAAGAGAAAAACACTTTGGTAAAAAAAAAAATTATGTTGGAATTTCGAAAAAAGTTTGTTCTTTGGTTAGTTTTGGTTAATTGTATTTTTTTTCGTAAAATTTATCAGATTTTATCAACAGATGTCAAATTTTATGAAATTATCTTTATTTCTCAAAAAACTGTATCGAGTTTATATTTTTCACTCTTCAATTATTTTATGCGAGACTTCCATAAGAAACAGCAACACATCAATTGCAAATATGGGCATTTAATGATGATATGCCCCCCCTCGGAAAGTTGATATGACCCTGATTATACTTTGTAAAATTTGCGAAAGTTCGTAAATATTTTGATGGATAGGTAACATCTTATTATACTTATTACAATCGTTTATAAATTTACAACGGTCGGTCGGCGTTTAACGGAAGAAGGTACTCCGTATGAATGGTATTTTACTACAAGTCGTCGTTTTATCAATGAAACACTGTTGCAACAAAAACAATAAAACACGTGCTAATCTTGGTTCGGCGTAATCAAACTGCAAAAGGCATAATTTACTGGGTCTGGGAAGTACTCGATTTACAAGCTGCACGGATGGGAGAGATACATTATATTTATTTATTATTATACCAACTTTAAAAAAAATGCTGCTTTTTTGATCCTTAATATAAAGATTACGTACTTACTTCATTTAAGTGCACTACATTTAGTGTAAATAAATAATAGTTTTAAAAAACTAAAAAACACGCTTTTATATGCAACCGAACTAAAAATTAGAAAATAATTTTTCATTACAAAGAGTTTGTATTACAGTAATAAAAGGTCAAACAATGAACCATAATTATATACCTCAAAATAGAAGTATAATAAAATTTAAGATAATAACAGAATAATTCACTTCAGAGTAAAAGCGTGGGGTGCATTTTACTATTTTTTCATAACTTTTCCCTCATAGATATTTACAAATGAAATAATTATAACATTTAATATATTAAGCACCCCACGCTTTTATTCTGAAGTGAATTATTCTGTTATTATCTTAAATTTTATTATAATTCTATTTTGAGGTATATAATTATGATTCATTGTTGACCTTTATTACTGTAATACAAACTCTTTGTAATGAAAAATTATTTTCTAATTTTTAGTTCGGTTGCATATAAAAGCGTGTTTTTTCAAACTATTATTTATTTTTCATTTTTTAGTTCGATATATCAATTATTTTTCTGCGGACATGTGATTTTGAAATGTTTCACGAACTATTTCGTAATCTAATCATTTCATCTAAAGCTTTACTGTTGCATGGGGTTTCAGAACGCAACTACTCCGAACAAGTTTCTGTCAGCCTTATGCTGAGAGTACGTTCGAAACTGCACGCATGCTCAGATCGCGCACTAGCTCTTTCTCTGTTACTCTCCTACAGAAAATCTATAAAGGAATTTATTTATCCTGGCGATCCTAATCAGGATAACGGGATACTGTTTGCAGATTATTGCATTGTCATGGGTCCTTGATACGTGTGCAAAGTTTCAAAGAAACGAATCGCTGGAAGTTGGTGAAAATTAAGCTTAAAGATTCCGTTAAATACATACATACATACAACCCAAGCTAATAAAAGCGTGTTAAAAAAAGTAACTTTTTCAAATAGATTTTTGACGTAACAACGTGTTATAATTCGATGGACCCTGCTGCACGCACCAAAAAACATGACTCATGCGGCTTTATCTTGCGCCTTCCATTTAAGGCTTGAAGTGTAAACGAGAGCGCGGAACAAACGACAAAGAGGCACAATCTCCGTGTTCGGCAGCGTTCGACATCTGTTTCTCTCCTACTTGAGTGAGCGTGCAGTAAAAAGTGAACGTGGTGTCAATAGTTTATAGCAACGATAATTGCGGCGATAAAGGTAATGATTCTTTCGACGTTGTCACGTTCAACTATTTTCGAAATATACCCTATAGCACTCCTGAATAGTGTAGCTTTCTGATTGTGAGATAATTTTTATGATCGGTTTAGTATTTTTGAGAATTAGCCCTTACAAACGAAAAAACAAACAAAGTAACAAACTTTACCTTTTTAAAATATTAGTATAGATAAAACCTTGTCACGAGATTTACCTCTGTAGATAAACAATTAAATTAAAACCCTTGATGATTATAATTTTTTAAAATTTTGAACGAAGTTAAGTAATACAAGTACTTAAATCTAAAAGCGACAAGCTTTCTTATCATATAAATTTTGTAATGACGTTATACAGGTTGAGCTAAATAACATAACACATAGGCAATGTGAGGAAAAGAGACAATCTAACTAAATCCCGGCATGTAAACATGCGTGACTAATACTGCTTGTTTTGTTATTCTATTAGCCGATGTACCAAAACTGCTTGCTCAAGCAGTATGCTGATAGTAAAAGTGTTACAGAAATGTTTATTTTATTATTTTTATTGCATTTAAATAAAAGCTTGTTTTTTAAAATAGTTTTTTTACCTTTTATGTATCACTTATGGGGATTGCCGCACTCTTCTGACGCCTCGTGCTGTCAAACATACCATTGGTAAAAAAAAGTATCCCTTAATGCTCTCATTACATACAGGGTGGGCCAAATTAAACTTGCACACTTTTTAACTAATAATAAATTTTTATCTGTTGCGCATATCTTTGTTATTTTTAAAGGGCTAATAGGTAAACATGTTTCCTCTAAGTTTGCCAATTTTGGTCAAACAGATTTAGACAGGACTTGACTTACGGGACTTTTCCAAAATTCTGTATTTAACCTCGTTGCAAAAGAAATCTGATTTAGTTACCATTAAGCCACAGCCTTCTTAAACTCTGAGCCGTGAAGTAAGAAAGGCAACGTTGCAAACAACACTGTACAGTAGGAATATTGAAATGAGTTCCTAATAGATTACATGCTAAATATAATTAATTTTTAAGTGTTTTAAACAAAATATAGGTATTAATTTTTTTTAGGATATTTTAGACAACATATAGGTATAATTTTAAATACTATAGTTGCCCTAAAAAGCAATAATGTGTCTGCAAAACTTATCAGGAACGTTTCTGCCTTATACAAATTTGTTGGTAAGAATTTAAAAATTTCAAATTGTTATGATGTTTTCTACCCCGCTTTCTGCATTTTTTGCGAACAGACCAATGTAGCTTTTTAAAGTTAACGCAACACGTTCGTGCCATAATATACACATACGCACCAACTATACGCGCACATTTAAACGTAAAAACAACGAGTGACATATTGGCACTGGTCCTATTTTTAAATATAACAATGAATTACTTATTTTTCTTTATATAATAAATACACGCTACGATTTAACTTTTAAAAACAGAAAAACCTTTTAAGTAGTCGTTTAAACTTGTTTCTGTTTACTTCTAAACATTACTTGACGTTCCTACTGTGCTGTGTTGCCAGATTTCTCCTTCACGGCTTAGAGTTTAAGAAGGCTGTGATGAAGCTTATACGTTTTTCATGGCCGCCAGCACGATGACTTCCAGGGAGGTGCAAAGTATAAAAAAATTTAAGTGTCAAAAAATTTAAAGAGCACAAGAAAAAAAGGTCTCCCTTCCACCAAACACCGTCTATATCTACATATATCCTTTTTGTCCTCTCCTTTGCTTCTTTCCCAATAGCCAGGAGGGTGCAAAACATCTGAAAATGCCTAAAATTAATACTTTTTTTGACAAAACTTACTACTTTTCGTACATTTTCAAAAGCCAGGGTGATGCAAGTGCACCCCCTTGCACCCCCCTCCCGGCGCCCTTGACGTTTTTCTTGAGAGAAACTATGGGAAATGATTCAGTAAAAGCGAATCTGTTAATAATTTGGGAATTTTGAAATTATAATTATTTTTGATAAATAATGCGCCTCAAAATGAATGCCTTTTTCTCAATTTTAAAAAAGAACTTTTTTTAGTATCCTTTGAAAATTCAAAATGTAAGGTGATTATGGTTACTGAGTTAGATGCTGACCAAACTTAACAATAAATTAATTAAAATTGAACGTATTAGCCTTATTGTAGATAAAATTATTTTTTTGCAAGAAAGTTTTAATGCATCATTTTGGAAAAAGTCCCGTAAGTACAGTCTTGTCTAAATCTATTTAACCAAAATTGGCAAACCTAAAGAAAATATATCTACCTATTAGCCCCTCAAAAATAAAAAAGATGGGCGCAACAGATAAAATGTTATTATTAGTTAAAAAGTGTGCAAGTTTAATTTGGCCCACACTGTACAATATTACTATAACGGAATGATATGAAATGAATTTAAATATGATTAGATCGAATTGATATTTTTAGTTACGTTTTTGTATTTTTTTATACTTTATAATACTATTACACCTTGTTCTCCGTGCCGTTGGTCTTGTCCAAGCCACTAAAAGTAAACGACACAAAAGGGACTTTCACGACATGAAGACAATCCGGTAGCAACTGGTAGCTAATGTTTTATCACCAAGGTAACTTCTATCAAATTGCTAATAGACCGTCATTGGCAGAAAATAGGGGGAAAAAAGGTCACCCTCATTTTTATCTTATACATTTTCTACATAAAAATCCGCACAAAAAGTAAAAGTTTATATTTTTGTATTTAAAAAAATTGCACCTAAAAAAGTTTGTTCTTAAATATACAACGTGTTCCATGGTAGGTGGCTGAATAGAAGAAATGAATAAGAAATTTTTGAATTTAAAACAATATTTTCAAGCACACAAATTCTAAAAGCTAGTAGCAAATTCTGAAAACTAGTAACAATTAAAGAATTGGTTATAGGTATTTAATAAATTTAAATTTTTAAGATCACCTCAACATCAAAATTCAGATGTCGTTTAATGCTGTAACAATTGGTCCAAATTGGTCACGATTGGTCATTAGTTCACAGTAATTGGTCAGCAGTAAAATTATGAGAAGTGGGGTTTTACACTGATTTTTTGAAAAATATATGTAGCACCTCGATATCAACATTCAGAGCTCATTCAATCCAATATAAATTGATCACAAATTGGCCAGGACTGGTCGTGACCAATTCTTGACTAAGTTTTGTAGCAAAGAATGAGCTCTAAGAGTTCATATTGAGCCGTTACATACAGCGTGTCTTCGGAAGTTCTTAACAAATGGGAAACTTTTTATTATTAATTTTACGAAAAAGTATCTCTTCATAAAAAGTCCTGCTTGATGAGAATATACATTTCCATAAAAATATTTGAAGGTTGGATGTACAGGGTGGCTTAAAAATTACTTTTTCCAAATTAAAGTAAGGGTTAATTCTAACTACGGTACCAAACTTTAAAGAGTGATTTCTTATGTCATTTTATGAAAAAAGTTCCCATAAACATATGTCCGGAGTTGCTTCGTTTCTGAGATATAGGGCATTAAATATTTTTTTAAAGGTCTGTGTGTTTTTAAATATCTTAAATACGAAGCCAGATACAAAAAAAAATGTACTTTACTAAAAAGTTGTATTTTTAGTTGTTTTAAAGGAAGAAAATATTAAAACTGCATAAAAAGCCAGTTGCGTATATTTTTCTCTCAATAATATTCGCTGTTGTGCCCACTGTACGCCACTGGCGTGTTAGGTAGTTTTTATATTTTTTTCTTTAAAGCAACTAAAAATACAACTTTTTAGTACAGTATATTTTTTTGTATCTGGCTTCGTATTTAAGATATTTAAAAACAAACAGACCCCTTTAAAAAATATTTACCGCCCTGTATCTCAAAAACAAAAGCAACTTCAAACATATGTTTATCAAAACTTTTCTTCATAAAATGACATAAAAAATTATCCTATAAAGTTTGGTATCGTAATTAGGGAATAACCCTTATTTTAATTTGGAAACAAGTCATTTTTAAGCCACCCTGTACATCCAACCTTCAAATATTTTTGTGGAAATGTATTTTCTAATCAAACAGGACTTTTTACGAAGAGGCACATTTTTTTCGTAAAGTTAATAATAAAAAGTTTCCTATTTGTTAAGAACTTCCGAAGACACGCTGTATATATTTTTTAAAACACAGTGCAAAAACCACCCCTGTATAATCTTTTTAACCTCTGACCAATCACTGCGACCGACTGGCCAGCGTGACCAATTACTGCAACTTATTGACCAATCATAACCAATTTGTGACCAATTGATATCTCATTGAATGACCCTCCTAGTTTAGTATTAAGGTTTTAAATATTCTTATGCAGCTAAAATTAATAAATTTGAAATAACTTCTCCTATTCTACTGCTAACCAATTACTGTGACCTAATAACCAATCCTGACCAATTGTTGACCAATTGTTACAGCATGAAATATCCTCCGAATTTGGCTGACCAATTAATTAATCATAATAACCAATGTTGACCAATTGCACCCTTTTAAATAGGCCATATGTATGATTAGTTTAAAGCGCTAAAAATACGTAGCTTTTTTTTAAACCTCAAGTTTAACATTTTGGGCCGCTAAATAGATGGAGCTGTTTTGTATAGTATGATCTGAAACGCCAGTTTTAATTGTTTTTTTCAAATTGGTATAATACAAGGTCATTTGCTACAAACTTGGGAAAAATCGTCACTATTGAACATTATTTTACGACCTCGCGCAGTATACAAATGAATGGGTAGACAAACTTGCGCAGTAGCGCAGTTAAAAGCCGTGGCAAAATACAAACACCGCCACCCCGTACCCTTTGTCCGCGGTCTGACGGTGACGCTCATTAGCTACCGTACTTCGAACAGAAAACCAGGACGCCGTCGACAAATTCTTTTCGATAATGGGGATAGTTTGTTTGGCGCTAGGTGCGTTTACCCTCAACTCTGCTTGCGCACAAACCGGTTTTTTCGCCCATGAAATGTAACTTTTGTTTCGCGCAGGTTATAACATTGGCATTCCATAGAGATTAGTGCTATTGAACTAAACACCTTTATTTTGGAAGTTTGATAATGTTTTTTTTTCCTTTTACGTAATATTTTTAAACAGTGACTTTGTACATTTTCCTTTATTACAGAATTTCTAACAACATCCATAATGACAACCACTTAACACAAGTTGTAGACTAACTATTTTTATTTTTTGCTAAAAAAAATGCTTTATTACCTGCAAAAACAGCAAGCAAAATACGACACACAAATGTCATACTGCACCAAAAGGGTTCGAAAAGTATCCAGTGGGGTCGCTTAACCTGAATACGTCATAGGTTAGTGCTGGTAAGGACCACGCAAACATTGTTCTCTTAATTTGACGAGTGGAGAATAATCATCTCACAAATAAATTAAATATTTTAAAAAAATTATCTGCTCAATACGTGATGTCATTAACAACTAATTAATAATTGGTCCTTGAATCCAATGTATGTGTTATAACTTGTCTGTATTACCTATTAATCGTTTTTACTGGTGCCAGGCAGTCTGGTGTAAGTTATGTATTTATAAACAAAGAGACTTGGTATAGTGTATCTCAAAGTGTATCGCTTTGGCTTTAGGCGGCAGTACTCCAGTATACCTGCCGACAGCAATAAAACAGCGGATCAGTAGGTATTAAAGGACAGAACATTAGGGACGGACTCTAATAATATAAAGATTTATAATTTATTGTTTATTTTAGTAGGTATAATCTTAAAATTACATTAAGAAATTAAATATATGCAAAGTTTTAATAATTATACATAAATTTATAACTATATTATCTATACGTAATTACACTTTTATCTAAATATCTAAATCTAATTCGGTTTCACTATCAGAGTCATCGTTGAGATTAATTACAATACGATTTATGTTGTTTTGTACAGAAATGTAAGAGTCCTCAATTTTTATAATGTGCTGTACTGAATGTTTCCAGCTCTTAACTGGTATATTAGTAATTACATTTTTATCAAATTTAAAACACTGGAACTTAAAGTAGGTGTAACATTTTCTGCTCTAATCTTTGATTTTACTTGGTTCCACAAATGTTCTATGGGGTTAAACATACAGTGATATGGAGGAAGACGTAAGACAGTATGCCCAGCCTGTTCAGCCAAATTGTCACATACATATTGTTTCTTAATTGCATATGAATTTAGGACTTCCAAAAGTTGCGCTTTTTGTAAGTGAATTCAAAATAAATATCATTTTCTAACAAATATTCCTGGATTTCAGTTTTTGAACTTGACGAAGCTGGTGCTTTGTGTAGCAGACGGCTGTGGTAGCTTTGCGTGATAATCCAAGCTAGAATGCTTAATATTCTTTGCAGACAATAGCAAGCAGTTTGGGACAAATCCGTCTTCTGAACCAGCGTGTATTATGGTAATGCATTTTCCTTTATTTGAAGGTGCTTTCGTCTGGAATCCACCCATCCTTTGGATACTGTGTCGTGTGTATCGAACCATGTTTCATCAAGGTAAATTATGGATCTGTTTTCTAACCTATATCTTTTAACTTCTTGAAGGTAATTAAATCTCCAAGTGCGTAATCTGTGCGATTCCATTACTACTTGTCTTTTATCTATTTTGCGATATTTAAATCCCATTTTACAAACAACTCCATGGAGGGTGGCACGGCTAATATTTATATTAGCGTCGTCTTCTTCTAGCTTCGTTTTCAGTTTATCCAAGGTAGGAACAACTCCGCTTTCATAAAGACAATATATTTTCATTTTCCTTCTTATTAGGTCTTGATCACTATTGTCTATACGGGGAGATCGAAAATCACTACGCTTTTTTCTTTATTCAATTCTTTACTATTAATAATATCCCTTATCGACGATATTGGAGATTTTGTAAGTAGACAGGTTTCTTTTAAAGCTTCTTGTTTATTAAGACCCCTACTGATTAAAGTTTCATACACATTTTTTATAACCTGTTTTGCATCTAATGACAAATTATTTCGACGCGACATACTTATATGTATTCTCGTAAAATAACTTTTTCGAAACGCACAGTAAAAACGGTTATTCAACACTACAACTAAAATATTAGCAGAAATATTTATATAAATGGTCAAGAGATATTTATACCTGGCTCACCCCTGTCATTATGAACTCATAGGTTTGCCCAATAACAATAGGTCATAAATCATTAAAGGTTTATTGGGGTATTGCCCGTCAAAAGCCAAAGCGATATACTTTGAGATACACTATACTTACCACCGGTACTAACAGGCTATACGCATTTTGAATCGATTCTGAATGAATTGCTTTAAAAGTACTTTGAAGTACCAATTATCTTAATCTCTTTATTACCTGAGGTTTGCTTGAAAGAAGTAAAAGTTAGAAGGAATATTAAGGAAATGGGTGTTCCTTTCTTTATGTATATCTATTTTAATTGCATCGTTTATTTTAAAATCACCTATTTTCTCAAAATTTAGATTTTTGCATTGAAGTACTTTCTCAGAGCTGTTTACGTCTTATGTGCAAATATCATTTAAGTCATGTGCACCGTTAAGATAATATCGTCACGGAAGTTTTGATGTTTGTTGCAAAAACAATATAAGTCATCGACTGATTTTGGCGAGATTAGAAAAAAACAAAAATTGTAATGGCACCTGTAAAATGCATGTTGTCATTTAGTGTATTCCTTTTACCTTGAAGAACCGTTCTGAACCGTTTTCTAAACTGTCAATAGTGTCAAGAACGGGTCTACAACATGAAAAAATGTCAAAAAATTGTATACTTATGGTGTCGTTCCGGGCGGTTCTGAAGCATCAGTGCCGTATTATCCATTAGGCTGACTAGGCTACAGCCTAGGGCGCCATGAAAGAAATAGGCGCCAGACAGGGGAGTAATAGGCGCTACACAGGGAAGTTTTTAAAAAGTTTGGTCGGTGGGGATTGGAAGTAACTTTTCTGTGGGGATATAAATAAAATATACGCGAAAAGGAGAGAATGAGGTTTTAATGGAGGTAAAGACCTTTTTTTTTTTTGCTCTTCAAAAATTTTTGAAGTAGGAAAATAGGCGCTCTGGGAATTGTAGCCTAGGGCGCCTCACACCCCATATAGGGCCCTGTGAAGCATAAAAGGAATACAGCAATTGACATGAGGAAAAGTGTCAATAAATCAGTGGCAGCCTTATAACAAATTACACCGAGAGAAATCGGCCAATTAAAGTCGTTAATTATTTTTTCATAATTATGACAATTAAGTCATTAATTATTACTATTATTTTTTTAATAACGCCTATAAAACGAAATTGCTATGGCAATTAAAGTCACTTTATAGGATCCGTCTAATTACTGCTATTAAAGGTGTAATAGAACCTGCAAAAGACTGCAATAACAGTTATTAAATAATATTAAGAAATTTCTATTATAATAGGTTTAATTAATTTGCAAAGTTAAGATAATTAAATTACATTATAGCACCCATTAAACCCCTTTACTAAAATGTTCTTTAATAATACTTATTAAACAAGTAATAAAAATAATTAAGAACATTAATAAAATCTATATTATGTTTAATAATTTCAATTAACCCAGTTTAAAGAAATGATAAGGTTTTTATTACGAATTAAACCGAACGACAGCGATCCTGACCGACCAGCCCTAACAATCCAGTCTGCGGGTTTATTCCATTCGTGGTATCGGGGTCGTCAGCACGTTTTCAGTCTTTTCGGATACTTACCTAGATCGTACTCGTTTCACGTTTGCGCAGTTAAGAAAAAATCATTGTCAGGTGTTGTGTTTTATATGTCGTATGCGTAAGTGTTGTGTTATGTTTTAATCGAGGTTTTACAAATTATTGACTTTAAATGGATCTCTTATTTAAGTTAGTTTAGCTTTCCATAGTTTTTTACAAAAAATTAGTCGTTTTTGTTGGACTTTTTTTATTTTCGAATAAAACATGTACACATTATGTATGTATTTTTCTTTTAGGTATCCACAGTAAAGTACCTGCAATCAGTGTCACACAGAAAGTCTGTAGAATCTTTTAAAATGTTATTATGTCGTTCGTTTTCAAATTGTTTTTACATTAGTAGCCTTAAAATTAAGTACTTTATTTCAATTGTGTTTATCTATTTATTCATGTCAGTTATGAAATACTTATTAAGTTTTTCATTTTGCATAACGATATTTCTTTCAATTTGGGTAAAGCAGCTTATTAAAAACGAAAAAATAATGTAAGTTAATTATTCTGCAGACTTTTTGATACACACTGTCTAACCTAAATGCTGATTGGAATTAATTCGATATTCACATTTATTGGGACCTTGCAAAGGATAAGATAATAAGCTGAAATCAAATTACTGCAAAGTTGTAATTTTTAGGAGTTTTATAAAATAGATATCTGTAATTTTGCCTACATTTGTTGTAAGTTGTGTAGTTTGTTACAATCATGTACCGCTGAATATAAACGAGTTACTTTTCATTAAATAAAATTTTGTGTCTATCTATCTTTTCCCCATTGATAAAATTTGTACCTCGTATTAAAATTTAAACTAATGTAAAGTTGAGGTAAAATGCATATATTTGACAGATTCATATCAAATAAGAAACGTAATATTAAGTATATAAAAACAAAAAGCAAAAATTAAAAAATATATTTTTTACGAATGTTTGGAAACTATGCAATTTAAATTTAAGAACTGTAACTCTTATTGCTTTCAAAGTCCCAATAATGTGCAGTATTTTATTTCTGTGGTAAGATGGCAAAACCCGATATGTCACGTTTGGTAAAATGTTAAAAAGAGATCTTTTAAACTCTGATATGTCCTGAAAAATCACAATTTCAGTACAATATTTTTATTTTGCAACTAATTGTTTTTATATAAGTTGCAAAATTTAAATACTGTACTAAAATTGTGATTTTTTAGGACGCATCAAAGTTAAAAAGATCTCTCCTCAACATTTTACTAAAAGTGACATATCGGGTTTTGCCATCTTACCACAAATTTAATTCCGAATTTTCAAAAAACAAAAAAATGGTGAATGCACACTAATTAAAGTCCTTTAATTACCCCTGTAAATCGGTAATGCTAGTTTAATTAAAGCCTAGTAGAGTGTTTATTAAACTTGTTTAATTAGTATTATTAAGCTAGTTTCCAATTTGTATTATTTTTTAATTATCGCAACTCTACTCTTTAATTAAAATCTATATATAATTAATTCGGAATTTAATAATGTTTATTAAACGGGTTTAGTTGTCTTTATTAATGTACTTTAATTAAAACTATTAAACATAATTTAATTATATTTAATTAAACTTCTTTAAATATTATTATTAAACAAAAGCTATAAATTGACTTTAATTACCATACTAAATGACTTTAGTTATCCCCTATTTAACTAAGAAAATTTAATAGGGATTATTAAAATTTTAATTATGGTCATTAAACGGTTTTCTCAGTGTAGAGACATTTTGCACCTCTTATTTTGCAATTCCGTTGTGGTTAACGTTATTCTGAGTCTGCGCAGTAACGCAAACATGATCCGTTATCGTTATTAACCATACCGGACTCCTTTAATTACGGATGAATACCGAAGAGCTTATCGTTATCGTTATCGTTATTGGTAAACTGCGTGGTTGCCGAATGGTAGAATTTTTAATATCACATATTTAAGAAGGTTGAAATTTTAATACCGTATTAATTAAAATATCATTAATACATAGCGAATAATTAGCGAAAAATCCATAGCAGTAAGAAAAATAAAATAGTGGTAAGAAATTAAAACAGACTTGCATTTATAAGGATGTTTTAAATCAGTAATTAATTTACATGTTACAATCTGGCACACTTGCTTTTTATTTTACTACCAAACCTAACCTTATTTTTTGTGTTTTGCCATTTTGTTTATACTGTATTGTTTACATCTACTTTAAAAAACAAAATCAAGAGAACTGTTTGCATATATTAAATTATCAATATATAACTTATGGAGAATAAATTAAGTACTGATTTTTCGTAAACTTTAAAATCGGTGAACCACAGGCAAAAATAAGGTTATGTGTCGAAAGCATAGACGCAAGATAATTTTCTTAAAAGAGGTTGCAAAATCTCTGTCTAAAACTGCTGTCGTAATCGTTATGTTTAATAACGGAGGCCCAAAAACGTCTGTTATTTTAAGAGGTGCAAAATGTCTCTATTGTTTGCTGGTGGCTGCTGTCTGTTTGGTTTTACCTGAACCGAAAATTGGGAATTCAAATTAAGGAGCAAAATTGCAATTCGGTCAAACAGCTGATAAAAATGGGTATCTAGGTTCAATTTGGCGAAGAATATTTACATAAATTACCTGATTAGTTATTAAATATCACGAAGAATATTTGGCATCATTGTTTGACAACCTAAATGACATAAAGCAGGATAATAGTCAGTGTTTCGAGAAACTTTATATATAGCCATAAAGCGTAAGTTTTTCGTTATTTAGACTTGAACTGCAGATAAACCAAAACTGACTTCGCACATTTTGCTTTATTGCTAAATTTTTAACGAAATCCATGATGGCAACCACTTAAACGCTTAACACTAGTTGTAGACTATCTATTTCCTTATTTTTTATTACATTTATCCCATAAATCATAAAAACTCTTTAAAAAATAGAATATTAACTGCAACAACAAAAAGCAAATCTTGATTATGAAATGTCAAATGTTCTAAATTTGCAACTGCAACGTTGCCAAGTCGCTTCATTTTAGTTTTCAATATGTGCTAATTTTGCAATTCAAGGGTCCAATGCAAGAACCGGCCAAGTCCAATTTTTAGGCAAATTTAGTTAACCTCACCTTATAAAATTTTTATACCAGTATAAAATTATTTTTCGACCTTTGCAAGAACGGGATCTATAACTTTAAATATAAACTAGTTATAAACGTATTGGTGGTTTTCTGATTTTCCAAAATTTGCAAAAACAAGTCAAATCCATTATTTTTTAGATAACAAGCGAACTAAAAACCACCATCCTTCAATTTTTGCTGCAAGGGCCACCACTACCAAACAAAGACCATAAAACTCTAACTATTTAATAATATACATTTCTCAAATAATACGTTTTTTGTTTATATAAGATAGTAACTCCTGTAAAATTATCAAAAATGGACTTTGCCGGTTATTGCACTGGATCCTTCAATTACATTTAATTGCATAATTCAAGATTTGCTTATTAAATTTTTTTGAAACTTTGGACAAAGGTTTGGCAGATTGGTCTCTTTAAAAAGTTTCTATTTTATTTCTATTGTTTTTTCTTGGTTTTAGTCTCTTCAGGTCCAATCCACCAGCTCTCCCCTTCCGGACTATGCTTTCCAGGGCTTCGTCGGCGGAACATCTGGATAATCGAGCTTGTAGCTCCCAGAAATTCCAAAAAGAAAACAAAAATAATTCTACAATCGATGCAATGCATAAACTGTCGGCTGTCAAACCAAGAGCTGCTACTGGTGTTACGTATAACTTTCACTTTCACTACTGACAGTTCCCATGGCACGCCCATCTATTTCCCGCCATTTGAGAAATACCTCGTTTTCACTACCAAACAGATTACCATCAGCTCAGCAGAAAGATGCCGTCAGTTTAGCGTAAATCTTTCCTTGATCCCCGAAGGTAAAAACGTCTGTACGGCACCCCTAACCGCCACCTCGGAAAGAACTTTGTAGTCCTCTACGCACGTCCGCACTGTCCGGAGGTCAAACAAATAGTCCTCTTTAAAAAGTTATTTTACATTTTTTCCTGTAAAACGTACAGGGGAGCCAATAATTAATTTCCCTAAAATTTACATGGGATATCTTATGTCACGCTCGGTAACGCACTACGCGGTATACAGAGTGTTCTTGATCTGTGGTGCCAAATTGCTATGGTGGAATTCTCCCATCAAAATAAAAATCACATAGAGATTAATGCACAAACTCTTCGACCTCTTTAACCAATTTTGTAATTCGGTACTGTTATTTATGGCATTAAGGAACTAATTTAGCACTAGCACTAGCAAAATTAAATTTAATTAGCCCAGTGGTATCTCGAGCGGCAGCGGAACAAATGTTTCCAACAAAAAAACGGAATTGACTTTGAAAACGTATGTAAAATTTTTATATTTTTCTTGGATTAAGCAAGTTAAAATACAGTTTTTATATCTTTAAATTTTTTTCACATCTTGTTTAGTTCAAGAGAAAAAAACTCTAATAAATTGGAAATTCCCACACTGAAAAAAAAGATATCTTAAAACAAAAGCCTTAGATTTAATTTGAGAGAATTGTGACTTTCATATGTGTTAAAGAAATAGGATCTCAAACAAAAAAAAATATATTTTCAGCTTTGCGTACTAAATTTAAAAGAAGGCGCTTTTGTAATAAAAATAACCTTATTTTATTTAGAGACCCCAATGGGTCTACATTAATGAACGATGTATTCCGTTAAAAACATCAAGCGCTTTCCCACTGCGAGATTATTTCTTTAAGACAAGATACTAAATACCACAGACTGAAATAAAATTTAATTCAATTAAGATAATTATATTAAATAAACAACTAGTTCTCTTTTTGATAGTTAAGAGAGGAATTCCTGCTTATCATGTCATTCACCGAGACCTCTTTTCTCCATCGATGATGCGTTTTGCCGAACCTCATAGGACTTATCAAACTGGCTGTCCCGGGTCCAAGTTGAATAATATGAATAACAAGTGTATCTTATAAAAAAAAAAACTTTCGTTGTTCGACGGTAGGATATAATCGTACCGTTGATACCGTACAAAAAAGCATAATTCAGTGAATACTTATATTAAAGAAATAGGTTCTTTGACATAAAGGTTAAAGATTTTGGTATAGGTTCTTAAAATAAGAACCTATTATTTTAAAGAAAATTCATTAATATTTTGATAGAAACATTTAATATTTCTTTTGTAAAATCTTAAAACTTATATTTAAGATATTAAAGAGCTTAAATCATAAATCTTTAGGTTCTTATTTCTTGATTGTGATATTCTTAAAATAATACTAAGGATATTTTAATTTAAAGAATTTCTTTTACATTAAAGACATAAATTAAAGTATTTTTTCTCCCAGTTTAAGAACCACTATTATTTTAAAGTAAGAAATAAATCTTGGTTTAAAAGCACAACTATTCAAAAAGAATGCATATTTTTAAAACCTTGTATTTGCTTAAAACAAGACATTTTTTTCTGTGTGCAGACTATAAACGAAATGATGATTTTTTTTCAAAAAAAAAAAAAAAACATTTAACACCCTGTATACCTATAAAAAAACATTGACTTTTTACTCTTAACTTTCAGTTGATACTTAAAATCAAATATTTCCTATTTTTAAAAAAATCATCCTTTGGAATGGGGCATAAATTAAAGACATCGACTTTGTAATATTATTATTTTTTTATTATTTACCATAATTATAATATACTATTATATGTATTTAACTAATGTAATAATAAAAATAGTAATATAAGTATGAATAATAGCACATATTTATATAATTATATAATAATAAAATATAATTAAAGCCAAATGGAATTCTTTCTCTTAGAGGAATGTTCCATTTTTGTTTTGGTCGATTTTGGTTTTGTTGTAACCTTCTCGTATCTAGGGCTCCTGCATAAAAAATGAAAACCGTTTAATTATTTATATAGGGTCTCCCAGAATATGTGGCTAATCACTCAGATTCATACAGAACCAGTAAAAATAATATGGCAACTTCCTACATAACAATGTTTCTGTTTGATATCGATAACAATAGGCTCTTCTCCGCTAGGTCGGCAATCTAAACGGTCTTTGGAATAGGTGGGGTTAGTTTCATCTGTTCTGTATAAAACTAAGAAATTAGCCACATGTTCTGGGATACTCTGTATAAAGTGACCGGCAATAAGTTCGTAACTTTATCTTTCTTTTTTATGAAATCTGTTTTTTTCAGCCAATCACCTCTGCATGTCCTATAAATAAGAAACCTTTACGTATAGAAGGAACAGTTTAAAAATGTAAATTCGGTGCTCTTTGATAAGAAAAAAAAATCACAAAAAGTTTAAAAGCAAATAAATCGGCATGCTTGTCTTCGCGGCCGCCTTTGCTATATTTCTTTTATGATATGCCGGTTGATGCAGCTGGTCATCGCACTATGGGATAGAAATTAATTTTTTTGGTCAAAAAACCTAAAATGAGGTCTTTTTACTGGAAAAATATTATAAATTATTACAAATGCTTTTTGGAAGCTTAAAACTTATTATATGTTATTATAAATTTACACCCCCTTAACATTAATATTTTTTATTGTACAAAATAAACTAAAATGTCAGATTGTTTGGTTAATTCGGTAGTATTCTAATCAGTAATCCGATGATTATTATCTCATATGATATACAGGGTACGACAATAGGTATTTTTTTTTAAATTAAATACCTTGAATATTATATCACCACCAAAATCTTTTAAAATGCTTTAAAAAATACCACATTTAATGTGTCTATCTCAATTAGTTTCGGAAATATGACCATTTAAATCTGAAATATAATTTTAAATTATTCTTAGAAGCGTAATAGAGATACATCTTCCTAACTTTTTTATTTCTTAACATATAAAATAAATAAAAAAAACTGTTTTGTTGGGTAGATTCTGTAAAATCCATATCTTTCATCAGAATGCTTTTATCTTTTAGGATATACAGTGTAGGATAAAACATATTAAATTTTAAAATGGAAAACCTTGTAAATTATAAAAAAATCTCGTATCTGTCCTTACACTCAGAAGTAGCAAAAAGTAGGAAGGCAATTGTAAGTACAAAAAGTGATAAAGAAAAAGGTAAAAAAATCTTTGACAAAAGTAGCGAGACTTCGCGAGACTGCATCGGAAACACAACAATAGCTCTTATTATTTAAACTCTTTTACTTTTTTTAGTAAACAACGCTAATAATAAACTAAGTAGATTAAATGTTGTATATTTATGTTTACTTAAAATACATTTTCAAGTTTCTTATTACCCCAATAGAAGTCGTCATATCCTTTTATAATTTTGCGTACATGTAGTTTGGAGTATCTACTTTGAAATACAGAGCATGAGCCATTAAAATTTCAAAATCGCTTTTTGGCCAAAATAATGGATTTCTATCCCATAGTATATCGGCGCGTCGCTGTAAAGGATAGCGGCGCCTTTGTATAAAATAGTCCGATTGCAAGCGGCCTTTTTATGTTTTTGTATTATTTTCAAAGGGTACCGAATTTGCGCTTTTAAAATGTTCTTACTATAAGTCATGTGAACTGCGGTGTTTGGAATTTAACTCTAGCCACAAATGTTTAACGCACGTATTTAATAGTAATTTATGTAGAAGTGCATAAAGTGATACTTTTTTACGAATGGGAAGTTTAACAGCACGAGCCGTTAGGCGAGTGCGGCAATCCCATGAGTAAAAAAGACACTCTATGCATGTGTTACTATATTTTTCTACGACCGTATAAAAATTTCCCTAAATACCATTTTATACATGTTCTATTTATTTAAACTTATTAATTTTAATTTTTGCAGCACAGCCATTATATTGCAACAAAAAATCATAGCCTGCTTATTTTTTAAGAGACAATTATTCTCTTTGTAAGTATGCACTTAGGCTTTAATTTTAGAAAAGTGTATGTATATACTTTTTGTAGAAATAATACTAAAACAGTATAAACTTCTTTTCAATTTCTTGGTAATTCAAATTCATTATTACTATTAATTTTTAATAATTCTATTAAATTTATTTGCAGACTGTCAAAATTTTAAGACTAGTGACACATGAACTAAAAGAAATAATGACGAAATCAAAGGTAACTTGACCGTTTGGTTCAGTTGATGTCGAGTTTATTGTTACATTGCATAAATTGATATTTAAGTTTATTGTAGTAGGTATTGGAACAAAACACTAATTCGGAGTGTGAAAAAAGCTTCGAAGTGTTAAAAAAGTTACTTTTGTAACACTTTATGTAGTATACTAGAACGAAGTATTTTACCTTCATGTTAACGATTAAAAAGGCAGCACTTTTTAACGGTCGTATAAAATATCTGTTTTTAAGGCTTTGGACATGTAAAGGCGATTGCCATTGTCACCTCTACTTACTGGAGTTAGTGACGGAGTAGTGCTGATTGCAATTTCGTTATTTCCATTTCCTACTTTTCCATTACCTTTAATATAAACGTCATTAACTGGAACTGCAATTCCATTTAAAAATAATAGTACCATAACGGAATATCTACAACTGAAGGGATGTTTAAATTTCCGTCACCATTAATTCCGACTCCATTGTTGCCGTTTCCGACGTTGCCATTTCCCCCAATATGTATATCATCTGTAGAATTGATATATATTAATTTAATAGCTGGGTGACACAAAATAAAATTATTTTAAAGCAAATATGTGTTTGTGTTCAACTTTGCTTCTTGATTTAAAAAAATATGTTTGTGTTTTTCACTGATCTAAATGGATTGCCAATGTTATAACCTGCGCGAAACAAAAGTTACATTTCATGGGCGAAAAAACCGGTTTGTGCGCAAGCAAGTTGGGGCTAAACGCACCTAGCACCAAACAAACTATCCGCATTATCGGAAAGAATTTGTACGGCTCGGCGCCTTGGTTTTCTGTTCGGAGTACGATAGCAGAGACAACAATGAGACGAGTAACTGGTCCTAACAATTTGTCCATTGTATTTATCTCTTTCTGGTTTAACGCAAGTTCCAATAAATATGTCTTTGTCTTTCATCATGGTAGGTTATCGTAGATGGAGCAATCATCGCTTTGCCCTGGTTGCCAAGTTGTTTACAATTTCTGCATGTAAACTTTAATGTCCTTTTTGGCTCACATCTAATTAAGGGAAAGAAAATGTACCATGAATCGAATATTTTTAACTTAACAACGTTGCCGCAGGCAGTCACACCGAAATGTTAATCGATATTTGTGTTTGATATTTTTCAATGACCGATTTGTTTGGACAGTTTGTTTACATTTTCTGTGATTTATTGTGTTTCGTGGTTTTTACACTTAATTGGACTTTGAATATTGACTTTTATTAGTGATCACAGTGTATATATGAAATTTGTGCTTTTCAACAGATAATTTAAGGTAATATTGACATGGTTATCTGTAAGAAAAAATCTTTATAAAAACCAAATAAATGACATTTTTAATAAGGTGTGTGTAATTATTGAAGTAAACCCCAATATTTTATATTAATAGGAAACAAAAACAAGTACCTAACATTAAGGGCAAATATGGCACAGCTATATAATTTGAATGTGGCGGGCAAACGATAAAGTCGACTCACGCGCCATCTGCCTTTACCTGCCTTGAAGACAGACAAGGAAGGACCAGCAGCTATCTCTCTCTCTCGGATAATTTATTTACATTTAGTTGCTCGTCTCATTCTTGTCTCTGACGATAGCTAATAAGCGTCACGGTCAGACCGCAGTGGGAGGATACCGGGTGCCGGTGTTTGTATTTTGCCACGGCTCTAAGTGCGCATGTTCGTCCACCCATTCATTTGTTTACTGCGCGAGGTCGTAAAAATCCGAAAAATGCTTCTTGTCACTGCGGATATAAATGTAGGTTATCTATGGTATCTTAACGTCTGTAATCTCCTAGATTTTAAAAAATCCCATCTACCGTTAAAAAATGGACAATTTAAAAATATCTCATAGAAATAAACTTTAGGTTGGCACTATCACCGTCCAAATTCTGATTCGTAGTAAAGTCACTCTGTTTTTTTTTCATGGACATTATTCATGTCTTTGTAATATGAGTTGCCCACCCCCAAATTAAAAAATTTAAAAACTTTTTCTTTTGGTTGGTTTTGTAAGTGAAGACCTTTTTGCCCTCTTGCCACCTCCCCCATAATCCTTCTCTGCGTACAGCCCTGTTAACTACAGTACGAATTGGCCTTTACACTTTTGTAATACGTGTTTAAAGAGTGTTTTCCCGTTTGGGGAATTCTCGCTTCGGCACCTAATAAAATTTTCCTGAGCTGACTATTTTTTTTGGTTTGGTCCCCTGGACAAAATGCATAATTATTTCTTCTTGTTTGGTATCCTAAAGGTGTACAGGGTGTCCCATTTTGGTTGTCCCTTATGGGAAACTTAGAAACCATAAGAGATATTAAAAATCTGATACCCCATCCTCGAGCTCTTTTTTGGAGAAAACATTTATGGTAAAAACAGATCATCGCTATCGCGAAGCGTTTCAGAGATACAGGGTGATTCTCGATTTTTTCACTTTTGAAAAGGCCCTGTAGCTTTGTTGTTAAAGACACAAAGAATCTAGGCAGCAGAATCCTGTAAAATTGTAGGGGAAATTGTTTTAGTTTTGTTGAATTTTTCTGAAGTAGCTACAGACAAAAAAAGCTTAAAAATCTACCCAAACAGCAAAAACTTTCCATTGGGCAATCCCTCATATAAGTAAAGCACGGGTCTCGCGATGCTTTACGTCTGCTCCACAGCTTAACCATTGTTGGGTAGTGTAGCCCAGCTGAGCCAAGCAAAGTCAAGAAATAGTGTGGACGAATGCTTTGCTTATATGGGGGATTGCTCAATGGAAAATTTTTGCTGTTTGGGTAGAAGGCAATGGTAAGAAACTTTACCAATTGGTACGTCGGCAGCGTTAATGTTATTGTTTCCATTGATTCCAACTCCGTTATTTCCGTTTCCTTGATTATAATCTCCACTGATTACTATGTCCTTTGCGGAATCTGGAATTATAAAAGTATGGGCCATCATTTTTGTATATCAAAAAAATTATAAAACTTCACATTAACAAATTTACGTATCTTTATAATTATGTTTTTTTTCTTGTTTTTTTTATTTGTAATAAGTTATCTTATTAAGTATATCTCAATAGGCAAATCTTAACAATGAGTATTTTAGTCAAGAGTATTATTTTGATTCTACGATTTAGTCTGAAAAACTATACAAATTTCAATTGAAAATTAAATTCGTGTTTTTTTTATAGGAAGTAAAAAAATAGATTTACAAGAAAACCTAATAATTAAAGTATAGTTTCTTCTTTTGCCTTACTGACTGCTTAAAGTCGACAAGACATACAGTCAAATAACTAAAGGATCACATTCTGGTCGAGGTTATTTCACTCCTACAATATCAGCTCTCTCAGCTCCAAGGCAATTCTTAATGTCTTTATCTTCATATACGTGGTCCCAACTCATTCCAAACAGATAGATGATAACAAATCATGAGAAGAAAAATGTATGACAGATGACATATCTCCAAAAACTATTGATATTAGGACCAAAATTTAATTCTCGCCAGTGTATTATTGGTAAGTACTTTTGGACATACCAGGTGTATCCATTCAACAATCAGAAGATTTTTTTTTCAAGAGCGGCTGGAAACCATTTGATACTGTCAGGTGAATGATAACGAACTAAAATTTGACAATCGGACGGATTTTATCTCCTTTGCATGAGGTTGACGGTTTTCAGACGGTTTCCAACTGCGGAAGGAACAGAACTAGAAACTATTAGCAACCATTCGAAGAATGCGCATTTCATTAAAAGCGTTCGGAGATTTGAAAAAAGAAAACGAATTTATGATTAAGAATTTGCCGCTCGCAGAAGTTCAACTTTTATTTAAAAACTGGTTTCTAATCGTCAGATTAATCTGGTGATTACAATTTTTTGTTCAGGACATGAGAAATGACAATTCCATCTTTCTTTTATTGTCAAACTTTTTCAAAATTTTGGCAGTCGCGGTGGTTAGTATTTTGTGTCATGCCGGATGCAGAGCATACAATTTTTAACTAATAAGGATATTCTTTTAAACCAAGCTTGCGTATTAGAAACATGTTATTCTACGAACAAAACTACCATTAGAATTTTTGTAGAATATCTTACCTCCAGCATTATTGCCGTTATTTACGTTTATGTTATGGCTTCCGTGTATTCCAGCTCCATTGTTTCCGTTTCCGACGTTTCCACTTCCGGAGATATCTAGAGATCTTTGGTATTGGTGATGGTTTTCAGAATTTTGATTAGTGTTGCCAACAGCGTTATTATTTCCATCTCCAATAATGACGTTACCGGAGGTACTGTTCTGGTTTGATCCAATATTGCTAGTAAAACCTCTTTTTGTCTGCTGTTCACGGCACCTAAAGAAAAACAAAGAGAGTTTTAGGGTATAAATTTAATTGAGAAAGAAGAATTTAAAATATAAAAGTTCTTTGCTCAAAAATACCTAATAACCTGGGGCTTAAGGCCTCCTTCCCTTAAGAAAAAAAAGTGACTAGTTGCGCAACTGAATTTACCATCAAAATTTTTGTTGAATATCTTACCTTCAACATTAACGTCGTTTTTTACGTTTACGTTATTGTTTTCGTTTATATCAGCTCCGTTATTTCCGTTTCCGACGTTTCCACTTCCGGAGATATCTAGAAATCTTTGGTATTGGTGACGGTTTCCAGAATTTTGATCAGTGTTTCCAGTAGCGTTATTATTTCCATCTCCAATAATGACGTTACCGGAGATACTGTTCTGGTTTGATCCAATATTGCTAGTAAAACCTCTTTTTGTCTGCTGTTCACGGCACCTAAAGAAAAACAAAGAGAGTTTTAGGGTATAAATTTAATTGAGAAAGAAGAATTTAAAATATAAAAGTTCTTTGCTGAAAAAATACCTAATAACCTGGGGCTTAAGGACTCCTTCCCTTAAGAAAAAAAAGCGACTAGTTTCGCAACTGAATTTACCATCAAAATTTTTGTTGAATATCTTACCTTCAACATTAACGTCGTTTTTTACGTTTACGTCATTGTTTTCGTTTATATCAGCTCCGTTATTTCCGTTTCCGACGTTTCCACTTCCGGAGATATCTAGAGATCTTTGGTATTGTTGATGGTTTCCAGAATTTTGATGGGTGTTGCCAGTAGCGTTATTATCTCCATCTCCAATAATGACGTTACCGGAGGTACTGTTCTGGTTTGATCCAATATTGCTAGTAAAACCTCTTTTTGTCTGCTGTTCACGGCACCTAAAGAAAAACAAAGAGAGTTTTAGGGTATAAATTTAATTGAGAAAGTAGAATTTAAAATATAAAAGTTCTTTGCTGAAAAAATACCTAATAACCTGGGGCTTAAAGCCTCCTTCCCTTAAGAAAAAAAAGTGACTAGTTGCGCAACTGAATTTACCATCAAAATTTTTGTTGAATATCTTACCTTCAACATTAACGTCGTTTTTACGTTTACGTCATTGTTTTCGTTTATATCAGCTCCGTTATTTCCGTTTCCGACGTTTCCACTTCCGGAGATATCTAGAGATCTTTGGTATTGTTGATGGTTTCCAGAATTTTGATTCGTGTTTCCAGTAGCGGTATTATTTCCATCTCCAATAATGACGTTACCGGAGGTGCTGTCCTGGTTTGATCCAATATTGCTAGTAAAACCTCTTTTTGTCTGCTGTTCACGGCACCTAAAGAAAAACAAAGAGAGTTTTAGGGTATAAATTTAATTGAGAAAGAAGAATTTAAAATATAAAAGTTCTTTGCTCAAAAAATACCTAATAACCTGGGGCTTAAGGCCTCCTTCCCTTAAGAAAAAAAAAGTGACTAGTTGCGCAACTGAATTTACCATCAAAATTTTTGTTGAATTTCTTACCTTCAACATTAACGTCGTTTTTTACGTTTACGTCATTGTTTTCGTTTATATCAGCTCCGTTATTTCCGTTTCCGACGTTTCCATTTCCGGAGATATCTAGAGATCTTTGGTATTGTTGATGGTTTCCAGAATTTTGATTCGTGTTTCCAGTAGCGGTATTATTTCCATCTCCAATAATGATGTTACCGGAGGTGCTGTCCTGGTTTGATCCAATATTGCTAGTAAAACCTCTTTTATGTCTGCTGTTCACGGCACCTAAAGAAAAACAAAGTGAGTTTTAGGGTATAAATTTAATTGAGAAAGAAGAATTTAAAATATAAAAGTTCTTTGCTGAAAAAATACCTAATAACCTGGGGCTTAAGGCCTCCTTCCCTTAAGAAAAAAAAAGTGACTAGTTGCGCAACTGAATTTACCATCAAAATTTTTGTTGAATTTCTTACCTTCAACATTAACGTCGTTTTTTACGTTTACGTCATTGTTTTCGTTTATATCAGCTCCGTTATTTCCGTTTCCGACGTTTCCATTTCCGGAGATATCTAGAGATCTTTGGTATTGGTGACGGTTTCCAGAATTTTGGTGGGTGTTGCCAGTAGCGTTATTATTTCCATCTCCAATAATGACGTTACCGGAGGTACTGTCCTGGTTTGATCCAATATTGCTAGTAAAACCTCTTTTATGTCTGCTGTTCACGGCACCTAAAGAAAAACAAAGAGAGTTTTAGGGTATAAATTTAATTGAGAAAGAAGAATTTAAAATATAAAAGTTCTTTGCTGAAAAAATACCTAATAACCTGGGGCTTAAGGCCTCCTTCCCTTAAGAAAAAAAAAGTGACTAGTTGCGCAACTGAATTTACCATCAAAATTTTTGTTGAATTTCTTACCTTCAACATTAACGTCGTTTTTTACGTTTACGTCATTGTTTTCGTTTATATCAGCTCCGTTATTTCCGTTTCCGACGTTTCCATTTCCGGAGATATCTAGAGATCTTTGGTATTGGTGACGGTTTCCAGAATTTTGGTGGGTGTTGCCAGTAGCGTTATTATTTCCATCTCCAATAATGACGTTACCGGAGGTACTGTCCTGGTTTGATCCAATATTGCTAGTAAAACCTCTTTTATGTCTGCTGTTCACGGCACCTAAAGAAAAACAAAAGAGAGTTTTAGGGTATAAATTTAATTGAGAAAGAAGAATTTAAAATATAAAAGTTCTTTGCTGAAAAAATACCTAATAACCTGGGGCTTAAGGCCTCCTTCCCTTAAGAAAAAAAAGTGACTAGTTGCGCAACTGAATTTACCATCAAAATTTTTGTTGAATTTCTTACCTTCAACATTAACGTCGTTTTTTACGTTTACGTCATTGTTTTCGTTTATATCAGCTCCGTTATTTCCGTTTCCGACGTTTCCATTTCCGGAGATATCTAGAGATCTTTGGTATTGTTGATGGTTTCCAGAATTTTGATTCGTGTTTCCAGTAGCGGTATTATTTCCATCTCCAATAATGATGTTACCGGAGGTGCTGTCCTGGTTTGATCCAATATTGCTAGTAAAACCTCTTTTATGTCTGCTGTTCACGGCACCTAAAGAAAAACAAAGAGAGTTTTAGGGTATAAATTTAATTGAGAAAGAAGAATTTAAAATATAAAAGTTCTTTGCTGAAAAAATACCTAATAACCTGGGGCTTAAGGCCTCCTTCCCTTAAGAAAAAAAAAGTGACTAGTTGCGCAACTGAATTTACCATCAAAATTTTTGTTGAATTTCTTACCTTCAACATTAACGTCGTTTTTTACGTTTACGTCATTGTTTTCGTTTATATCAGCTCCGTTATTTCCGTTTCCGACGTTTCCATTTCCGGAGATATCTAGAGATCTTTGGTATTGTTGATGGTTTCCAGAATTTTGGTGGGTGTTGCCAGTAGCGGTATTATTTCCATCTCCAATAATGACGTTACCGGAGGTACTGTCCTGGTTTGATCCAATATTGCTAGTAAAACCTCTTTTATGTCTGCTGTTCACGGCACCTAAAGAAAAACAAAGAGAGTTTTAGGGTATAAATTTAATTGAGAAAGAAGAATTTAAAATATAAAAGTTCTTTGCTGAAAAAATACCTAATAACCTGGGGCTTAAGGCCTCCTTCCCTTAAGAAAAAAAAAGTGACTAGTTGCGCAACTGAATTTACCATCAAAATTTTTGTTGAATTTCTTACCTTCAACATTAACGTCGTTTTTTACGTTTACGTCATTGTTTTCGTTTATATCAGCTCCGTTATTTCCGTTTCCGACGTTTCCATTTCCGGAGATATCTAGAGATCTTTGGTATTGGTGACGGTTTCCAGAATTTTGGTGGGTGTTGCCAGTAGCGTTATTATTTCCATCTCCAATAATGACGTTACCGGAGGTACTGTCCTGGTTTGATCCAATATTGCTAGTAAAACCTCTTTTATGTCTGCTGTTCACGGCACCTAAAGAAAAACAAAGAGAGTTTTAGGGTATAAATTTAATTGAGAAAGAAGAATTTAAAATATAAAAGTTCTTTGCTGAAAAAATACCTAATAACCTGGGGCTTAAGGCCTCCTTCCCTTAAGAAAAAAAAAAGTGACTAGTTGCGCAACTGAATTTACCATCAAAATTTTTGTTGAATTTCTTACCTTCAACATTAACGTCGTTTTTTACGTTTACGTCATTGTTTTCGTTTATATCAGCTCCGTTATTTCCGTTTCCGACGTTTCCATTTCCGGAGATATCTAGAGATCTTTGGTATTGGTGACGGTTTCCAGAATTTTGGTGGGTGTTGCCAGTAGCGTTATTATTTCCATCTCCAATAATGACGTTACCGGAGGTACTGTCCTGGTTTGATCCAATATTGCTAGTAAAACCTCTTTTATGTCTGCTGTTCACGGCACCTAAAGAAAAACAAAGAGAGTTTTAGGGTATAAATTTAATTGAGAAAGAAGAATTTAAAATATAAAAGTTCTTTGCTGAAAAAATACCTAATAACCTGGGGCTTAAGGCCTCCTTCCCTTAAGAAAAAAAAGTGACTAGTTGCGCAACTGAATTTACCATCAAAATTTTTGTTGAATTTCTTACCTTCAACATTAACGTCGTTTTTTACGTTTACGTCATTGTTTTCGTTTATATCAGCTCCGTTATTTCCGTTTCCGACGTTTCCATTTCCGGAGATATCTAGAGATCTTTGGTATTGGTGACGGTTTCCAGAATTTTGGTGGGTGTTGCCAGTAGCGTTATTATTTCCATCTCCAATAATGACGTTACCGGAGGTACTGTCCTGGTTTGATCCAATATTGCTAGTAAAACCTCTTTTATGTCTGCTGTTCACGGCACCTAAAGAAAAACAAAGAGAGTTTTAGGGTATAAATTTAATTGAGAAAGAAGAATTTAAAATATAAAAAGTTCTTTGCTGAAAAAATACCTAATAACCTGGGGCTTAAGGCCTCCTTCCCTTAAGAAAAAAAAAGTGACTAGTTGCGCAACTGAATTTACCATCAAAATTTTTGTTGAATTTCTTACCTTCAACATTAACGTCGTTTTTTACGTTTACGTCATTGTTTTCGTTTATATCAGCTCCGTTATTTCCGTTTCCGACGTTTCCATTTCCGGAGATATCTAGAGATCTTTGGTATTGGTGACGGTTTCCAGAATTTTGGTGGGTGTTGCCAGTAGCGTTATTATTTCCATCTCCAATAATGACGTTACCGGAGGTACTGTCCTGGTTTGATCCAATATTGCTAGTAAAACCTCTTTATGTCTGCTGTTCACGGCACCTAAAGAAAAACAAAGAGAGTTTTAGGGTATAAATTTAATTGAGAAAGAAGAATTTAAAATATAAAAGTTCTTTGCTGAAAAAATACCTAATAACCTGGGGCTTAAGGCCTCCTTCCCTTAAGAAAAAAAAAGTGACTAGTTGCGCAACTGAATTTACCATCAAAATTTTTGTTGAATTTCTTACCTTCAACATTAACGTCGTTTTTTACGTTTACGTCATTGTTTTCGTTTATATCAGCTCCGTTATTTCCGTTTCCGACGTTTCCATTTCCGGAGATATCTAGAGATCTTTGGTATTGTTGATGGTTTCCAGAATTTTGATTCGTGTTTCCAGTAGCGGTATTATTTCCATCTCCAATAATGACGTTACCGGAGGTGCTGTCCTGGTTTGATCCAATATTGCTAGTAAAACCTCTTTTATGTCTGCTGTTCACGGCACCTAAAGAAAAACAAAAGAGAGTTTTAGGGTATAAATTTAATTGAGAAAGAAGAATTTAAAATATAAAAGTTCTTTGCTGAAAAAATACCTAATAACCTGGGGCTTAAGGCCTCCTTCCCTTAAGAAAAAAAAGTGACTAGTTGCGCAACTGAATTTACCATCAAAATTTTTGTTGAATTTCTTACCTTCAACATTAACGTCGTTTTTTACGTTTACGTCATTGTTTTCGTTTATATCAGCTCCGTTATTTCCGTTTCCGACGTTTCCACTTCCGGAGATATCTAGAGATCTTTGGTATTGGTGATGGTTTCCAGAATTTTGATTCGTGTTTCCAGTAGCGGTATTATTTCCATCTCCAATAATGACGTTACCGGAGGTGCTGTCCTGGTTTGATCCAATATTGCTAGTAAAACCTCTTTTTGTCTGCTGTTCACGGCACCTAAAGAAAAACAAGAGAGAGTTTTAGGGTATAAATTTAATTGAGAAAGAAGAATTTAAAATATTAAAAGTTCTTTGCTCGAAAAAATACCTAATAACCTGGGGCTTAAGGCCTCCTTCCCTTAAGAAAAAAAAGTGACTAGTTGCGCAACTGAATTTACCATCAAAATTTTTGTTGAATATCTTACCTTCAACATTAACGTCGTTTTTTACGTTTACGTCATTGTTTTCGTTTATATCAGCTCCGTTATTTCCGTTTCCGACGTTTCCACTTCCGGAGATATCTAGAGATCTTTGGTATTGTTGATGGTTTCCAGAATTTTGATCCGTGTTTCCAGTAGCGTTATTATTTCCATCTCCAATAATGACGTTACCGGAGGTACTGTTCTGGTTTGATCCAATATTGCTAGTAAAACTTCTTTTTTGTCTGCTGTTCACGGCACCTAAGAAAAACAAAATTGAGTTTAAGGGAATAAATTTCATTGAGTAAGGAGAAATTGAAATATAAAAATTATTTTCTGAAAAATACGTTATAAACTGAGGCTTAAGGCCTCCCTCCCTTAAAAAAAAAAAAAAAAAACTATCGACTGGTTGCGCCATTTCCGATGTTTCCATTTCCGGAGATATCAAGAGATCTTCTGTGTTGGTGAACCATGGTTTCCAGAATTCTTATTGGTTCGCCGGTGGCGGGATTATTTCCATCTCCAATAATGATATTGCCGGAGGTGCTGTCCTGGTTTGATCCAATATTGTTATGAATACCTCTTTTTGTTTTCTATTAACCGCAGCTGAAAAAATGTTTGGATTTTAAGGGATAAATTGAACCTTTTTCAGACATTGAATGCTTTGGAGATTTTACGTGTATTTCAACTCCGTTGGTTTGGTTTCCAATGTTTATTTTCGGAGATGTTAAGGATTGTTGAGGCCGATGACGGTATTATCTTCATCTCCAAGAATTGATGGCATCAGAACGGAGGTGTTGTTCTAGTTTGATTCAATTTTAATATATTTTTTATGTGCTACGCTAAAAAGGTTTGAGAGCAAAATGACAAAAAACCTCTTTATCTAAGAACAAAACGCTCACTTACGATGGATTACCATCGGCTAAAGGGTGACGCGCGTGTCTACGCTGAAGTTGGCGCCATATAGCTGCATCTTTTAAACTTTTTTGTTGATGATTTTACAAAAAGGTTGCTAGCTTCGTAAAGATTCTGCATGGTCAAAACTAAAGTAACGGCAATCAGATATTAAAGTGTGTTATTTATCTAACGAGGTTCAGCCAAAATGTATTTTTAAGAGTAAAGTACCTGTATTTTGGTAATATTTGAAATTGTTATGAAGAAAAATGTTGATAGAATTAAAACCTAGTTTAAAATGTTCAATTGGTAAAAATTTCAATGAGCTTGTGGCGGCAGAAGATATTACCGATTTCAACAAAATTTGTAAAATACTAAGTGGGGTTGTAGGCAACTTTGTTGGGGTATTTAAAACTCTTGAATAAAAAAGCAATTTTGAGGCTTTTAACAAGAGGACAAATGAATACAAAATAAAATTTTCCTCAAAACGTTATTCTTATTAAAAAAAATTAAACAAAAAAATGTTGATTTTGTTTCACAGAGTACACAAAAACTTGATAAACATTTTTTTAAGAGTAAATTACTTTATTTTTATTTTTACGCAAAATATCGTTTAGGAAAAAAAGGATAGCATTTTGATGTCTGTAAAATGTTACAGGGTATCAAAAAGTTTCATGAAACTGATATTGGATATACACATCGAAAAATTAATTATTTTAAATTTTTACTCTTGGAGAAAAATCATGTTAATTAAGCTTTGCGAACCCTGTAAACAAAATTAACATTTCGTGAATTATATATTTTAACACGCTTTATTGGCTTCTGGTTAGGTATGTATGTATGTATGTATGTATGTAACGGAATCTTTAAGCTTAATTTTCACCAACTTCCAGCGATTCGATTTCTTTGAAACTTTGCACACGTATCAAGGACCCATGACAATGCAATAATCTGCAAACAGTATCCCGTTATCCTGATTAGGATCGCCAGGATAAATAAATTCCTTTATAGATTTTCTGTAGGAGAGTAACAGAGAAAGAGCTAGTGCGCGATCTGCGCATGCGTGCAGTTTCGGACGTACTCTCAGCATAAGGCTGACAGAAACTTGTTCGGAGTAGTTGCGTTCTGAAACCCCATGCAACAGTGAAGCTTTAAATGAAATGATTAGATTACGAAATAGTTCGTGAAACATTTCAATATCACATGTCCGCAGAAAACTAATTGATATATCGAACTAAAAAATGAAAAATAAACAATAGTTTAAAAAAACTAAAAAACACGCTTTTATATGCAACCGAACTAAAAATTAGAAAATAATTTTTTCATTACAAGAGTTTGTATTACAGTAATAAAAGGTCAAACAATGAATCATAATTATATACCTCAAAATAGAATTATAATAAAATTTAAGATAATAACAGAATAATTCACTTCAGAATAAAAGCGTGGGGTGCTTAATATATTAAATGTTATAATTATTTCATTTGTAAATATCTATGAGGGAAAAGTTATGAAAAAATAGTAAAATGCACTTACGCTTTTTACTCTGAAGTGAATTATTCTGTTATTATCTTAGAATTTTATTATAATTCTATTTTGAGGTATATAATTATGATTCATTGTTTGACCTTTTATTACTGTAATACAAACTCTTTGTAATGAAAAAATTATTTTCTAATTTTTAGTTCAGTTGCATATAAAAGCGTGTTTTTTAGTTTTTTAAACTATTATTGATTTTACAAGCAACGTTTTTTTTTTTTGGTAATTTTCAGAAAATGGAAGCAACTCGATTTTGACGAAATTTGGTATACGGGGTTTTTGGGGCGCTGATCACGAATCTGAAAGAATTATTTGGCGGAAACGTTTCGTTCTCGAGATATCCATCATCAAAGTTGATATTTGAACTAACCTTATTTTCACTATATTCCCCCTTCTTTTTGCACACAATTCTTGATTTAAAGCTAAAGTGTCACACAATATTTGATTTTCACCTTTTAAAACCCCGTTTTTCTACGTTTTTTACATTATTTTTGAATTAAATTGCGTGGCTTTTCTTTGATAATCCGGCAACCATACATACACATAGGGCTTCATGGCAAACTGGGATTAAAATGATTCAAAGTATAGCTATGCAGTTTAATGCAAAAATAATGTAAAAAACGTAGAAAACGGGGTTTTAAAAGGTGAAAATCAAATATTGTGTGACACTTTAGCTTTAAATCAAGAATTGTGTGCAAAAAGAAGGGGGAATATAGTGAAAATAAGCTTAGTTCAAATTTGAACTTTGATGATGGATATCTCGAGAACGAAACGTTTCCGCCAAATAATTCTTTCAGATTCGTGATCAGCGCCCCAAAAACCCCCGTATACCAAATTTCGTCAAAATCGGAGTTGCTCCCATTTTCTAGAAAATTACCACGTTTTTATGAGGAATGACATTTTTTTTAAAATGAAATTTTTTGTCCATTTGTCCTCTTGTAAACCCCATTTGTGGACAAGTCTGTATATGGGTGACTGTTAATTCACTTGTAGTTAAGTCATAAAATCATTAATTTAAACTCACCATCAGAAATTTCCTCATTTGGATTATTGACGTATACGTTTCTGACAGATCCATTTTCCTCGACTAACAAGCGATCCCATACGGCTTTCCGAAATGAAAACATGACTGCATAGTAAGAACATTTTAAAAGTGCAAATTCGGTACCCTTTGAAAATAATGCAAAAAACACATAAAAAAGGCCGCCTGCAATCGGACTATTTTATATAAAGGCGCCGCTATCCTTTACAGCGACGCGCCGATACACTATGGGATAGAAATCCATTATTTTGGCCAAAAGCAACTTTGAAATTTTAATGGCTCATGCTGTGTATTTCAAAGTAGATACTCCAAACTACATGTACGCAAAATTATAAAAGGATATGACGACTTCTATTGGGGTAATAATAAACTTAAAAATGTATTATAAGTAAACATAAATATACAACATTTAATCTACTTAGTTTATTATTAGCCTTGTTTACTAAAAAAGTAAAAGAGTTTAAATAATAAGAGCTATTGTTGTGTTTCCGATGCAGTCTCACGAAGTCTCGCTACTTTTGTCAAAGATTTTTTTACCTTTTTCTTTATCAGTTTTTGTACTTACAATTGCCTTCCTACTTTTTGCTACTTCTGAGTGTAAGGACAGATTCAAGATTTTTATAATTTACAAGGTTTTCCATTTTAAAAATTAATATGTTTTGTCCTACACTGTATATCCTAAAAGATAAAAGCATTCTGATGAAAGATATGGATTCTACAAAATCTACCCAACAAAACAGTGTTTTTATTTATTTTATACGTTAAAAAATAAAGAAGTTGGGAAAGATGTATCTCTATTACGCTTCTAAGAATAATTTAAAATTATTTTTCAGATTTGGATGGTCATATTTCCGAAACTAATTGAGACAGACACATCAAATGTAGTATTTTTAAAGCATTTTAAAGATTTTTTTGGTGGTAGTATAATATTCAGGGTATTCCATTTTAAAAAATCATACCTATTGTCGTACCCTGTATATCAGTAATGAATGTATATATAATCATCGGATTACTGATTAGAATACTACCGAATTAACCAAACAAGCTGATATTTTAGTTTATTTTGTACAATAAAAAATAATAATGTTAAGGGGTGTAAATTTATAATAACATATAATAAGTTTGAGGTTTCAAAAAGCATTTGTAATAATTTATAATATTTTACAATATTTTTCCAGTAAAAGCACCTCATTTTAAGTTAGATTAGTAAGTTTCAGAATTTTGACCAAAAAATGAATTTCTATCCCATGGTGCGATGACCAGCTGCATCAACCGGCATATCATAAAATAAATATAGCAAAGGCGGCAGCGAAGACAAGCATGCCGATTTATTTGCTTTAACACTTTTTGGAGATTTTTTTTCTTATCAAAGAGCACCGAATTTACATTTTTAAACTGTTCCTTCTATACTATATCTTATAGCACTAGCAACAGTGTATTTTGTGTTTTTTGTCAATATTAAAGAAATACTTTTAAATACTGTTAATTCCAGTTGTTACCGTAACTTCTTTATTTCCTATTAATAAATTATTTAACAATGATTATTCTAGCCGATTTTTATATCGCGCTCTTTCGCCCTCATAGCATTATCCGTCTAGACATCCTTGTTTGCTATGTTGGCGCCAATAAGGAACCAGCAGTGCGGTACATATATGACGTAATGAGGCAACCTTACCTAGTTAAACGATCTTGGACTAGGCTACAGCCCTAGGGCGCCTTGAAAAAAGTCGCCAGACAGGGTGTAATAGGCGCTAGACAGGGAGTTTTTAAAAAAGTTTAGGTCGGGTGGGGATTTTTGGTGGATAATTTCCCTGTGAAGAAGGTGCTTTGGAATGAAATAGGCGCGAAAAGGAGGAATTCCTTTTTTTTTGGTCATCAAATTTTATTTCGGGTGGTGAAGTAAGGCGCCTGGCCCTGAAAATAGGCGCTACGAAGGAAAGGACCTTTTTTTATTTTTTTTGGTGGAAAATAGGCGCTCCTGGAATTCTAGCCTAGGGCGCCTCAAACAGTTAATACAGCCCTGTAAACCAATAAAATATTTTTATTGTGGTAACTGGGGTTACTAACTTTTTAACCAATGTAATACATTTTTTTCAGGTGTTTTTCTTAATTTAGAGTGAAAAAAGTAAAAATAACGTAGTTTTATTAAAATTTCTTAGTAAGTAGTAGTAATATCGGCACTGTTGCCCGATTTCCCAGTTTTATGCTAGACGTAAATTTTCGTTTTTTAAATAATCAAATGCCCTAATTATTTTTATTGCAATAGATTATGCGGGTCAAATATAATAAGTTCACAAATTTTTAAAAATTTATTTTTACTAGTAGCTAAGTTGGGACACCACATTTTTGAGAAAACGTACTCAGCGCTCAAAACTAAATATCTTTAAAACCGCTTAAGCTGTTTTTAACCGGAAGGCAGTAAGAATAATAGTGTATCAACTGACAGGTCATTGCAGACTGAATAAACACCTGGAAACTATGGGCCTGGCAGAAGAAAACCTATGTAGGTTCTGCCAGGAGGAGGAAGAAACCGCAGAACACGTATGGTGCTACTGCGAAGCCCTTTGTCGTCTGCGGTTTGCAAGGCTGGGTGAAGAAAAACCTAAAGCGGCAAAATATACCAAGGGGCCAGTTTCAAGCTGGTGGAGTCTGATTAAACAGACCGGCTTGGATATCGTGCTCTAACCTATGGACGGAGGACACACAATAAACCTGAGCAGGTTGCAGTGCTAGAGGATATGCAATCCACCTCCTAATCTAATCTAATCTAATCTAATCTAAGCTGTTTTTAGAAAATTCTGTATTTGGTGGTTTATGGCTAAGTACTTACAGTGCATTTCTTTAATGCCCCCCTTAATTTTTTTGAACGGATCAAATTAATAAAGCCAAACTGTAGAATATAAAAGTACTGCATAAGTACTATATTTTAAAGTGAAATTGACAGCTGAAAATTTCAAGATGGTGGCGGGGCGCCATCTTGGAGAAAAAAGTGAAATGAAACTTAAAATTAATGCCTAAGTACCCTATATTTTGGGGTAAAATTAACAGATGACATTTTCATGATGGGATGATTGGGAAAAAGTTAAATGGAAAGGGGTCTTAGGCACATCATTTAAAGCTCCTGACGAGTACCTTATAACCCTAGAATATAAAGTTAATACCTACCTAATAGAAAATGGCGGTACTATGAAAATTACCTAAATACCTGATTTGGATGACCATATTTCCGAAACTGTTAAAGTTAGATGTACCTAATGTGGTGTTTTCTTAAAGCTCTTTTAAAGATCTTTTTAATGGTGATACTGTAATGAAATACAGGGTTGGAAAAAAGTATTTTTTTTAATGAAGCACCCTGTATATTATATTACCGATAAAAAGATCTTTAAAAGAGCGTTAGAAAATAGCACATGATATACATCTAACTTAGTTTCGGAAATATAGCCGTCCAAATCAGGTATTTAGGTAATTTTAAAGTACCGCCATTTTCTATTAGGTAAGGTATTAACTTTATATTCTAGGGTTATAAGGTACTCGTCAGGAGCTTTAAATTGATGTGTCCTAAGACCCCCTTTCCATTTAACTTTTCCCAAGATGGCGCCCAGCCGCCATCATGAAAATGTCATCTGTTAATTTTACCCCAAAATATAGACTACTTATGCATTAATTTCATATACCAAAGTTTTATTTTTTAAAGTGATCCGTTCAAAAAATATAAGGGGAGGGGAATATTAAAGAAATGAACTATATAATAAATAGTGATATCGGCCGAGGCTGTACGCAGAAAGTGATTTGGGGGGCATAAAGGCGAGAACTAAAAAGAAAAAATTACCCCAGGTAAAAAAACGAAGTGGCATAGGCGCCAAGATGGGTTGTTTTCTAGAGTTGTGGCCCCTGGAAAGGGGAGCGAGCAAAATTGCCTTAAATATGCGTGGTGCTGAGTCGCGTACACACGCGTTGCACGCATCCCAATTTGCGCCTTGTCTAAAGTTATTATTACGATCAACTGGTGTTAAACGGTGTTAAATAAACACCGCTCCTTGGAGTAAAAGGAACACCGACGCTGGAGTGATTTTAATTGATACTATAGACAAGGCGTGTGGTGTTAAAATTGTAACTAAATTAAAAGTTATAATAAAAAAATATACATGTTTTTTTTTAACTTACCATCAGGTTTTCGGTAAGAAAATATAACACTATTTTCGCCTTCAAAAACGACGGGAACAGCACTAGCAATGGCTAATAAAGCCACTGTAAAGATGGTTATAGAAATAACCATTTTTTGAGGAGTAAGATTTTATATTTATAGCAAGTGACTTTGTGAACCAACTATGTAGATCTAATGCCAAATGGAGTACAAAGTGGTCCTTTTAAACTAAAATAATTTATTAATTTATTGCTGACGGTACTTACCATTTGTTTATTAGTCTCCATATAAAATAATATAGTTTTATTAAATTATTTGATAATTATTTTAATATTGCGGGAGATCGTAAAGAAAATCCCATCTATTACACTGTTAAATTCTGGGGAGTGTCTTTCCAAAAGCTTGCCTTTCTCAATACCCTTTCTAATACAACGTCAATATAGTTCTTAAGCTATATACCTAAAATCTCTATTTTTTCTGTTATTCTCAAAATAATAGGTAATTAGTACCAAAATAATCCTTTATATAAACGATAATAAAACAATTTAATTTATGCACATTGTAGGTAAGCAAAATATAAATCCATTTTTCCACGACCGTTAGGTTTTTTTAATCGTTAACATTAATATATGTACTCCATTCTAGTACACTACACAAGTCGAGATTTTTTCACGCTTTTAATTAGTGTTTTGTTTCCATGCCTACTACAATCAACTTAAATATCAATTCATGAAATGTAACAGTAAACGCGACACAGGGATCCCGGTCATATCGACATTCTGAGGGGGGCATAGGCCGAGAAAAGTGTGTGAGGTGCCAAGAAACAAAAAATCGGCATCGGCGCCCCTAGAAAGAAACAAAATTTCAAATTTTTTGAAGAGCAAAAAAAAGGTCCCCTCACCTATTTTTACTGTTGTTTACTGTTGTTCTTTCATTCTTTAATTTATAAAATTACAATTTGATTGCGTGCTAAGGTATATAAATACAGTACAGTGCTTTACACTCTGCGCCTTCTATTATCCTATCCTTTGGTATGACAAAAAAATGCTTAAAATCAAATGTGTATAAAATTTTGTGTTCTACAACTTTTATTATAAATATAAATGCAATTAAACGTAAAGGAAACAAGATATTCGCAAAAAAAAGATTTTTGACATTTGATCGTCATATGTCGTGTTCCTTACATGATATCATAGGAGATTTTTGGGAGAGTATTTTTGTACCAAAATAAAGGTATGTACAGATATTCAGCTTATTCCGCGAGATTCCGTGGTGAAAGTCTAAGTTAAGGGGCTATTTAACTTTACTTGATATTGTATATAAAAAGTAAAATCAATTATTTATAAAAAAGTTTCTTTTTACTCTTTTTAAGGTCAAAAAATTATAAAGGGGACCATCTTTAAGACACACCCAGTATATTGTTAGTTTTTCTTTGCCTGCCCCCTAAACAAAATTCTGCCTACGCCCAAGTTTGCATTAGCTCATAATTTGTTGCCAGTTTGTGGTAAAATCTGAGGTCGAGAAAACAAGAGACTTCCAAGTCAACTCTGTATTAGGATTCAAGCCAAAAGGATTTAAGATTTAAAGAAATTTGTTTAAGCACGGTATAATTTAAACAAAATGCAACATCTTAAATTATGTTTAATAAACAGATTATAAAAAGCAATAATAATTAATACAACAATGCATGACATGTAAACATGGGGAATCTTGACATTTTTAAAGAACTCTTTTCAATGTCAAGGGAAATTTTGCCATGTTAAGTACAGATGGGATTATTTTACCATAAAATTACTATAAAACTGATCTCTTAGTGTCTCTTATAAAACTTTCTGTTTAATATATTGCATTTTTGTTTTATAATACGCTTCTTGACTCTACACGTCGTGCCATGCCGGTTCGAAATTACAATGGGCAATTTTTTGCCAATACGTGGAACCGATGCGTCCAAACAAACCAACCTATTTGCGTGTTCAGAGGCGTTACATGACCAAAATAAGGCGTAGGCGAAATTGTATCCGCAAGGCCCCTTTTCTGAAATGTTCGTGGCCAAAAAAAAATTAAAGAGCAAAAAAAAGCTCTATACCTTTTTTGCGATTCCCTATAGGCGTAGGCGAAGTTATTAGCGTGGCCTCTTTTGTTGTCTACGGAACAAACTTGAAGAGCAAAAAAAAGAACTCACTCCTTTTAACACACTACTTTCTAACTTTTTCATGTGATTTACAACTTATGCGAGGCCCCTTTCATAACAAATTATACAATTACACAATTAAAAGTCTACAAAAACCTCCACTATGTTTTTCCTATGTCACATTTCATACTTTCACCTTGCCGCGAAGCCCCGAGAGCGACGTGAATTCCCTTACGTCCATGTTCGCGCTATGTGGGGCTATGTGGCGCGCTATTCGGCGCGGCGAATTGTTCGCAAGTCTAGACGCAGCATAAAGCAACATCGACGCACCATTCTATCGTAGGAGGTTATGATTCAGTGCCGTAATCAGCGGGAAGCCGTGAAGCGACCGCTTTAGCGCTGGGAATAGGGAAGCGCAAAAATAGGGTGACAAGAATAAAAGTAGGGGTATGGGTTGTGTATGGAAGGCCGCGGACAACTTCAAAAGCAAAGATTTTTTTAATAAAAAGCTCAAAAAACCGGGAAAGGGCTGGATTTTTAAAAGGCTACGACCATTTTTTTGCTCTTAATTTCTCTTCGGTCAGAATTAAGTGGAAAAGGGCGAGTTTTTAGAGGTGGGGACCATTTTTTTCGGTCTTTAATTTTTGTCGGCCTGAATTTGAAAAAAAAATATTCACGTCTTTATGACGAAAACCGAAAGGACACATAATTTGGTGTATTCCTTTTACATGTTTTAGAACTGCCCAAGAACGACACCGTAAGTATTCCTTTTATAGTGGAGTTGTTCTGCAGAGCCGTTCTATTACCCTCTCCCTTTGCCTCTCATGCACCATCCTCGAAGGAGGTGCATGAAGTGTTCTGACACTAATGACATATGCCAAAAGGCAAATAGTAAAAATACTTGGTTATATTTAATAAATATCTATAATAATTTACTGTGGTTAAATAATTAGCCAAAAAAAAATTATATAAACCACGGATGACTAAAACATAAACCAAACAAAGAACAACAAATCTGTCAAATCTTATAAATGTCATGTCAACGGGCAAATCTCACTGTTTTTTGGTGTTCCTTTTAAAACTGTTTTGATCGGTTCTGAAGAACGGTTCACAAAAACTAAAGGAATACACCAATTGAGACTTCGCTACACTTCAAAAAATGCTTCGTCCGGCACTATTATGATTCATGCGTTTTCTTGACTAGAATTCCACCTGCTAGTGTTTTACACAGTGACGCTCAGTTAATTCCATCGTAAGAGAAGTATAGGTTTTGAAACAAATACAGGGGTATTTGCTAATTACGCTTACGAAACCTAAGAGAGTGCTTTTTATATCTTTTTATGAAAAAGCATATACAGGATGTTTCCTAATTGCGGTAAGAAAATTTAAGGGCATGTTCCTAAGCCAATATTTTAAAAAAACGGTCATATAAAGATAAGTCTGAAATTGCTTTGTTTCTAAGATACAGGGTGTTAAACTTTAAAAATAAATTGGATGGTGGTCTTTTTGTTGGGTACACGCCTGAAAAAAGGGGTCCGCTTCGGTCCTGGTTCCAGGGTATACAAGCTGACCCTGTTTAGCCCTATTAACCCCTATGAACTGGCCGGTCACCTGAAACAAAATAAAGAAAAACCCCCAAAAACCCAAAAAATTATAATTAAAAAACGACGTTTCCCAAGTTGAAATAAAGTTAAAAAAAAAAAAATTACAAATATTTAAATTAAAAATGATTAAAATTTTATGCTTTTCTATGTTTGCTATGCACGACACAAATGTCAAATTATTTTCAGTTTGCATAAATGCAAACAAAAAATTGTGTATTTATACAACCACAGTTAGTAAATTAATATCATAAGACTGAAGTACTAGACACAATTAAGTGAAGAGCAAACGAAAGCAAGGTATGGGTCTAAAAAAATTAAAATAAACTTTTTTACCAAGTGTAGTAATATAAGGTATATATAATATAAAAGAATAAACAATAATAAGCTCATAAATAACATACATTTGCAACTGCAATTGGTAAAATGGAAAATATTTATTTTATATAGTAAAATTTTAAAGCTCGTGTCGAAGTAACAAATATTAATTTAAAAGAATAGTATTTAACACAAACTTGGTGTGAAATTTTCTTACCGAATACCACAAGTGCTTAAATTATTCCGGAAATTTTTTTCTTGGCCACGAATATTTTAAGAAAATTCTCTCTTGCCTGCAGCTCGGGATAATTTTCAAAATATCGTGGTTTTGAAAAATTTCCGGAAATAAATTTAGCACTAGTGATATTACAAGTGAAAATTAAAAAAATCACTCAAAATACCAAAATTCCAACAAATTTACCAAGTGTGATGGCTGTTTTATGTGATTTATTGCTATTTATTTTTTTAAACTACTTTTGAAAAATGATAAGACCAATAACTAAACCTCTTATACCTAGATATAATAAATTAATTTTGCTAAGAACTCTTTAATTTTCGTGACTGATGATGGGCGAAAAATGGCTGATCTTTACCAACCTCCTTTAATTTTGTTTATTTTGTAACCTGCTATCACCAAAACTACAGGTATAAATTTCGAATATTGTCAGAAAATTCCTTAACATTTCAAACTAAAAACTACAGTCATAACCATAGCCATAAAACTTTTATATTATTTGTCCTTTTTCCCTCAACCCTCACATAAAATGCAGGCCCTCAAACTCTATTGAAACGAAAGGGAAAGGAAAACCGAACCGGGCACGTACAGCGTTGGGTTTCTGGCCCGATGGGTCTTTGGCGAATTTATCTCTGACAAGGGGTCGGCATTGTGTTCGGATCCTCTCTCCTGTATTTATTCAGAATTTTAGAGCCCTCTTCGGAACGGCACTCTTTTGTACGTATAGCGTTTGTTATTTTTAAAATACCTAAGGGTATATTAGTCCGGGCTTGGATTTCCTATGACAAATAACCCCTTTTTGGTTATTAAGCATTATCGATAACTGAAAAATTAAAGCGTTGTTTGCAAAAACCCTTTTTGTCAATATTTATTACTTTCGATACCTAAATGGTATTTGTTTTGATGACATCTGAGTTCTCTCTCTCTCTCTCTATTTTTTTTTCTTGGTTTTGGATCCCTTCAGGTCCAATCCACCACTCTCCCCCTTCCGGACTATGCTTTCCAGGGCTTCGTCGGCGGAAAATCTGGATAATCGAGCTCGTAGCTCCCAGAAATTCAAAAGAAAACAAATAATTTAACAATCGATGCAATGCATAAATTGTCGGCTGTCGAAACCAAGATCTGCTACTGGTGTTACGTATAACCTTCACTTTCACTACTGACAGTTCCCATGGCACGCCCATCTATTTCCCGCCATTTGAGAAATACCTCGTGTTCACCACCAAACAGGATACCATCAGCTTATAGGAATCTTCGCTCACAGCGCTTAGATCCAGAAGAAAGATGCCGTCAATTTAGCGTGAATCTTTCCTTGATCCCCGAAGGTGAAAAACGTTCGTACGACACCTCTAGCCGCCACTCCGGGAAGAACTTTGTAGTCCTCTACGCACGTCCGCACTGTCCGTAGGTCAAACAAAATATTTTCTATCTGGCTTTGGTCTGCGCAAAAACATCAGTAACTAAGGCAGAGTTGGGTCGAATACTGAAAATCGGTATTCGAATACGAATACAAATACCGGAAGAAAAAAGTATTCGAATACCGAATATTAGAATACTTGGAAGAAACAATGTATTCGAATACTCGGTATTCACGATCACCTGGAATCGGTATTCGAATACTGGAAAAAAGATTCGAATACCAGAAAACAAAAAAACCAACCGATAAAAAAAAAGTCCTTACCTCATTTTTCCCTATTCTTTGTTTCCTTTTGGTATTCTACTCATGTCAATTTTGATATTCGACTGCTTACATATCCCGGTATTCGAATATTCGGAACGCCGGTATTCGAATACTCAAAAAAGTATTCGTCGAATACTTCAAAAGTATTCGAATACAGAATCCCGAATACTAACCAAAATTCTTCAAATACCGAATACCAAACACACAAATGTATTCGAATACTATTCGAATACCGGCAAAATGTATTCTGAATACTATTTAGAATGCTGAGTATTCGAATACGACCCAACTCTGGACTAAGGGTACATCGTAAAAATCGAATCCGATTGGATCGGATCGCATTGAACCCAATACTGTGCCCTTCGTCCTAGAATTTATCGGATGCAGATAATCCGGTTCTAAATTCTTTTAAATTTGACAAAGAAAAGTATATACAATGACAAAGAGAGCAAACAAATAAAAATAAACTTCTAACCTTAACTTTTGTGATATTTTTTAAATAAATTTCATTTAATTTCAGAAAATAAGACAAAATAATAACGCAGAACACAAAGAAACACTATCACGATATTTTAGCAAATATTTAGGCTGATTTTATTTTCCACTATTTCGTTTCTGCACTTATCAGCTGTTTTACTTAACTGTCATTTTCAAACCTTTTCCAAAACCGTGAATATCGTACAAATTTAACCTCCGATCGGACTGAACTCAATTCAAATCGCTTGAAAAACAGGATTGACTTATGGCGTTCAATCCAATCCCTTACTCAATCTGAAACGTGTATATCGCAATTTTTTGTCGGATTAAGTTTTATCCGATCGGTTGAATGGTTAGTTCTGGTTGGTCTAGAACATCTTGGCTTGGCTGTTTGGACGTGGCTATTTTATCATTGCCGTTTGGACATCGAGCCAACTCGGCGATAGCCGTTTTGGCTTCGGCTTAGGCCATCTTGGCGTTGAAGTTTATTGCAGGTGAGGGCCCCGATCTTCGACTTAAGAAGTGAAAATTTCTGATAGAAAAGGTGTTTTGTTTGCCTCTTTATATTACAATCAAAAGTAGGCAATTGGAAAAGAGATGGAAGAAAAATCTTGCCCCACATAGATCCTCTAAAAAAAAGTCTACGTGTTTTAGATTTTCCTTTAAATATTGGAACATTGAATAAGTAATGTTATACAGGGTGATTCAAAAATTGATCACGAAACATAAGGGGGTGATTCTACTTGACAAAATAAGGGTAGAGCTTCATATAATTTTTTCAAAATGTCATTCGTTTTCAAGTTACAAGCCGTCAAAGTTCAATTTTTATTTTGTTTTTTTCGCCATATTGCATTTATTTATTTTTTACTTTTTTTTAATTTTTAACACCCCGTAGTTCAAAAACTAAAACGTTTAGGACATATTTTTATATGAAGTTTTTTTCTTATTTTTTGTTGTAGAATCGTTTGGTTAAGTTTGTCGGTTAAGTTACTGGACACCCTGTATGTATGTAGGTGATTTGATTGAAATTTATGAAAACTTTGATGTGTCTTGGGGCCTAAACGGAGAGGTTTATCGACTTTAATAAAGAGTACCTTATTTTTTAAGTTTTTGATTGTCTATAAAATTGCGCCCCCAGCTTTGCGATATCTGTTAAAATAAAAAGTTATGATGTAAATAAATATTAAGTTTTAGGTAAAGTGCCCTCTGGAGGTATTTAAAAAAGTACTTTTGTCTTAAAATTTTAGAATCTGCAAAGCTCGATTTGTGTGCCAAATATCAACTGGATTGGTTAAAAAATAAATGCAATATGGCGAAAAAACCAAAATAAAAATTGAACTTGGTTGGCTTGTAACTCGAAAACGACTGACATTTTGAAAAATTTATATGAAGCTCTACTCTTAATTTTGTCAAGTAGAATCACCCCCTTAAATTTCGTGATGATGTTAATTAGACCCGACATTATTGAATAATACATTAAAAATAAAATAATTTGAAAAATCATGTTCCGAATACCATTACGCAATTAATTTCAAACATAATGTTTATATCAGTTTGTAAAATCGCCCAGACATCGGCCAGACACAATACACTACAATAAATTAAATAAAAACCAATTTAAATATAAAATCGCGGAACAGCACACGAAATAAAATAAACCTGACCTAGGTCAAGGGGAACGGCATGCCCGATGATCTAAAAAAAGAACGCATAATATTGTTTACATACTTTAAGGAAGTGAGAGGGAAAATCCACATGGTGAATATTTGCAGGCGACGAACTGATAAAAGCGGAAAAGGAATAAAATGTGATAGATTCGGTTGAAGTGCTAAGAAAATAAGGTGAACGACGGTGCTAAAACTCCCCGTTTAAAACGACGACCCATTTCTCCACTTGTCTATTGGGTCAAGGTCTTTCGCATTAGGTAAAGTCAATGAACTTTTATCTGGTGCAATGAAACCGGTTTGAACACTTTACACCCCGCCCGCGAAAATGAGATTTATTGCATTTCGAATATAAGGGTGGTGTATGGATATGCGAAAATTGTCTGGATATTAATGTTGATGAATTATTTAATTTTACCTTTCTCCTAATTATTAACGGTTTTTATACAGGGTGATTCAAAATCGATCACGATTCTTAAGGGGGTGATTCTACTTGACAAAATAAGGGAAGAGCTTTCTATACATTTTTTCAAAATGTCATTCGTTTTTGAGTTACAAGCCGTTAAAGTTCCATATTTATTTTGTTATATTGCATTTATTTTTTAACCAGTTCAGTTGATATTTGGCACACAAATCGAGCTTTGCAGATTCTAAATTTTAAGACGAAAGTACTTTTTTAATTACCGCCAGAGGGCACTTTACGTAAAGCTTAAAATTTATTTACATCATAACTTTTTATTTTGACAGATATTGCAAAGCTGGGAGCACCATTTTATAGACAATCAAAAACTTAAAAATAAGGTACTCTTTATTAAAGTTGATAAACCTCACCGTTTACGCACCAATAGACATCAAAGTTTTCATCAATTTCAATAAAATTACCTACATACATACAGGGTGTCCGGTAACTCAACCGACAAACTTAACCAAACGATTCTACAACACTTTTTTTTATTTTTAACACCCCGTAGTTCAAAAAGTAAGACGTTTAGGGCATATGTTTATGTGAAGTTTTTTTTTCAATTTTCTTGTTGTAGAATCGCCTCGTAAAGTTTGTCGGGGTTGAGTTACTGGACACCCTGTATGTATGTAGGTAATTTGATTAAAATTGATGAAAACTTTGATGTTTATTGGTGCCTAAACGGTAAGGTTTATAATAAAAGTAGGGTAGGGCGGGGCTAGTTGGAGCATAGAGGTAAGTTGGGCAATTAAAATATCTCAAAAACTATCGACCACACGCGAAAGCATCAAGATAGCATAAAGAAGGGGTTGCGCGAGGGAGACTCATTGTGCGACCACTAGTGGTGACGCGGCGATCGAGAAAAGTATCCGTGCGCATTGTTTATTTTGTGATTAAAAATGTAAAATAATTGCAAGCCGAAAAATTTTTATCTGTGATAGTTAAATGTATTCCGTCGTCAATCAGGTAAGTGTTAATCTTAAGCAAATTTATTGCAGTTTTAATATGTATAAAGATTTTGGATATAATTCTAACCGGTTTTCTAGTAAATTTACTTTTGCTTCTAAAATTTCAGGTACAGGTGGCCAGAGCTGAGCTGCAGCCGCCCAACTTACCCCACGGTTTTAAGTATAAAATGTTTTTTTGATTTTTTAGGATACGGACAGTATAACAGTAAGCACTCACTAGACTTCTGCTCAAGATTTAAAAATAGGCTGCAACCCGAACTTTGTACAAGCAACAAAGAAAACGAGCTGACCTATCTAACTTATGAATTCTTCTCCTGGAAATAGTTCGGCCATGGCCCAAAGTGCCGGTCCAAGAAAATTAGCCAAATTAAACAGAAGATAGAGAAAAACCAATTTTAACAGATGGAGAAGGCATTACAAGAGAAGCAAAATAAAACTGCTTAAAAAGTTTAAAAATCGAAGATGAATTGTATTAGCATTAGTATTAGTATTAACTCTAAAATAAATTTAGCCATTTTTATGGCACTGTTTACCTACATTAAAAAACATAAGCTATGAAGCTTGCATATGAGCAAGTAATATTTTCTCTATTTTAATATTAAATTTTGGATTTTAAAGAAATTCAAGGTCGTTTCTTAAGACTAAAAAAATTAAATTTGATTTATAAACACTTTTATTTAAATGTATGTTCTTGAATCTTGTGTCTTATGTTAATACTAATACTAAAATTAAATTTTGATTTATAAACACGGCCTTAATGTATTATTGTCACCCTTGTAGAGTTTGTAACTTTGATTGTTTGTAAGGGCTAATCTTTAGAAATACTGAACCGATCATGAAAATTCTTTTACAGTCTGAGAGCTATACTATTTAGAAGTGCTATAGGTTATAATTTATTATAATTGAACAAAAGTTTAGAGAAAATATAATTAACACCCAACAAAGTGGGCACGGTCAGTTACTATACCATATAAGAAATTACTATTGAGCTTTTCTGATTTTAATAAATACAAAAATGGTGTTTCATCCAGTGTGACATTGGATTCCTGTTTTGATTGATTTATTTATAACTTTCATAGCTGATTTTCACACATAACACTGTATTATAAAAAAACACAATTAAAAATGTTAATCGATAATTTTATAGTGGTCTCTAAAGGCAGAGTCTTTTTAAAAGAACTATTTTTAGCATTTTAAATTTTTGTTATGTTTATTTGTTTTTCCATAAAACTGCATATTGTGCTGTCCTTTAGACATTTTCAAACGCCATTTTCTCCAAAACCAAAAAGTTAGGTTATGGATATATTAAAGGTTTTATATCAGGAATGACCTGTAGAATTCAAATCCTAAAAATATACAGGGTGTTCCATTTAAAATATCAAAGTTTATATTACTTCCGGTTAAACTGGAAGTAATACACAGATGCTATTATATCTAAAATTGGCATCTAGTGATACAATATAACGTCCCTAAATTTGAAAACTATACGGTTGCACTGAAGAAAATAAATTGCTGAATAGTAATTTCTGTTGTCACCCGGTATACCGTAATTTAATGAATCCACCAGTAATAAATAAAATGTCTTTAAATTTTTAATTGACGTTTCACTTTCTATTAGCTATTCATTAGTATTTAAATGAATCCACCACTAATAAATAAATAATAATGAATAACATTTAATTGGTTTATTAGAAAATAACGACAATTAAGTGTGTGAGCTTATCAAAAATTATTTTAAAATAGTCTAATACAATTTTGTTGTAAAATCAATAAAGAAACCAATATTTAAAGGTATCAAAATTTATGAGGGAATTTTCTATGACCAGCCTGGCGATGCACTACCCGATATAAAAAAATAGTCGCTGGGCCAGAAATGAAATGGATTTCTTAATAAGAACACTTTTAAAACCTTTTAGGGGGTTTCTTTTGACTAGTCTACCACTAAATATTTATACCGCCATATATGGAAGCGGCGCTTTAACCCAGTCTGTCAATGTCAAATGTTTCGGGTGTCGTACTGAGCGAACGCGTCTTTTTTTGTCGGACAAGTTTACTACCTTGTTTTGTATACAATTTTTAAACATTGTGCCAAAAATCGTAAGTGTTACAGTCACGAAACCTACCTAGTTCGAGTCCGAGACCCAAAACATGTCTTTGAGCCTTATGGTTTTATTGACTGTAAACCCTTTCCATTTTCGGCACAATGTTTTAAAATTGCATGTAAAACTTATGATAAACTTGACCGACAAAAAAGTGACACGTTCGCCCAGTCCGACACTCAAAACATTTGATATTGACAGGCTGGGTTAAAGCAAAGTCGATTGATGAGATAAGGTCACGACATTCGCCATATTGGCTAGCGCGGCTGTGACGTCAAGTCGGGCCATTTTCGGCCATGTTTGATTTTAGGCAGATCAGTGGCTCAGAATTAAGGAGAAAACAAAAAGAACTGTATGTTGTAAACAAAATTTATTGGATTATTTTAATAGGCATAACTTAAAAAAACATAGGTTTAAATATTGAAAATTAACAATTATCAAAGCGACGACAGGACGATGAGGTACCCGGCAGAGCAAAACATTTTCCATGGTTCCGTAAGTCAAAAACCATTTTAAAAACTTTGTAGGGATACAGGGTGTCCGCTAATGAATGGTACACAGAAAAACCACAGATTCCTTATGCCAAAATATAAAGATTTAACCAAACATACCTAATATCCAAAAGTTTATAATAAGGAAGATATATAAAGTGTCATAGTAAAAAGAAAAAGTAAATTTAAATTTATTTCGATAATTGTTCCCCCTTTTTAAATATCTTAAGAAAACGGTATCTAGGGGTTTTTAAACATTAGCTTTTCAGATCGAATATTAATTTTTGTGTGTAGACTAGAGGGCGATGGGTACACTATTTAAAATTCTCTAAAACTACCCAATTTTTTGTTTCTACTCTGTATGTACGTAACTAGTAAGCTTAGTAAGAATCGGTCTTGACAACCGTTTTTAAGGTATTCACGTTTTAGTTGTTCAGTGCACCCGAAAGTATGTACATATGTACCTTCAATAACATCGTATTAGCTATAATTACAATTGCGCAGATATAAATAGCTGATATCTAAAAACTCCTGGATACCGAGTTTTATTAAAATGTTTAAAACATATCAAAAATTATCGAAATGCATGAATAAAAAATATTTATATCTCTTTACACCCTTCTTCTTCCTTATCATTAACTTTTGGATATAGGTATGTTTATTTAAATCCTAAATGGGTATTTTTGCATAAGAAATCTGTGGTTTTCTGTGTACCATTAATTAGCGGACACTCATCTGTATCATATGTATATAAAAACACGAATGACTGAAAACTATTCGACTAAACACTATCAAAATCTCTAAAATAAAACGAGTCCGAACCAATAATATGTGAAGTCTCTAAACTAACCAAAAACATTAACAACTGGAAATCCTTGCAAAATATACAACCAAAATGAGAATGGCAAATTTCCACAGTTTTTACTAAACAAAGCTTCGACAAGGCACCACTCTGTCATCAGCTGATAATGCTACCAACTTTGAACAGAACTGCCAACCGAAATCGTAATTCTCACACCCTCACGTCCCTGACAAAGCTATCACCGGTCTTGCTAATGTCTAAACCCCTTCTCATAAAGAAACTCTGGGTTAAAGCGCTGCTTCTATACATATATGGCGGTATGAATATTCGTGGTAGCCTCATCAAAAGGAACCCCCTAAAAAGGCTTTAAAAGAGTTTTAATGATGTTCATTTCATTATTGGCCCAGAGACTTAATATTCAGGTTGTAGTAGACCGAGTAAAAGTAACGTTACGACTGGAATATCCGACTTGAATCAAGCTTTCGCCGTTGCGAAAACATATTCAGTAATAAAATAAATGAAAGGAGCAAAAAAACGTACATAACTATTAACTCGGCCACCGACGCATATTGCTTATCGCCATTTCATCTGCCGCTGCTGACTTATTTGCGGGTTGATTGACCTAATTACCGATTGCATAATGGATTTATTATGTTGTTATTAGTATTACTGGGTATTACCCGTTGGAATTACCGTGTTAGTCATCGAATTCTCATTTTATTCATAAGTATACAATAATTAATGTTTTATAGGATTATTTATAAACACATTTATACTTGGTTGGTGCTGTCATACTGCAATGGAAATTGAGAATAAAGTCTATTTATTGTGAGCTTCTAATGTATAGGTACTATGGACTATTAGTGCCAGTAATGACAAGTCCACAACAAATATTCATACCGCGATATATGGAAGCAGCGCAGATATGAGAACAATATTCCAGGTCGGATTTGGAACACATATAAAGTGTATAAATTAGAAGCGGAGAAATACTTTTGGCTCGAAGAGAAATCCAAGCTTTTTGAAGCTGTCGTGGCTATAGATACTATGTGTTTAGCTGCCAGTTAAGGTTACTTTCAAATGTGACGCCCACAAGATTGAAGGTGTCTTTCCTCTGCAAAACTTGGCCGCTCATAAGCAGAGGACGAGCATTTGATGACTCTTTTCGCGACAAGGAACATGATTGTGTTTTGGATGCATTAAAATGAACGAGATTTTTGGCGCCCCAATCCAATATTAAATTAAGATCCTGCGAAAGAGATATCTGCATCGCTCTGCGTTTGTTTTCCAAGTCAGGTTTAGTAATGGGTTTAGGAACCTGAAAACTGGAGTGAAGGGGTACTATCGTCGGCGAAACTATGAATGGAATTAGTTGTGGAGGAGAGAAGGTCGTTGATGTGAAGAAGAATCATTGTTGGTACCAAAACTGAGCCCTGAGGGACTCCAGCATTTACTAGGTGAAAGCTTGAAGAATGGCCGTCCACAATAACTGATATACGTCGATCAGATAGATAACTAAAGAGCCAAGTACAGAGTTTAGTTGAAAGACCATAGGAGGGAAGTTTATTAAGAAGTGCGGCATGCCAGACCTGGTCAAAAGCTTTGGATATATCAAGAGCAACGATCTGGGACTCACCTAGAAACTCAAGAGACTTATTCCAACAGTGTGATACGAAGGAAAGAAGATCTGCTGTAGATCTTTTGTGCGAAAATCCATACTGCCTGTCCATGCAAAGTTTTGTGTTTTTCTAAGTACTTAAGAATTTGCGAATTAATTAATTTTTCCATTACTTTACAAAGAACTGAGAGAATTGAAATTGGTCTATAGTTAGATGGAAGAGATTTAGATCCTTTCTTGGGAATAGGTTGAACACGTGCAGCTTTCCAGCTCTCCGGAAAGATACCTGTGTCTGGAGTGAAGGGTACTATCGTCGGCGAAACTATGAATGGAATTAGTTGTGGACGAGAGAAGGTCGTTCATGTGAAGAAGAAAACAATGTTGGTGCCAGAACTGAGCCCTGAGAGACTCCAGCATTTACTTGGTGAAAGCTTGAAGAATGGCCGTCCACAATAACTGATATACATACGTCGATCGGATAGATAACTAGAAAGCCAAGTACAGAGTTTAGTTGAAAGACCATAGGAGGGAAGTTTATTAAGAAGTGCGGCATGCCAGACCTGGTCAAAAGCTTTGGATATATTAAGAGCAACGATCTGGGACTCACCTAGAATCTCAAGAGACTTATTCCAACAGTGTGATACGAAGGAAAGAAGATCTGCGGTTGATCTCTTGTGGCAAAATCCATACTTCCTGTCATGCAAAATTTTGTGTTTTTCTAAGTACCTAAGAATTTGTGAATTAATTAATTTTTCCATTACTTTACAAAGAACTGAGAGAATTGAAATTGGTCTATAGTTAGATGGAAGGGATTTAGATCCTTTCTTGGGAATAGACTGAACACGTGCAGCTTTCCAGCTTTACGGAAAGATACCTGTGTCGTAAGAAATTCGAAAGAGCCGAGTTGAGATTGGTGCAAGTTCTGGAGAACATTTTTATAAAAGATTGCTGGTATGCCATCCAGCCCGGACGTTTCTTGGTGTTAAGGGAAGAAAGGATATGCTTAATGTGTTTTACTTTTAAAATAATATCGGGCATTTTATGAGAAACTGGGGTAACCGCTGGGATTGGATGATTTACGGGAGGGTCAAGGGTTGAATTGGCAGCAAATTGTTTGGCAAATAGTTCTGCCTTTCCTTTAGCGGTAGAAATAATTTCATCTTCCAAAGTTAGTGGTGGAAAAGAACTGAAACAAAAATTCCTACTTATGTTTTTCGCAAAGGACCAGAAAGATTTACTGCCATTTGAGCAAGAAAGAACTTTATTTTTGAATTGTCGAAGGAGTCTTTGGCTTTAGAAATTGTTTGATTGTAGTAGTTTCTTGCTCCAATGCTGGCCTGTCGGTTTTCTGGACTAGGATCCTGTAGAAACTTCTTGTAAGCCTGAACTTTTAAAATTCTAGCTTTATCACAGGATTTGGAAAACCAGGGTTTGTTATTGGATTGTTTGGGGTTCTTGATGGCGTGTGGAATATTGGTTTCAATGCCCAATTGAATTGATTCAGTTAGTTGATTGCAAATTTGAGAAGGATCACGACAAGAAAAGCAGATGGAATTCCAGAGGTAAGTGGCGAAGAAGTCCCTTAGGCCATCCCAGTCGGCTGAGTTGTAATGCCATACGGTGCGTGGTGGCATGTATTCATTTACCTTGCGATATGCAGGGTAAGATATAGTAACTAAGCCATGATCTGAGCGACCTAGGGGTGCTGTGACAGATGTTTTATAGAGTTCGGGGTTGGTAGTAAGAAAGAGATCAAGGGGATTTGAACTATGATTTGGGACTCTAGGAAAGTAGGTGGGTTTCATCATAAGGTTGGTAAGAGAGTTACTGACTGCGAAGATTTCGGCTGCTCTGCCTTGGGGGTCAGTTTCTGAAGAGCCCAGCCAATACTTATTATGGACATTGAACTCGATGAGCACGATTACTTCAGCCGATGGAAACTGAGTAATTATGCTATCGATCTTTGTTGAAAGAAAGTCAAAGAATTTGACATAGGAATTTTAGATGGAGACCGGTACACAGCAGATAAATTTAGTTGAAGACCTAAGGGAAAGTTTGAGCCAAAGGATATCAGGCCTACCCGATTCAAGATTGAAAACTCGAGCACAACACAATCTGTTATTAAATTCGGTTTTCTTTGGTTTTCCAGCATTTGAGGTAATATGCTACCGGGTGATGGACGTGATGCAAGGCACCAGGGTGTAATAGTGCGGGGGCGGAAATTTTGAAAAAAGGACGGAAATGCAGCAGTATCACAGACTTAAAAATTTCAAAAGTTGTACTTTTTACTGGTACAAGACCAATTTAACCAATGCAAACCTTCCAAATATTTCTTCTGCTGAATTAACAGGATAGTACTACTTAATAATTTGTACTCTTTGTCAACGATATTGGCCAAATCTTAATTTAGCAGGATTAGCAGAAGTTTGCAACACAGCAAACGGCTTGCCAGTAAAAATAAAGTAAAAAGGTTTAGTTACATTTTTAATACTATAATTATTTTAATTTTACCCTGAAAGTTAAGGCAAGTCGGCAACCCTGTACTTGACATCTACGTACCGCAGTCGCGCTCGTCTGGATTTCGTCTCCCGCTACGGCACGAAAGACTGTGGCTGTAATTACAGTGGGCGGAAACATATTGGCGAAGAGAAGGGAGATTACTAAATCACATAAGTCCGACTGAAACAGAATTAGGTGTTTCCCCGCCCGTTCTCTTTGCTTTCTTCCCCACCAGTAAAAGCAGCGCCAACGCGCTAGCTTTGTTTATAGCTGTATCGAGCCCGAGCACGCAGTTGCTTCTTTGCATGCATGGAGGGTGTTACTGCTTCAAATATTTTGATAATTTTTTTACTTAAATAGTAAATATTTTGGTATTTGATGAATTTATTGCTTTAAGTGCATCAAATCCTGCTATTTTTAATAGCCGTTTGGGGCTAAACAAAACTGAAAAAATAAAAAGCAATTTCAAAGAAAAAAAAACAAATAATTTCAAAAATAGAAATATATTTCTAAATAAATTTAAAGAACATAAAACTATTTCTAACAAAATTTCTTTTTAAGGGGTATTGTGTTTGTGTTCTAAGAGGGATACTAATGTGCTTGTTTTCTATCGAGTCACCTACAGCGATAGAAGGGTTGAAATTGCAATTTATAGCAATGGTATTTCTTTTGTTTCAGAATATCCCTAACTGTTCGGGCTTTAATATCAAGTTCTTCAGAAATTTTGGTACTAAAACAAGGAAAATTAATTTCGGCTAAACTCCAAACAGCAGTATCACGGACTTGCCTTTCCTCGTTTAAAGGAGGCGCAGGCGGCACCCCATCATTACACATGCATTTCCTACAATCTTGTAAACAACCGCTGGTTTCAAACTTACTTGTAATTTTCACAATTGTACTTGTAACTGGCACAGGACCTCCTTCAAATCTGCTGAATTACCTGCAAAATACCACCTAATAATTTGAACGCTTTGTTAAACATTTTAAACAAACATTTAACAAAAAAACGCCGTATTTTGCGACACCCCAAATACCCTGCCAATGAACTCTCTCCAAATGCTCGCGGCAACGTTGATGTTCCCCACTACTGCAGGAATATCGGCGTATACATACATATGGCATCATTGCATTTGAAAAATCAGGGAATATTTTATTTTTCGTTGTTCTCTATCTTAAGGCAAGATAGCTTTCTCTTTTTCCACTTGTTAATCCCAATGGTTGGATAATTATTTTTTAGACCTGTATATTTAAAAACAAACCAAAACATTTAAAATGTTACTAACTTCTTTTTTAATAGGGTTGGTTAGAACCTTCTTACCGCTAGTTTTTAATAACTAAAACTCCTTACGCCCGCTTCGTTACTTGGTGATTTTAATTTTAAAATTTCATTTTACATAATAAGCTTTGGTTAACGTAAATCAATATTTTTATATAAGTCTTTATTATCTTATTAAACGTTCACTTTAGTTTATGTTATGTTTTAATAGCTTAATATATATATATATATATATATATATATATATATATATATATATATATATATATATATATATATATATATATATATATATATATATATATATATATATATATATATATATTTTAGTTTAGTTTAGAAGTATTTAAATTTTGTTATTTCCTGCCAAAAATTATACGGTATAGCAATTTTTTTGACCCAAGATCGCCTATTTATTCACGACACCTAGTGCTGTCTACCAATTACATACTTCGCCGATTAAAAATTTTTACATTATGTGTGCAGTAGTTGGTTATAAGGTTGCAGTGTGTTTTCCGTATTTATATGTTTTGCTTTACCACGATCGACTGGACTAATAGTCAAGATCGATCGGTTTGCCACCCATGCAGTATAGTATAACTAAGTATGCAACAAATTGGCAACTTTTTTATTTTTATTGTGTCAGAAAATTGTATTTATTATAAAATTTGGTGTTTAATCTATATAATTATTTAATATATTCTACATTAGCAAAGTATATACAGATACAGTGTGTCCTAGGAAAGGTGTTACAAGAGGACAAACGGACCAACAAATATTGATTTTTTAAAGGCATTTTGGGAAAACTGGTCGCATGGTCTAAATCTAAGAAATAAAAAAATAATTAGTAATATACAAGGCAAGTTTTACATTAGTAAAATAAATTACTAAAATAAACTATTTTTATTATTTTTTTAAATACCTAAAGCAAAATTTTCTAATAAAACGTTGTAAAGAGTTGTACGTTCAAATTTAAAGTAGGGTAGTTCTAGTTTTTTTAATATTTATTTACGTCTGTCGATTAAAACATTTTTAGCGGTAGTGAGCAGATATTTGGCATGTAAATAAACTTTTTTATTACCTTGACAAGTAACAACCTATTTTTTTAGTCCCATCTTTATACCTAGTATTTAAAATTGTAAGAATATTTACTAAAACGTTGATTTTAACTTTATTACTTTTACGTTAAACTTTGACATAAATACAATTCTCTACAATATTTCTATGTACACTTTGCCCTTTTTTAAAAATTAAAAGTACTTTGCTTTTGGTAATTTTTTTTATATTTTTAACTTGCATTGCATATTATTAATTTAGATGAAATTTAGCTTCTCTTAATTTAAAAGCATGCGAAAAGTCCTCTAAAAATGCAGTTTAAAAATTACAAAATTTTTGGTCCATTTGTTCTCTTCTAACACCTATCCCAGGACACATTGTATAGAGTAGGTTAAAAAAAAAACTAAAAAAGAGTAAAGTACTCTTATTTCTAAAAATACAAAAAAATATTTAGCTAGAAAAGTAATCTTAAATTAAAATTTATACCTACCCTGTATACCATCGAACTTTTAATAAAACTAACTACTGCTAATACAGTGAGAGACCATGCGCCTTCTTTTATAAATAACAAACAAAAGGTATAAAGCTAGGACATATCCTTGCACTTTGATTATTTTAAGCCATATTTACCTATAACTTTTTAAGGGGGTCTATTATTAAGTTGATGAAGACATGCTTTAAATAATAAATTATTGTAGTTTTAAACATAAACTTCCAGCATCCAAATAACTGTAAAATAACTGAACCGACCCAATTGACACATAGGACTAAATTAACGTCATTTTTTTTATTATTAATTAACCAATATTTTTAAATTAATTATAATTTAATATTAATAATTTTAGTATTATTTTAACGTACGTGTCTTAACTTTATACAAAAAATATAAAATATGTTCGGCCCTGCAAAATATATAAAAATAAACTTAAGTTAAAGAATTGTTTATTTGTATAAACTTGTTTTATTGACAGTATTAGTTATCATACAAGGTGTCCTAAAAACAGACTTTTCATTGTCAAGTAGGTGTTTTTAGTGTAAATAAATAAAATGAAGACAATGGAAGTCAGAAACTTTTTATTTTTTTAATACTAATAGTTTTTTTTACAACCTGTAAATTAGAACAAAATTTAAGTCTTTTCTAAACTCTACATTAAAAATGTATACATGTCACACACTAAAGGTATATCAACAGCATGTTAATATACCTATTAACAGTTAAAAGTGAAAAAGATAAATAAAATTTGATTCTAAGTTTTTTTAAATAATTCTATCAGTTTTAAAGAATAGTATCAAATAATATGTTATTGTGTAATTCATTAACTTTCATTGTAAGAACCTCTAATAACAGGTATGTCAGCAACTTAATTTAAACTTACTTGACTTTGAGACAATTTGTGTATCAACTAATGGTGTCAATAAAATAAATGTATTCAAATCCTTATCTGTTATCCAAAGTTTATTTTTGTATCTTGCATTTATATATATTTTGTGTATAAATAAAATTTGGACAACCTTTATAAGCATATAAC
>JACEGR010000993.1:0-198377 GCA_014170235.1 Listronotus bonariensis
TTAAATGTTGTTTTAAAAAACATCAACTTATTGTTGTTTTCATCACCTGTTTTACTCTTTCCGCGGTCTTCGAGTAGTGCGGTTCATGTTTACGTAGAGGTCTACATAGACTTCCCGGGTAGGCGATTGAAGGCATCGTATGAGCGTGGCTGTACCCTTGGGGATCGAGAAAAGATTTACGCTAAATTGGGGCTTCTTTCTTCTGGGGCTAAGCGCTGTGAGTGAAGATTCCTAAAGCCTGAAGTTTTTGCGTTTTGGTGTTGAACACATGGTGTCCTCGTATGGTCGAGGAGGTGCGCACGCCTTGTGAAAATGCGTCAGTAGTGAAAGTGACGGTTATGCGCGATACCAGTAGCAGCCGCTGGCTAGACAGTCACAATTTATGCATGTATAGAGAAAGAATTTGTTTTTAAACAGAAAACATAGCTTGAACAATAAAAGGAAAATCTGGGGGTCTAGAACCCGACAATCCAATTTTCCAACCACTTGACGATGGCTGTATGCACTAAGTGTCAAAGCCAAAAACCGATAATAGAATAGAATAGAATCACCTGTTTAGACAGTCCGAGGACTCTAGGACTTTCAAAATGACCCAGCTGCCATTCCCGAGTAAACAGCAAGCTAGAGGAGTTCTATCCTATTCTTCTTGGTTTGATTTTTACCAAAAAGGTAATAAATAAAATACAAGTGGTGCAGAAAGAAATGGAGAAGTCAATGTTGAATATTACCTTTATACAAACAGAGTTTTAAACCATATAATTAAGGAAACAACCGGTGTTATGGACGCAGTTAAAAGAATACAACGCTGAAATAAAACTGGGCAGGACATGTTGCCAGAGTAAAAGATAAAAGATGGACTAAGAAGATTCTGGAATAAAGACGTAGAGACCATGCGAAATCTAAATCGAGGACAACTCCCAACAAAACAGACGATATCAAGCACATCCAATACACCTGGATTCAGAGTGCTCAAGACTGAAAACAATGGAATAAGTAAGAGGAGGCCTATGTGCACCAGTGGAGTCAAAATAGCTATTGATGATGATAATTATAATGTTCCTGGCAGCAAGCTATTTTTGATTATTTTGGCACTCCATAGTAAAACTATTGGAATTAGAGGTTTTTTAAAGCAGCCTGACTGACTAAGAGAATACAAAAATCTTACAGTTGTTATATTCCGCTTATACATATTTTTTCTAATATACCTACTGGGGCTTGCTTCCCTAGTGAGAAGCAAAACGCCTTTTTTATTAAACAAGTACCCTATAAAAAATATATCAGCAAACGCTTCAGTTTTTCCTACAGCTAATTATGGAAATTTTAACTAGCCTCTTATAATACCGGTATCTGGAAATCTGGAAAATGCACGTGGTCATGGTCAACCTAACCCAAAAAAACTAAAACTCTTTCTTCTAACTATAAATATATTTATATCACTTCTCTTAAATCTCTGTAAAGTATTGGAAAAATTATTTACCACCCAAATCCTGAAGTCAAAGAAAGACAAAATTTGGAATGTGGGGCAGTATTAATTTTATTACGGAAGATCTACAGTAGGTCGTTGCTTTAGATTACATAACTGAAATAAGCCTATTGAATATCTAGGTAAATCCTAACCAGACCGTTGCATTTGATATATCTAAAGCTTTTGACTGGGTCTGACCTGATGCACTTCTCAACAAACTTTTTTCCAACGGTCTTTCAACTAAGCTTTGTACTTTGATCAGTAGTTGTTGTCGATCTTCTCTCTTCCACAATCATTTCCTTTTATAGTTCTGCTCACGTTAGTACCCTTTACTACAGGATCCAGTTCCTCAACCTCTAAACCTGACTTAAATAGCAAACTCAGGGGTCCTTTTTTACAGCGCTTTAATTTAATATTGGATAAGGCACCAAGAATCTAAAAAAAAATAGTTATTTTACAACACAATTATGACCCTTGTTCCGACCAATGTCTTCACTTCTGTAAAGAAAATCAAAGAGATATACTTACACAAGGGACAAGGGGATGGTAACTGTATAAACAAATGAAAATAAACACAAGTCATCTTCTAGCAACAGTTTTAATAACATATACTACGTTTATTTCGAATAGTTCAAGCTGGCTTGAAAACAAAGCGGCTTTGAAGCGATTTCCAAGTCTACGTGTTTATTTCGGTGGCTTGAAAGTCGATTTAAAATCGAGGTCAAGCACATTTCAGGCCATCGTCATACGCATGCGGCAGTTTTGCATCCAAATTCACAGTAGACATTAGATGAAAAACAAACCTCACTTTTTAATTTGTCCCGTTTTGTGTGCAGTGTGAGCGTGTTTTAAAGTTTTTTCACCTGTTTTTCTACTCATATTTTGTATAAAAATGTCAAAATCATATATGAAATTGACACTGATGACGTTCGAGGAAGCATTCATATGAAGTTAGGCAGTTATTAAGCCCGCTTGAATCGTTTATATCGTTTTTCTAATCGGCTTCAGTGAAGTCAACCCTACTTATTTTCAGGCTTGACTTGAACGATTCACTTTCAAGCGCGTTTATATAGCTTTTTTCAAGCCACTTTTTAAAGCCGCTTTAACTCAATCTAAATATTCGATATAAACGAAGTGATAAATTGACTAGTGTAAGTGCGCCACTGTGCAATTAAATCGCCTATACGGTTTTAAAAATTGTTTTTAAATATGCGAAGGAATGTGTTTATTAGTCATTGACCAAAATCTGATTCCCGCTAATTTTAATGTAATTTTTTATGTTAATAAAATATTGTTTAATCATTTTCGACTTTTTAAAAGTCCAAATTAACAACGTTCAATTTATTTTTTAATGAGTAGTCATATCGTAAGACAATTATAATTATTAGAAACTAAAATGATTGTTAAATGAGTATGGTGGCCGAGTGTTGCAATTACAATATGGCGTATAAAAAGTTGAAAAATTTGGTAAAAATGTACAAACTTCCTAATTTGTTGTTCTGTTCTTGTAGTGTGATATTTTTAATGAGTTTTTGATTAGGGTTTTTGATGTATTTAGGATATTCCAGGTTTTCTGTTCGCGTGCTTCTCCGATGATAAGCGTTCTGTGGTACTTAATATTTGATTTATATCTTACATCAAAATATTAAAACCAAGAGAGCTGATCTAGATAAAATTAATAAACTTGGAGTTGTTTTCTTCATATACTCAGGGCACGCTATCCAAGCTGGTCGGGTTTCTAAATCAGACTTCCCAACCAAAACTAGCCAGACCTAACTAAAACTGCTTTTTTTTCTTAATTCTTCTGCTTTGAGTTTTTAATAAAGCAGTGAAGCGACCCCTTTAGCGCCAGATCGGAAAGGGTCCAAATTTAAGGTGAAAAAAGGCAAAAAGAAAAACTTTACTGTTTTTAAATTTTTGGGTATTGTTTTAATCCAAATTATACAATAAGAGAAGAGCAAAGTAAAGAAAGGGAGAGAAAATTTGAACCTTCTGACCTATTTTCTTTTTGGTCTTTATTTTTAAGTTAGTGGTTTTGTCCCAATTCTACATCTGGAGGGAAACAGTACCGGATTAACCTATAAGCAAACTAAGCAATTGCTCAGGGCATCACGTTGTGGGGGCACCACAGGGAGGGCACTCATAGGGAGTAGAAAAGAATAAAGATCTGTTTTTTTTCCTCATCAAAAATTTTTGGTAACGAAAAAGGTAATTACTTTTGTGTGACGACTTTCTATTTGATCGTCAAAAATTTCATGGCTAGGGGACATCACAGGAGTGGACTGCTTAGGGCATCAGGTGGTCTTAATCCGACACACGGGGCAAATTATTTACACTTTGCTTCCAAACCCATTTATTTCAGGTGCTTTTTATGTTAACAGACTAACCAGACAGGGACCTGGTAACTGACCCACCATAAGTTTTACTTTTGGTTGTGATTTATAATGTTCCTTCAAAGCTTAGGAAACTATTTCTTTTTAAGTACCTCCTGTTGCTGTCCTGGGGAGGCCCCCTTTTGCCAGTTTATTCGTTATTCATTGCCTTCATGTTACATTTCAATGTATTTATTTATTACCTTTGGGTAATAACGAAGAAAGGGCGCCCAACGTGCATCTCACATGCTCCCCACGTTGGGCGCCCTAAGAATAACTGTTTAGATTTTAACGCTTGAAACTTCAAAACACTTATAAAACTTATTTCTTACTAAATTATATAGGTATTGCTGATACAATATTAACTATTATGATTCTTTTTTGTTTCCCCTAAAAAAATTAAATGGAAGGTAAACAAAGTTACTTTAATTATTAAATAAATGTTGCCCTACAAATTAATTGTTTAATTCAATGCAAAATTTATTTTTAATTAGCTTAGCTTTAAGAATATTTGTTTAAATAGTAGAGCTAAAAAATGTTTTTAATGCCAAAAAGTAGTGTCAGTGATACCCTTTTACCTAAATTTTACTCGATCTTGATATCTTCTCTCATTTAATAAGCAAAGGAAAGAATTACTTTTAAAATCTTCAACGTATTTTTTTTATATTAGAAAAGTAGTTACCACATTACTTACGCTGACCAAGTTACAAAACTTCATAATTATTTAAAAAAGTATTATTTCGAGATATTACGTAAATGTAGTGGTCTTCATAATTTATTAAAAAACATGTTTGGATATAATATATAACAGTGGTGTAGCTACTATGGTGCAGTATGCCGGGCCCCCAAGCTCAGAGGGCCCCTGGGATCCGTGACTTACAAACTATAAATGGGTCTAGTGAAAAATTCTGCAACATTTGAGATATTTTTAAAACCAGAAGTCCAGTTTTTTTAGGAGTTAATTTACGAATTAGAATGTGTTGTTTTTGTCATGTCCTGTTAAATGTAATTTTTGTTGTAATGAACAACAATTTGTTCACTTTTTTTTATTTTAAGGGGGTAAGGACTTTTTTTGGTTGGTGGACGTCGAATTGGTTACAAACGATTTTAAATACTTTAGTTGGGGCCAAATTTATTTTTTGACCCAGAACAAAGGTTCTGGGTCAAAAACTAACCAGAACCTTTATTCTGGGTCAAAAAATAAATAAGTAACCAAAGGCTTACGACACTAATATATAAAGAAATAGAATAATTAAAGTCTTTTCATCTGTAATTATATACATGGTGTTCAATTAAAAACTTACCACTCAAGTTATCTGCGAAAAGAGACTGATTTGAGAAAATGACCGAAACACGTCGAGATATTTATTGAGGGTTAACGTTTTTACGAAAAATTGGACGGCGCCCCTTTAACCCCTTAACCCCCAGAGCTACCACCCTAAAATTCTTATAAAGAAAGGGGGTTAAGTGATACATCATTTTAAAGCTCCTGGCGAGTACTTTATAACCCTAGAGTATAAAGTCAATATCTTTATCCACTACAACATGGCGGTTTAAAAATTACCTAAATACCTGAATGGGGATGGCTTTATTTCCAAAACTAATAAAGTTAGATGTACTTAATGGTATTTTCTTGAAGCTCTGAAGAATAAGGCGCCCAACCTGGAGCCCGATACCCAGTAAAAATAATCTTGTCGATTATGATGCTCAAAACAGTCAAAACCCCAAAATATTTAAAGCTAATTTTTATTGGTTTTCCAATAAACTATTAAGATTTAACACTTGTCATTAAAGAAATTATTTCTACCAAAAACTTTTTACAATAAATATGTTCGTAATAATTTACGAAATAAGTTTTTACTTTATTTTTTGACTCTTTGTTTGACCTCCGAACAGTGCGGACGTGCGTAGAGGACTACAAAGTTTTTCCCGGAGTGGCGGCTAGAGGTGTCGTATGAACGTTTTTTACCTTTGGGGATCAAGGAAAGATTCACGCTAAATTGACGGCATCTTTCTTCTGGATCTAAGCGCTGTGAGCGAAGATTCCTATAAGCTGATGGTATCCTGTTTGGTGGTGAACACGAGGTATTTCTCAAATGGCGGGAAATAGATGGGCGTGCCATGGGAGCTGTCAGTAGTGAAAGTGAAGGTTATACGTAACACCAGTAGCAGATCTTGGTTTGACAGTCGACAATTTATGCATTGCATCGAACATTGAATTATTTGTTTTCTTTTTGGAATTTCTGGGAGCTCGATTATCCAGATTTTCCGCCGACGAAGCCCTGGAAAGCATTGACCGGAAGGGGGAGAGTGGTGGATTGGACCTGAAGGGACCAAAACCAAGAAAAAAATAGAATAGAATAGAATACTTTATTTTTATATTAATAAAGTTAATTTTGCATTTGCAAAGTTAAAAAAGCTTCAAAATTTTTTTTTCTTAAAAGAAATACTTTAGTAAACGCTTTTTAGTAGTTTTAAATCATAAGTATTTATATCAAGAAATAAGAAACCATGTAACCCAATTAAAAAAAGCTCAACACTGAATTAATTTATGCTTACTCGACAAGGTCTCAAAACTTTAAATTTAAAAATTGTTTCTGGCTATTCCACATTTTGTTTTATAACAAATATGATTTATATTCTACTTTTAAAATAAAAAAAATAGGTTATATGAAAATGTTTTTTTAATAGTTAGGGATCCCTGGACCATTTTTCCAAATCATAACTAGTAAGCTAATTTTTTGTGAGTATCTTCATTTTGACGAGACGCTTAATTTTTTCCTTACAACAATTTTCGTAGTAGCTTACAGGAGTAGCAGGAATTAAGTGTGTTAATTTGAAGAATATCACCCGGAATTAAAGGTATTGATTTGACGATTTCAAAAATTTATTACTAACAGGGATTTTTTCTGGTAATTTTCAAGATAATTATCTAAATAAACCGAAAAATATGTGTCCTACAAAATGTAAGGTAGGTAACTATTAGGATTTATTGAAGAGCACAGTAAGTTCCACCCAAAATAAAAATTTGAGCATTTTTCAACCAACTAGTAAAGAGTAAACTGCTTAATACTTCTGCAACGTAGTATCTCATTATGCACCCTGTACTCTAGAAATCAACAATAAAAACACCATATCGATTTATCAGTGACAATTTAGATCATTAATTTATAATATCATTGCCAAAACTGATCAATTTTATACGGGAATTTCAAAAAGAATCCTCGCATTTCATTTTAGTTTACAGCTAATTCCAACACATGCACTCACAGTTACGCAAGACAATAAAACAAATTTTTCTACATTTAGAAATCAATTTATGACGAAAATATCAGGATTTAATCAAATGCTCAAATATCTCTCCATTAACTGCCAGACAATAACCCAAACGATTATAAAACTCATTTCTTATGTTGGCTAGTTGGTACATCCATATTCAGGCACATTCAGCGGAAATGACATTCCTTAGCTGGACTAAATTTTCATATTTTTTATTGGTAGCTTAGTTTTTAAATGTCCCCATAGAAAAAATCGTTTGGCAAAAGATCACGTCGATTTTCTTCACATTTGCAATTATTGATTACTGTGCCTATTGTGAAAATAGGCTGCAAACAATATGTCCGCTACTCTTCGATAACTATTTCCCTGGTAAAACCATTTTATAATAGTGATTTTTTCTTGATTTAAGTAGTTTATTATTTAAGAATGATGTGACATTGATCTGACAACTTGAGAGTAAGAGGTTAAATTATTTTTCTAGTATTTTTTTATAAACTTCTAATAATACAAGGCGGGTAAGAAGATAGGGGATTCGTAACTTATTTTAGCATTTATCTCTTAGCTGGCGGACTGAGAAGAGTTGAAATTTGTGCACTGGGTATAACTTTTTATGCTCTTTAAAAATCCTAATTATATTTTCTTCTAAAATAATTAGGGAGCCAATATTGGACCACTTCAAAATTTACATGGGATTCCCTATGTCCTGCTCGACGGAGCAACACCCGGTATATGGTTAACTAACCACCTTTTTTCTGTTGATTAAATAATTTTTATATAATTTAACACCCACATTGTCCTACAAATTGCGAGATAAGTCATCCTGGTTTTTTGATATTTATCAAATCAACATATTTAATCTCTGCTACCCTTGTATGTTACCACCAACGAAAATTGTAGTAAGGAAAAAAGTTGGGCGTCTGGTTAAAATGAAGCTACTCACGAAAAATTAGCTTGTTAGTAATGACTTGGTAAAATGGTTCAGAGATTCCTAACTATAATAGTTATGGCGTAATGACAATCACATATAATTCAGTTGTGACAGGCACATTCGTTGTTTTCAAAAATAGGAAGGATTACCTTATTTTCTTTATCTAATAATATGAAAATATATTTTCTTTGTATTTTTATTTATTCTCAAGAGTTTTTATTTAAATATTTTACCTTTTTTAACACATAAATCTGTTACCAAAACATAAATTACATATTTTTAGAATAGAACGAGTAAGATTAATTATAAAATTATTATTTTCTTTTAAATACTTTACTGGAAACCAAGTAAAAAGCATCCGATCATGACATCTACTTTTCTGGCTCGAAGGACCAATATTTTAATTAAGATGTATTAAAATATTGGTCCTTCGAGCCGGATCTTCTTTAATAACAATCTTTAGGTTTTCGTCTGTTTAAAATAGTTTTGGTTTGGTTACCTAACATCTTTTAGCTTTTGTAACGTTGGTCTTTTACATCATCTCTTCTTTAAAAATAATCTTTCGTTTATATTGTAAATACAACTGTATTAATCAATAAAACATTTTTTTATATATATATTTATACTATTGCAATAATAAGTATAACGCATACAAATATAAACGTATTCCATAAAAATTAAAATATTGGTCCTCCGAGCCAAATATTCTTGATTTGCAAACGATTCAAGGTGTCGCCACTTGCCATTTACGTTCATTCACAAAAACATCGCCAACTTATTTACCTATTCCACAGGCAAAACACTAAAACTACGCCAAAACATCGAAAATAACCGCTCCCCTCCCCTCGAAGCCCTGCCCCTCGGCGAATCACAGTCGCACAATTTTACAGAAATTCCTAATCGGGCGGTGGGGGTAAACGCGTCGCACGGCACGCTCGATTTTACGGAATCTGAAAACGTCAAGAAACAAACGAACGTGAGTCGGACGTCGCAAGTTCGACTGTTCGTGTCGGTTATTTGGATCGTAGGGTGCTACGAAAGCTGCGAGAGATATTTTTGTTTTTTTTTCGATTGTTTTCGAGCTCGGCTTGCTACGATTTTAAGTTTTACCGGCAATAACTCTTTAGATTTTGTTTTAAACAGTCTTTTATTTTGTGAGAACATTTTGATTTTGGTGAATTTTAGAACTTTTTGACCTGTTTTAAAGTCTTTTTAGTATAAGCCGCAAAGTGTCCTGTTGAACAAAAACTGTGTACTTTATTAAAAATAATTGTTGACATTTTGTGATAAATTATTTCAAATAACTTCTGGATTGTAAAAAGTGCCTTAAAACTGTGTTTTCTGGATTTTGTATTTATTTATGGTGTTAAGGAAAATGACATAAAAGTGAAGATTGGATAAAGCTTACAGCCAAAAAGGTATTTTTTTTCTTTTTGAATTAAAACCTTATAATGGGGTTCAACTTTAAACTGACACATGACATTTATACAAGATGGATGTAAAGTTAAAAAATAGATTTGGGAAATTTTCAAGATATGAAGGGTAAAAGAATTCATATACAATTTAAAATGAAAGACACAACAATATACAGTGAATTTTAAAAAGACAGCCTCCTCAGAAAATCAGCCCCACGTTGGGCGCCTTTTTTCTGATTATGGCCCATTATGTTAAATTTCAGTAACAGTAACAAATTTGATTCTAATTATGTTTACATATGAAAAATTTTAAACTGTTTCAACTTTGCATCATTGATATTCAAATCTTGGTATTTTTATAATCTACAATATTTTTTACACATTGTATAAAGCTTATAATATTACCATTTTAGTCATATAATATATTAAAAGAGCCATGAATTTAATCTATTAAACTATACAACATATTTTGAGCATGATTTTGCTTGGAAAATAGTTGAATGTACAATAATTAAATCTTTAAACTAAAAACTCAGGTCCGCGAGGCGGCTGAGGTGTTTCCTTTTAATTATTTCCTATGAAACTATTTGCCAAGCACATACATGCAAAAAAATATGTTTAATCAATTTAAATTTATAGGTCGAGTTGAATACGGCTAGATTATTTCCTAAGAAACTTACATTAAGGTCAATAACAAGGAATTTTATCAAGAATAATATCTGACATTTTTTTTAACATTTTGACAATCAGTGTGATTGACCGAAATTTATTCGTATATATGATGCTGGCAAAATATTTCGATTGTATGAAAGTTTATTGCTTAGCAATTTCGTAAACGATATTTATAACAAAACCACGAAGCGTCAGGCGAGTGGTTTAAAAAAAGGTTATGTATGAAATTACCATAAAGTAACAAACTTGAATAAAACAAGACAAATATTTTGCCTATAAAAAATGTTCTCGGGTGATATTTAACAAGCCTATTTCACGAAAATTAAAAGCCAGTCTTTAATGTGCATATAAACCAACAATAGTTTTTTACCTTTTTCACTTTTAAAAAAAACTAAATATTATGGCTAAAATTTTATAAGGAGGGAAATAATCATATATTATATTACAAGGTCTATAAAATTAATTGATTAAACTATCCAACATATTATAAGTAATATTTTGCTTTGGAAAAAGTTAAATGTACAATAATTAAATACAAACACGAGACCGCGAAGCGGTCTAGTATTTTATTTAAAAATCAAAAACTCGAGATCGACAGGTCAAGGGTTGCCAAGCCAATCTTGCAAAAAATATTTGGGTGGTTTAATCGATTTGAATTTGTGGATCGAGTGGTATAAGGCTAGATTATTTCCTGAAAAACATTAAAGCCAACAACACAGAATTTTACTGATATTAAAGTTTGACATTTTCTATCAATTTTGAAAACTAGATTGGATGGCAGAACTTTATTTGCTGATAAACAGTGCATGTGATTTAATCACTTATCTAAACAAAATGTATTGAAAAAATGGTGATGCCTGATTGGTCTGTTTCATAATTAGGAACATAATCAGCTTTATAATTTTATTATTAAATAAATGAGCTTTAATCAGCCTACAATCCACCCTGTATATTTCAATTAATTGTTTCATTTAAATCACATCCTTCAACTGCCTTGCTTTAGTAAATTCGTTACAATTTAAAAATGTATGATATTAATATGTTTTTTAAGAATTTTAATTTAAGGTTATTAGAGACATTTTGCACCCCTTATTTTGAAATTCCGTTGTGGTTAACGTTATTCTGAGACTGCGCAGTAACGCAAACATGATCCGTTATCGTTATTAACCATACCGGATTCCTTTAATTACGGATGAATACCGAAGAGCTTATCGTTATCGTTATCGTTATTGTTAAACTGCGTGGTTGCCGGATTGTAGAAATTTTAATATCAATTATTTAAAAGGTTAAAATTTTAATGCCGTATTAATTAAAATATCATTTATACATAGGCTCTAATTAGCGAAAAATCTATAGCAGTAATAAAAATGAAATAGTGTTAAGAAATTAAAACGGACTTGCACTTTTACGGATATTCTAAATCAGTAATTAATTTAGATGTTAGAATCTGGCACACTTGCTTTTTATTCTACTACCAAACCTAACCTTACTTTTGTGTTTTGCTTATACTGTACTGTTTGCATCTACTTTAAAAACGAAATCAACAGAAATGTTTGCATTTATTTAAATATGAATTTATATCTTATGAAGAATAAAAGTAAATACTGATTTTTCGTTAACTTTAAAATGGGTGAACCACAGGCAAAAATAAGGTTATGTGTCGAAAGCGCAGACGCAAGATAAATTTCTTAAAAGAGGCTGCAAAATCTCTGTCTAAAACTGCTGCCGTAATCGTTATGTTTAATAACGATAACCATAAGGAAGCCAAAAAACGTCTGTTATTTTAAGAGGTGCAAAATGTCTCTACTATCTTTACACAGAACTATACGAGTTGTCAACCTTAATACAAATTACTTCAATTCGAATTATCATTTGCCAATTTTTTTAAAACCAGTCATTTGTTATTTCTTTTATTGTTTATCTGATTAATCAGTTTTGCAAAATAGAGAGTTGATATATGGTTATTTAAATATCAGAGGTTACTAGGCATAAGGGAAGTAACATGGGAAAGAATTAAAAACGTTTTACTTAAAACATCTAAAAGTATTCCTCAGAGGTACTATTTCTGGTATATTTTAAAAAAGGAAAAACATTTTTAGCTTTGAACCCAACATAATATTTGAACAGTTTTTTTTGTTGTTGTATGTACAGTAAAACTGAGAAGAACGCAAAAAACTGATGCTTCTTCAATATTTAATTTTTACCAAAAAATTCTATTATCAGTGTATGAATATGACATTATTAAAACTATTCTTAGGGTGTTTTGGACATGAAGAATTTAATAGTAATATCGGCACTGTTGCCAGATTTACCATTTTTGTGGTTTTTTTCAGTTTTTTTAAATGAAAAGCTCCTAAGTTTCTGAATTTTCAAAATTCTGTCTCTATTAGTTGCCAAGATATAATACACTTTAAGAAAAAAGTAACTTTGCGCCAAAAATATATCTTTTAAACCGAAAAAGCTGTGTTTACAAAATTTGGTTTTTAGCTTTTTTGTCAAATTCTTTGTGCATTTTAGCCCTAAACAGCCGACGCGTTGTTGCCATGTTGTGCATAATTTCCCTATCTCATAGAAAACGCTAATTTGACAACGTCGCGCTTCAGTACATTACAAATTAACTTTTTAAATATTGTAGTTGTAATACCCGTTAATTTTGCTATTATTTTTGCACTTAGAGACAAAAAATCTGTCTTTTATATTACAACTTCCCCATGGGCTGTAAACTAATGCTTTATTTTAATAATTATTTTACGGATATTCTAAACGGTAAATTTACCATACGTTATCGTACCAGTATAAACTCCCTAATAAAAATACCATTCTTTGCCGTTTTCTCCCGACCAAGGTAAAATAACAATAATGGCGGACAGAAAAGCCATTGTTATGAGCCGCGGCGACCCACTCGCCGAATTTGAATAAATTGAAAATTTATATGGTTTAAGGATTGGCATGAACTAAATGTGTTTCTTAAACAGATCTCGAGAATTATAATAATTTTCTTATGGGAACATTAAAAGTCGTTTTATTTTTCTTAGCGATTTATTTTTTCTGTTGAACATTCTTTTCCCTATATGTTCATCAGGTTTAATAAAACTTTACGTATATTTATGGTATTTTCTTAATACTGCTACAAATTTGAAATTTTAAAGTGATTTCTCTATCTCTCTATTTTTTCCTTGGTTTTGGTCCCTTCAGGTCCAATCCACCACTCTCCCCTTCCGGACTATGCTTTCCAGGGCTTCGTCGGCGGAAAACCTGGAAAATCGAGCTCGTTGCTCCCAGAAATTCCAAAAGAAAACGAAAATAATTCTACAATCGATGCAATGCATAAATTGTCGGCTGTCAAACCAAGACCTGCTACTGGTGTTACCTATAACCTTCACTTTCACTACTGACAGTTCCCATGGCACGTACATCTATTTCCCGCCATTTGAGAAATACCTCGTGTTCACCACCAAACAGGATACCATCAGCTTATAGAAATCTTCGCTCACAGCGCTTAGATCCAGAAGAAAGATGCCGACAATTTAGCGTGAATCTTTCCTTGATCCCCGAAGGTAAAAAACTTTCGTACGACACCTCTAATCGTCACTCCGGGAAGAACTTTGTAGTCCTCTACGCACGTCTGCACTGTCCGGAGGTCAAAAAGTAATTTATCGGGTAGAATCGACCAGAGAAAATTGCTCTGGCCAAGGGGCCACCAAACCATATATTTTCCATTTATCTGTGTAAGCCCTTGTATTAGGGGTGAAACCTCCTTTGTACATATAGTACGCAAATTTTTGAAACAACCTAAATAAAAATATTTTTTTATATTATATAATTCATTAATTTATTTCTTCTTATTATATAAAAAGTTTCTTTTTCTTAAAATTTTTATCAAATATCTTTATTCTAAAGAAAAGCCAAATATTATTTTGTTTAAATTGTTTTAATAATGTTGCCAAATTAAAACAAAATTGAGTAAAGAATATTTATGCCTAAAAAAAACATTTACAAGATTAAAACCCTGTTTTTGAGAACGGGGAATTTGTGGACCCATTATTTAGAAATATGCCCTTAAATTTTTTTACAGCATTCTGTAACACTCTGTATAGGTTGTTAGCCAAAGATGTAATTATGATACCTAATTGTTTTTTGAAATGTAATGCGTTGCTTTTGAAGTTGCCTGGTTCTAGTCGAAAAACAAACCAAATTCAACGCTACAAGGTATACAATCAAATCTGTCGTACAACTTGCTGAACGCCAATACCACAGATAATGCGATTATCGTTTCGACGATCGAATCTGCTTGAATCGTACAAACTGTCGTACAAAAAGGTAAAGATGGGTCCAAATTTAATTCATTCTGAAAGCGATGCCGCCAAGTACACAAAAAATGATAAAGTAAAGAAACCCTTTTGTGAACAATGATTTATTGCAGCAAAAAATATTTAACCCGACGAGTTTCTAGTACCACGCCACGTGCCACCGGTTTTATAGTAGGCAGAGGCGAAATAAGAGAATGTTTGGTAAGTAGGTGATACGTGTTTTAGCAATGCATTTTTTATTATTTATCTAAAAATATGTAATCAGGCTCTGTCCGAGGCTATGTGCATTCGAAAAGGTTTGTTTACTTTATCATTTTTTGTGTACTTGGCGGCATCGCTTTATGAATGAATTAAATATGGGCCCATCTTTACATAGCTTGTGAGCCGTTGTGTCTTTATTGGGTTGATTGGAAATATCTAAACGAATATGTCTTAAAAATTATTTTAGGCGTACATACACACACGCTTCAAACAATCCACACACAAAACAGAAAAAATTAATGATTCGAAATAGTTTATTATTGTGCTCTCAAAAACCATCAATCATTCCGTGCTGTTTTAAATATAAATAAAAGAAACTCGCAGAGGAACATCGATGGGTCATTTATCTCTGTTCTCTTTTTTCATCAATATAATTGTCTGAAAATCGTTGTAATTGGAAAAAATTTAACATGGCGGTCGGTATTTCTTCCAATTTGAATGATTTGAATGTTGTGGTAATGAAATGTTAACGAGAAGTTTTATAGATGTATAGTAAGAACATTTTAAAAGCGCAAATTCAGTACCCTTTGAAAATAATACAAAAAAACATAAAAAAGCCGACTGCAATCGGAATATTTTATACAAAGGCGCCGGTACCCTTTAGAGCCACGCGCCGATACACTATGGGATAGAAATCCATTATTTTGGCCAAAAAGCAACTTTGAAATTTTAATGGCTCATGCTGTGTATTTCAAAGTAGATACTCCAAACTACATGTACGCAAAATTATAAAAGGATATGACGACTTCTATTGAGGTAATAAGAAACTTAAAAATGTATTTTAAGTTAACATAAATATACAACATTTAATCTCTTGGTTTATTATTACCCTTGATTACTAAAAAAAGTAAAGAGTTTAAATAATAAGAGCTATTGTTGTGTTTCCGATGCAGTCTCGCGAAGTCTCGCTACTTTTTTCAAAGATTTTTTTACCTTTTTCTTTATCAGTTTTTGTACCTACAATTGCCTTCCTACTTTTTGCTACTTCTGAGTGTAAGGACAGATACAAGATTTTTTATAATTTACAAGGTTTTCCATTTTAAAATTTAATATGTTTTGTCCTACACTGTATAGCCTAAAAGATAAAAGCATTCTGATGAAAGATATGGATTCTACAGAATCTACCCAACAAAACAGTGTTTTTTATTTATTTTATACGTTAAAAAATAAAAAAGTTGGGAAGTTGTATCTCTATTAGGCTTCTAAGAATAATTTAAAATTATTTTTCAGATTTGGATGGTCATATTTCCGAAACTAATTGAGATAGACACATCAAATGTACTATTTTTCTAAAGCATTTTAAAAGATTTTTTTGTTGGTGATATAATATTCAGGGTATTTCATTTAAAAAATCATACCTAGTGTCGTACCCTGTATATCATATGAGATAATAATCATCGGATTACTGATTAGAATACTACCGAATTAACCAAACAAGCTGACATTTTATTTTATTTTGTACAATAAAAAATAATAATGTTCAGTGGGGTGTAAATTTATAATAACGTATAATAAGTTTTAGGTTTCCAAAAAGCATTTGTAATAATTTATAATATTTTTCCAGTAAAAAGCACCTCATTTTAAATTAGATTGGTAAGTTTCAGAATTTTGTCCAAAAAATTAATTTCTATCCCATAGTGCGATGACCAGCTGCATCAACCGGCATTTCATAAAGAAATATAGCAAAGGCGGCCGCGAAGAAAAGCATGCCGATTTATTTGGTTTAAACTTTTTGTGATTTTTTTTCTTATCAAAGAGCACCGAATTTACATTTTTAAACTGTTTCTTCTATACAGTCGTCGTCAATAAAACAGTTACTTTTTGCATAAAGTTTTTCTTGACCACGGCTGTACAGCTCTATCCAATGGGGACTACATCGATGGGTCATTTATCTCTGTTCTCTTTTTTTTCAATAATATAATCGTCTGAAAATCGTTGTAATTGGAAAGATGTAACATGGTGGTCGGTATTTTTTCCAATTTGACTGATTTAAATAGAGAATTATTGCACAGTAAAAATAAGGCCAGGCACTAATAATACCGGCCTAATTTTGACATCTGAGCTTGCCCAGATGCATGGTAGGATAAGGACTTCCTTAATAAGTATAGTGCTTGGCTTTACTTATGTCGGTTTTAGGTCGTGCCTCATTTTCGCCTTATTTTAACTTCGGAACTGTTCGTCTAACCGAACGGCACCCAATCACAAAATCGAAAAGTCTTTAGAAGTAAAAATACTTAAAACCTTGGTTTTGACATGTATTTCAGTAATTGTGTTATAAAAAACCCTACAACACAAAACAATAAAGAAAAACTACTAAAATTTCTTCCCCTTTTTTTAAGGTTAATGGTACTGTCAACATGATTTGCAATAACTCTAAATATTGGGTACAAGCACTATTTAAATAAGGCCGGTATTAATAATTCCCGAGCTTAATAACGCAACTTGCAATAATTCTCTAATGTTGTGTTAATAAAATGTTAAGGAGAAGTTTTCTGTAGGTACAGTCTTAATCAATAAAAAAGTTGCTTTTTGGAATACATTTTTCTTGACCACGGCTGTACAGAGCTATTTATTGGGGACTAAACAAAGACATATATTTTTAAATATAACACATTAAAATGATCTAAAATCTTACAAGACAAGTGCTTATATAAACTAACAATATTTTACAAAAATTTGAACGACTCCAAAAAAATAAATAATACTCACTAAAAACTTATATTTTCTTTTTCTGCTTTTTATCTTTTTTCAATATAGGATATGTACTTCCGTAAATGTGAAATTAGCCGCCTTGTGGGCGTGATAAATTTAATCAACAACGAAATGCGTTTTTGCTTTTAAATTTTAATAATTTTACTTATTTATAACAAGAATTTTTACTCTTCATAATAAAATAATAATATTCCTAATATAATAAAGATTTAAAGTAAACTTTTAGTCATATATATTTTTAATATTTTATGAGTCTATTATCCATAAAATACAATCTGTTTATTTTCGATATAGAAAGAGACCCAAACAAAACATATAAAAATGCATAAAGATAGCAGGTATTAGCGATTCAGATTAAGAAACACAATCTTGCAACACTGTCATCAGCTGATAAAAATGAGTATCTTTGCAAAGTCGGTCTATATAGGGTCGCGACATTCGGCCTTATTGCTTTGACGTGTTATGACGTCACATCTCCCATTTTTCGGCCATGTTGTTCAGTGCCGGAGATAAACAGTTTATTGTATTAGTAGAACAACCGTTTACACAACAGTTTTTAATTATTATTAACGTGTAAATTATTTTACTTTAAATAAAAAACATTTGTAATTACATCTTTCAACAAATATCACTTCCAAAACAATGCAAATGAAATGCGCAAATTTTAGACGCCACTGGATTGATCATCAGCTTTGATTTTACCCAGTGTTGCCAACTTTGCTCCGTGGAGTGCCCTTCCTTGCGTCCCCGACCTTGAACGGCCTAAAAGTTGAGGATATGTCGCAACCTTATAAATATAAACTAACCTTGTATCTATGAAGATCTAATTAGGCGAAGAATATTTACAGAAATTATCCGGTTTTTGGTTCGTTTCTCGGCTAAGGTATCATACCCTGTATTTTTAGCAGTTAATCAAATTACACCCTGTATATGATTATTCAGCAATTGGTCTTAATTGTTTAACAACAATTGACGAAATTATAACATAAATTAACGATATTTCGAAATCGCAAAAAAACAATTAAATTTTCTGCAAGCGTTTCCCGTTCGGAATTTTGTCGAAACTGCAACTTTCTTCAATTGTTTTTTCAACGGACCTACTCAGCATACTTGATTGAAGCGAATACAATCACATACACATTTGTAGATATTTGAAGGAACGGAAATATTTTATTATATTTCGCATATTGAATTGATAATATGCGATTTATTTTGAAATACGTGAATAAATTCTAAAGAATGACTTAAAATTACAGAAAAAAAAACTACGAAACTAATACTTAGTGCCAGGTCCAGTAATAAAATTGACCTTATGATAAGAACCATTTTAAAACCTTATTAGGGGGTTTCTTTTGACGAGTCTGCCACGAATATTTATACCGCCATATATGGAAGCGGCGCTTCAACCCAGCCTGTCAATGTCAAATGTATCGGGTGTCGGACTGGGCGAACGCGTCACTTTTTGGTCGGACAAGTTCACCAAAATGTTTTACATGCAATTTTAAGCATTAGTTTGACGGAAATAAATGATATTTTATTTTCTAAGTTTTTCGCAGTGTATCTTTTGAAATATTTCCTAAAGTGTACTTATTTGTATAAAATGGTCAACTCATGGTCATCTAATTAAAATTTTATTCCGAAAAAAAAACTCTACACCCGCATATTTCAAAACCCAATTTTTTATGTCCAATAAGAGTCCAAATCACTGCAACAATTAAACCAATTTCTTATCGACGAATTTTATCTATAAACTTTCTATAATATATGATTACCCAAAAAAATATACAAAAAATCCGGACCGAGGTTCTACCGAGCTTTCATTTTAAAAACTGAACAAAAATTCTGGGCTTGGCCCCCGCGTTTAAAAATTATTAGTAAATAAGTGCTTGTCAACAAACGAGAGATATGGATCTCTTACAGCCACTAAGAAAAAATGGTAACACTTTGGTATGTTAGTAGTAGCCGATAGGATAGTATTATGGAATAGTATTGATATACCGGGTGGTCCAATACAAATGAATCTGAAAATAATAGTAAAAACTATGATATTCATTATGTCACGCCTAAGGCCGCTTCAGATCGGGCGACTTTGCAGTCGAGTTGACCGCAAAAAGTCGATTGTTTGTGGTTGATTGTGCGCTACTTGCAGTTGTCAGTGAACAGACGTTTTTGGCCTTCTTATGGTTATCGTTATTAAACATAACGATTACGGCAGCAGTTTTAGACAGAGATTTTGCAGCCTCTTTTAAGAAATTTATCTTGCGTCTGCGCTTTCGACACATAACCTTATTTTTGCCTGTGGTTCACCGATTTTAAAGTTAACGAAAAATCAGTATTTACTTTTATTCTTCATAAGATATAAATTGATATTTAAATATATATGCAAACCCTTCTGTTGATTTCGTTTTTAAAGTAGATGCAAACAATACAGTATAAGCAAAACACAAAAAGTAAGGTTAGGTTTGGTAGTAGAATAAAAAGCAAGTGTGCCAGATTGTAACATCTAAATTAATTACTGATTTAGAATATCCGTAAAAGTGCAAGTCCGTTTTAATTTCTAAACACTATTTGATTTTAATTACTGCTATAGATTTTTCGCTAATTAGAGCCCATGTATAAATGATATTTTAAATAATACGGCATTAAAATTTTAACCTTTTAAATAATTGATATTAAAATTTCTACAATCTGGTAACCACGCTGTTTAACAATAACGATAACGATAACGATAAGCTCTTCGGTATTCATCCGTAATTAAAGGAATCCGGTATGGTTAATAACGATAACGGATCATGTTTGCCTTACTGCGCAGTCTCAGAATAACGTTAACCACAACGGAATTGCAAAATAAGGGGTGCAAAATGTCTCTATTGGCAGACAAGACGCTAATATTTTTGTAGTCAACTTTGACTGCAAAAGTCGCCCGTCTGAAAGCGGCATAAATCTTTCAATTACTTTCGAAAAAGTATACAAAGAGTTTGTCACTTCAGAATAAAAGCGTAGGGTGCTTAATATATTAAATGTTATAATTATTCTATTTGCAAATATCTATGAGGGAAAAGTTATGAAAAAATAGTAAAATGCACCCCACGCTTTTACTCTGAAGTGACAAACTCTTTGTAATGAAAAATTATTTTCTAATTTTTAGTTCGGTTGCATATAAAAGCGTGTTTTTTTAGTTTTTTAAACTATTATTTATTTTTTATTTTTTAGTTCGATATATCAATTAGTTTTTTAAAAATAAATGCGCCAGTTTATTCACTAAAAAATTTCTTCGCCATTTTGTCAAGAGTAGTATTAGGATCTGTAAAGGAATTTATTTATACTGGCGGTCCTAATCAGGATAACGGGATACTGTTTTTAAATTATTGCATTGTCATCGGTCCTTGATACGTGTGCAAAGTTTCAAAGAAATTGAATCGCTGGAAGTTGGTAAAAATTAGGCTCAAAGATTCCGTTACATAGATAGATAGTTACAACCCAAGCTAATAAAAGCGTGTTAAAAAGGGGAGCTTATATTCCGTTTTTTTATGTATGTACAGGGTGTTCGGTTATATTTTAAACGGGGTTATTACTAAAACGTCTTAATGGGTTTTTCAAATCCGCGGGAGAGAGATATCCTCTTTTCATAACTCCATATCGGTAAAAAGAAGTACCTATCCAAAGTTATGGGGACATTTGAATAGACCATTATTGTTTAAATATACACCATGATGTATTTTACCCAGATAAATGAGGACCACCCTGTATATCTCCATACACACGGTACACACACCCACACCCAAAGTAGTTTGCTCTGTATTTCTCGTAATTTGTGGGACATTTTAATGTATGGTCGAGTGTTGTGAAATATTCAATGGCGATATAGAGTTATATGTTTTCATTAGAAACTGTATCATAAAATTAAATTTATCTGTCGCTATATATCGAGAATTTGTACGTAATCCTTTATTGGAATACATATTGGTTTGTAGATTAAATTTGTTTTATTATTATTTTCATAATAGGCCTTTGGCCATGTACACCTAAGGTAAGAAATTTTTGGGGTAGATAGATTGGATTTTATTCCTTTTTTGTCAAATTTTCCCGGAAATTGCAAGATTCTTTGTAATTATGCTGAAATTTGCATTTTTGGGAAATCGCAAATTATTTATTATTCTATTTTATTTTATTTTTTCTTGGTTTTGGTCCCTTCAGGTCCAATCCACCATTCTCCCTCTTCCGGACTATGCTTTCCAGGGCTTCGTCGGCGGAAAATCTGGATAATCGAGCTCGTAGCTCCCAGAAATTCCAAAAGAAAACAAATAATTCAACAATCGATGCAATGCATAAATTGTCGGCTGTCAAACCAAGATCTGCTACTGGTGTTACGTATAACCTTCACTTTCACTACTGACAGTTCCTATGGCACGCCCATCTATTTCCCGCCATTTGAGAAATACCTCGTGTTCACCACCAAACAGGATACCATCAGCTTATAGGAATCTTCGCTCACAGCGCTTAGATCCAGAAGAAAGATGTCGTCAATTTAGCGTGAATCTTTCCTTGATCCCCGAAGGTAAAAAACGTTCGTACAACACCTCTAGCCGCCACTCCGGGAAGAACTTTGTAGTCCTCTACGCACGTCCGCACTGTCCGGAGGTCAAACAAAGAGTCCGCGAAATTATTTAAAACGCCGCATAGACCGACGACGTAGTTGAAGTATGCCTACGTCACAAATGATACAAGCTACGACGTCCCTGTTCTATTGCTTGTTCCTTTGTTGGCATATTTATTTACCGGATTATCTGCATTCGATAAATTCTAGGACGAAGGGCACAGTATTAGATTCAGTGCGATCCGTCCAATCGGATTCAATTTTTACGATGTACCTTTAGTCATAGTAGAGACATTTTGCACCCCTTGTTTTGCAATTCCGTTGTGGTTAACGTTATTCTGAGACTGCGCAGTAACGCAAACATGATCCGTTATCGTTATTAACCATACCGGACTCCTTTAATTACGGATGAATACCGAAGAGCTTATCGTTATCGTTATCGTTATTGTTAAACTGCGTGGTTGCCGGATTGTAGAAATTTTAATATCAATTATTTAAAAGGTTAAAATTTTAATGCCGTATTAATTAAAATATCATTTATACATAGGCTCTAATTAGCGAAAAATTTATAGCAGTAATAAAAATCAAATAGTGATAAGAAATTAAAACGGACTTGCACTTTTACGGATATTCTAAATCAGTAATTAATTTAGATGTTACAATCTGGCACACTTGCTTTTTATTCTACTACCAAACTTAACCTTACTTTTTGTGTTTTGCTTATACTGTATTGTTTGCATCTACTTTAAAAAACGAAATCAACAGAAGTGTTTGCATATATTTAAATATCAATTTATATCTTATAAAGAATAAAAGTAAATACTGATTTTTCGTTAACTTTAAAATCGGTGAACCACAGGCAAAAATAAGGTTATGTGTCGAAAGCGCAGACGCAAGATAAATTTCTTAAAAGAGGCTGCAAAATCTCTGTCTAAAACTGCTGCCGTAATCGTTATGTTTAATAACGATAACCATGAGGAGGCCAAAAACGTCTGTTATTTTAAGAGGTGCAAAATGTCTCTAGTGTTAGAAACTATTTAGTTGTAACTCCTTAAAAGAAAAAATACATTTTTTTGCCAGTCATCGCAAGAATTCCAAAAATCCCGCTGCTTTACACAACCATTAATCTAAATTAATTGTTCAAACATACAGAGTATAATTAGACAGGATCTCAACAATTATACATAACGCCAAAAATCTAAAAACTATCTTAATAACGCTATGTAAATTTTTCCATCAAAAAGGAGATACAATCTGTAAATTCGAGCTAGATTTTTACCGGGTACCGGTTAATTATGAATGTTTCAAAACAGGAAGTCAAAAATACTGATTTGTTAGGTTATTCTTAATTTATTTATGAAATAAATTAATCTTAATAATTCCGAGTAAAAAACTGGTTTGTAATAATTTTAGTCCAGGAGTTTATGTATTTTTTTTAACATTAGCAACCAATGATGAGTCATGGAATTATTTCAATGATTTTAAAATAAAAAATAATAAAAAAGTAAATGAGCTTTTTTAGAGAAACTGCAGTGGCGTATCATCTTTTTCTTTAAAAATATTAAGTTCCAATACTTTTAAAACAATTAAAAAAAGTGCAGTAGAAAATGCCTCTCAATGACATTCCATGGTATGTAAAGGATACCAGTAGTGAACGACTATTGGTTTCTTTCTCACTCATTAGTCTTGTCTATCTTTACCGATTATCGCTCACTTAGTTCCACTCACATGGATTACCAAATATCAGTAACTTCAAAAATTATAATTTAAAAACGAATACCGCTTGTATTATTAGTTTTTTTAATAGTTATTTTATGTATAGTAAGAACATTTTAAAAGCGCAAATTCGGTACCCTTTTGAAAATAATACAAAAAACATAAAAAGGCCGCCTGCAATCGGACTATTTTATACAAAGGCGCGGGTATCATTTACAGCGACGCGCCGATACACTATGGGATAGAAATCCATTATTTTGGCCAAAAGCAACTTTGAAATTTTAATGGCTCATGCTGTGTATTTCAAAGTAGATACTTCAAACTACATGTACGCAAAATTAGTTTTTGTACTTACAATTGCCTTCCTACTTTTTGCTACTTCTGAGTGTAAGTACAGATACAAGATTTTTTTATAATTTACAAGGTTTTCTATTTTAAAATTTAATATGTTTTGTCCTACACTGTATATCCTAAAAGCTAAAAGCATTCTAATGAAAGATATGGATTCTACAGAATCTACCCAACAAAACAGTGTTTTTATTTATTTTATACGTTAAAAAATAAAAAAGTTGGGAAGATGTATCTCTATTACGCTTCTAAGAATAATTTAAAATTATTTTTCAGATTTGGATGGTCATATTTCCGAAACTAATTGAGATAGACACATCAAATGTAGTATTTTTAAAGCATTTTAAAAGATTTTTTGGTGGTGATATAATATTCAGGGTATTCCATTTAAAAAATCATACCTATTGTCGTACCCTGTATATCATATGAGATAATAATCATCGGATTACTGATTAGAATACTACCGAATTAACCAAACAAGGTGACATTTTATTTTATTTTGTACAATAAAAAATAATAATGTTAAGTGGGGTGTAAATTTATAATAACATATAATAAGTTTCTTGTTTCCAAAAGCATTTGTAATGATTTATAATATTTTTCAGTAAAAAGCACCTCATTTTAAGGTAGATTGGTTAGTTTCAGAATTTTGACCAAAAAATTAATTTCTATCCCATAGTGCGATGACCAGCTGAATCAACCGGCATATCATAAAAGAAATATAGCAAAGGCGGCCGCGAAGACAAGCATGCCGATTTATTTGCTTTAAACTTTTTGTGATTTTTTTTTATCAAAAAGCACCGAATTTGCATTTTTAAACTGTTCCTTCTATAAGAAAAGTGTTTTAACCATGGAACGTCCTTATTGTATATACATATATACACCAAAATTTTATTAAACTATTTAAAGTAATATTACAGACAGCATAAAAAAGATTTATAATATACGATATCTCTACTTTTACATATGCTCTCGTACTAAAATCATATCATCAAAATTTCGTAATTTGTCAAATACCGGTTTAAATCATTCGGAACAGTTGCTTTTAATAGAATTTGGAGCAAAATCAGAATTAACGATCTCCCGAACTCAACTTATCCATCTGTCATTTTTTTTAAAAACATTTTGTCATATTCAGGTTTGCCCCAAGCCTTGAACTTGATTTTGTAATATTTTTGAATTTAATTTAAAATGTGGCAAATCCGGTTAAGATTTAAATTTATTTATTTAAAATACATATTATTTTATAATTGTACATATCTATTATTAATTTGATTGATTTGATATCCGCTTTGCTGTACAGAGAGAACAATAAAATATTTAGACTGATAATATACAGGGTGTCTCTTAAAGGTCTGTTCAAAATTCTAACACAAATTTCTTAAATCAAAATACGATTTAACGTAATTTGCTTAGTCGCTTATAATACCCTGTATCTCAAAAATTAAGACATTAATAACATAGGTTTGTTAAAGATCAGCATCTTATTTTGAAACACCCTGTAAATATATTCTAAAAAAAGCAAATCATCTTTTACAGTGCTACACTTAGGTGCTGTAAATACGAAGTATATAGCGTATATTTTACTGCCAGTATATTTTTATCTTAGTTGCAACAAAACTAACAAAAAATATTGATAACAAAAAACTAATAAAAGCTTCAAAGGCACATTTTAAATCCTAATCTAATAAAAACTGTTTAATTGCAGTAATTACTCCAATTAAGCGTTATTTAAACAAGGATTTGACGGTCTTTTACGAAATCCAAAAAGTAATTAAATATTTGCCACCGAATTAGCCAGATTATACACCATCAGACTTTTAAAACGGCGTAGTGCGAATTATCTACCGCCAGTTATTTGCGTTTGTGAAATCTTATCTTTGATGATACCTGCTGTCGTAAATTTTTATAAACTACGTAAACTGCGGCCAATTTTTGATGGGATGGTAATTTTTGTAAAATTAAATATTTAATTTTTTGATTAAAAGTCGGCTTGTTGTTTGATATAATTTACTTTTATTATAATCACCGCAGTTTTTTAAACACTATCTGTTTACCAGATAAAAACTATTTTATATTAATCTAGCCGACCCGTGCCCACTTTGTTGGGCGTTAATTATATTTTTCTCTGAACTTAATGAAATATAGCCTATAACACTTCTGAATAGTGTAGCGTTCTGATTGTGAAAGAATTTTTATGATCGGTTCAGTATTTCCGATGATTAGCACTTACAAACAAACAATCAAAATTACAAACTTTACCCCCTTATAATATTAGTATAGATGTCGCAGAAATGGTTATTTTAGGCAAATGGCTTCTGTTTAGGAAAATGCCGCTTCTGCCTGGGCAAATCGTGTATTTTCATTTTCAAATACTATATGCCTATTCAATTAGCATTTAAATCTATTTACCTAAGCAATTTTAGGCAAATGGAAATAGAAATATTTGCATAACCAGACGGTCATGCAAAACTGTCACATTGGGGGGCTTATAGTTAGTTTGGGTTACTTAAATCTTTTTGGTTTTAATTTTTACTAAAGCAAATAAAAAAATGATTTAACTAACCAAAACTAAGCATGGCCTCCTCCACTGTGACAATTTTTGCATGACCGTCTATAACTTTTTTTACTGTAGTCTGCAAAACACACTGTACGCCTAATATGTTATAAAATATATCACAGTCATTTGCCTAACAAGAACCACGGAAAATGCATTTACCTATGCAAATGAAAATAAATAAAAATATTTTTATAAAGTCATTTGCCCAGGCAGAAAGCATTAGCCTAGGCAGAAGCCATTTGCCTAAAATAATCTTTTTTATATTTGAACAATTCACGAAGGCTAAAAGCCTAAATACTAACGTACCGTGGGTGTCTTAAGCAAGGTAAGAGGAGTTTGTTGACACGGGACTTAAATACTTGAAGATTTGGGGGAAGGAAAGACCTCCGCAGGCAGCAGGTTCCACTTTCTAGAATCTCTAGGGATAAAAGAACGAACAAAGTGGGAAGTTCGGGGCCTGTCCAGTTCGACCGTATAGGGATGCATTCGCGTGGCACCACGAGTTTCTCTGTTGGGAACCGTAAGTGGAGGAATTATACTGAACAATTCTTCAGAGCAGAAGTTATGGAAGTACCTATAAAAAAGCGATAAATCCCCACAACCCGACAATAGGCAAGAGAGGAAAGCCTTTCTGTAAGTGAAGAATCATTAATGAAACGAAGAGCTCTTCCTTGAATGGAATCAAGAATGCTTAGGGTTGTGGGGGACGCCATGTCTCAAATATGAGAACAATATTCCTAGGGGGTCGGATTTGGGACACATAAGTATAAAGTGTATAAATTTGAACGGGAAAAATACTTGGCTCGAAGAGAAATCCAAGCTTTTTGAAGCTGCCTTGGCTATAGATACAATGTATTTATGCCAGTTAAGGTTACTTTTAAATATGACGCCACAAGATTGAAGGTGTCTTTGCTCTGCAAAACTTGGCCGTTCATAAGTAGAGGATGAGTATTTGATGACTCTTTTTGTGAAAAGGACCATGATTGGGTTTTGGATGCATTAAAATTGGCGTTTTTGGCGTCCCAATCTAATACTTAATTGAGATCCTGGGAAAGAGATATCTGCATCGCCCTGCGTTTGTTTTCTAAGTCAGGTGTGATGGGTTTAGGAACCTGGAAACTGGAGTGAAGGGTACTATCATCGGCGAAACTATGAATGGAATTAGTTGTGGACGAGAGAAGGTCGTTGATGTGAAGAAGAAACAATGTTGGTGCCAGAACTGAGCCTTGGGGCACTCCAGCATTTACTTGGTGAAAGCTTGAAGAATGGCTGTCCACAGTAACTGATATACGTCGATCAGATAGATAACTAAAGAGCCAAGTACAGAGTTTTTGAAAGACCATAGAAGGGAAGTTTATTAAGAAGTGCGGCATGCCAGACCTGGTCAAAAGCTTTGGATATATCAAAAGCAACGATCTGGGACTCACCTTTTTGCCTGCGACATAGATATAGTATTTAACCAAAGGTATTGACTAAAAAATTATAGTCAAGGCTGTATTTAAATTTAAAAAATATCCACAAAATTTTTGGCACACTCTGCCTTATGGAAATTTAATAGTTAATCCAGTAAACAGATGGACATATTAATTAGAATCTTGCATTTTGTTTGTGAAGTCTGTAATTTAAAAGTAAAAAAATTAATCACAATATTTTTGCTTTTTCAAAAGGAAATGACCGATCAGTTTTAACGCTGCATCAATGAAAATTATCGACATAAAATCAAAATGGCGTTTTCGCCGCTAGAAGAACTTCAGTCTCCTTCCTATATTTCTGTGGATTTGTGCAATTAACTAAGGCGTCTGATAGTGTTAGTAAAAAAGAATCAGTTGTTAATAGTATTACACTTATATGTCTGGTATAGTCTCGCCATTGTGGTCATTTATTATGCTGGTTGAATATAAAACACGGTACTTGGACTAATAATAATAATTTATTTTGTGTGGTATAATGTTTAAAAGATTTTTGTTCACGACCGTTAAAAAAATGCTGTTTTTTTAATCGTTAACATGAAGTTAAAGTACTCCATTCTAGTACACTTCATAAAGTGTTAAAAAAAATAACTTTTTTTAATACTTCAACGTTTTTTTCACTCTTTGAATTAGTGGTTTGTTTCAGTGCCTACTACAATCATCAATTTTAGGCGTTCAACCAATTATAACCGCGGTAATAATTGGTGACAACTTTGACACATAATACATTGTATAAACGTCAACATAACCTATTGGAAAATACCGTTTTAGAATTGGTTCTTCGCCTAAAATTGATGAATAATCTTAAACATCAATTTATGCAATGTAACAGTAAACGCGACATTAACTGAACCAAACGGTCAAGTTACCTTTGATTTCGTCTTTATTTTTTTAGTTCATGTGTCACTAGTTTTAAAATTTGACAGTTTGCGAAAAAATTAATAGAAATTATTTAAAATCAATTGTACTTGAAATAATGAACTTGGATGACAAAGAAAAGGAATTTATACTGTTTTAGTATTATTTTCTACAAAAAGTAAGTAACAAAAAATGTTCTACAATTAAATTATAACGGCATAGTTATAAAGAGGATAATTGTCTTTTAAATAATAAGGAGGCTATGATTTTTTGTTGCAATATGACTGTTCTGCATAAAATAAAATTAATAAGTTTAAATAAACAAAATATGTATAAACTGGTAATCTGGGAAATTTTTATACGGTCGTAAAAAATATATAGTATGTAATACATGCATAAAGTGTCTTTTTAACACGCTTTTATTAGCTTGGGTTGTAACTATCTATCTATCTATCTATCTATCTATCTATCTATCTATCTATGTAACGGAATCTTTGAGCCTAATTTTTACCAACTTCCAGCGATTCAATTTCTTTGAAACTTTGCACACGTATCAAGGACCGATGACAATGCAATAATTTAAAAACAGTATCCTGTTATCCTGATTAGGACCGCCAGGATAAATAAATTCCTTTACAGATCCTCTGTGTCTCTTGACAAAATGGCGAAGGAATTTTTTAGTGAATAAACTGGAGCATTTATTTTTAAAAAACTAATTGATATATCGAACTAAAAAATGAAAAATAAATAATAGTTTAAAAAAACACGCTTTTATATGCAACCGAACTAAAAATTAGAAAATAATTTTTCATTACAAAGAGTTTGTCACTTCAGAATAAAAGCGTGGGGTGCTTAATATATTAAATGTTATAATTATTCTATTTGCAAATATCTATGAGGGAAAAGTTATGAAAAAATAGTAAAATGCACCCCACGCTTTTTACTCTGAAGTGACAAACTCTTTGTAATGAAAGATTTTTTCTAATTTTTAGTTCGGTTGCATATAAAAGCGTGTTTTTTAGTTTTTTAAACTATTATTTATTTACTCATGGATTGCCGCACTCGCCTGATGGGTCGTGCTGTCAAACTTCCCAATCGTAAAAAAATATCACTTTATGCATTGTGGTACAACCCCTTAACTTTTGTGACCAATTTTTGAATTACCCTGTATAATTAGCATTAATAAGGACTAATAATAAACTATTTTGTTTAAGTCAATAATACCATAAAGTAACATACCAACGGATAAGAGAAACCATGGCATGCTAAAATTTTCGTACCGCTTTTGCGGCAGGATTGGCGGCAGGCTTGTCATTTTTCCAGTTTACACTTTAAATGCGTCGGTCGAAGCCTCGCCTCGTGTAACATCAGCGGTGGGGAGACACGTAAGCTTACTGAAATGACTAACTGGTGGTATTTCAACGAGAAACGAATAAAAATATATTGGGAGTTTTCGCATGACCTGTCCTTAAATCGGCTATTCCATGATAACACTTATATTTCCTTACTTTATGATAATACTGATAATCCCTGGAAAAGATAGAGTGATCATCCTGCAATTTCATAGGGAGATAGTTTTTGAATCACCCTGTAAAGAACCATAAAAAATAAAACCCAATAAACAAATAATTTTTTAAAACAATTTTTTAATACATGTGCTGTGCACGAATTTGGTTTCATTATAATAACACCTTTGGCAATTCATTGATACGATCAATTTTATTTTGTAAGAAACTTCGACCAATTATTTAAAATAAATTGTTATGATCTCGATTTTGACATTGAAAACTGTTCCCTATTAGAGAGTTTTTAAGCGTCATATACAGGGTATCCCAATTCTATTTATACACGAAATAATTTCGCCCCTGTACAATATACAAGAATAAACCTAAACAATATTGGTATAAATTTACAACGTGTCTCAAAAACAAAATTTGTATTGTCAAGTAAGTTTTTCTTTTTAGCAAAACACCCTGTATATTTTGACTAATTAGAACCAAAATATTATTTTCTTTCTTCACTTTTAATTGTTTATAAGTATATCAGCATACTGCTGATATCTCAAAAACCAGCAATAATTGGCATATATAGTATAATCTATTTTTATTTTAGAATTCGATAAAGAGTTAAAATTTGTCATAATATACAGGGTGTTCTATTTAAAAACCTACTTGACAATATTTTTTTGAGCACTTTGTGTATTTACTAATACTGTCAGTAATATATTTTTATCCAAACAAACAGTTTTTTTATTTTAAGATTCTTTTTTTTTTAGGGTTTAAGCTATTTGGCAAAAAAGTATAGAGGGGACACCTTGTAAAGTTTTTTTTGTTTAATATCATGAAACATATAATTTTTGTTTTACTTTTTTGTTCTTAATTTTTTTTTATCTTTGGACAAACCACGAAGGCTAAAAGCCTAAATACTAACGTACCGTGGATGTCTTAAGCGAGGTAAGAGGGAGTTTGTTGACACGGGACTTAAATACTTGAAGATTTGGGGAGGAAGGAAAGTCCTCCGCGGGCAGCAGGTTTCACATTCCAGAAACTCTATAGACAAAAGAACGAACAAAGTGGGAAGTCGGGGCATACGCGCGGAACCACGAGTTTCTCTGTTGGAAACCGTGAGTGGAGGAACTATACTGGACAATTCTTCAGAGCAGAAGCCATGGAAGTACCTATGAAAAAGCGATAAATCCCCCACAGCCCGACGATGGGCAAGAGTGGGAAGCCTTTCTGTAAGTGAAGGATCATTGATGAGACGAATAGCTCTTCTTTGAATAGAATCAAGAATGCTTAGGGTTGTGGGGGACGCCCATAATATAAACCTTCTAGAACTTTCTTATAACCAATAAAAAATACTGGATAAGGTGATCGAAAAACTCTCTAATATAACTGACGAATTTTGTTGTTTAGTTAAAATAAAATATGTAAAGTTATTAAAGATATTTTTGAGACTTGGTACCTACAACTAATAAATATTTATATTACGAATTATAACTATGTTTCTATTGTTCTAACAACAATATGTAAACTGGGAGTGTCAGTATTCATGAAAATATATTAAATTAATTTTATTGCCTTATTTTTTCTACTTATTTAAAGTAATATTTCTTTCATTTTTAAATATGGATTAATATAATAAATAAAGAAAATTTGAAATATAAGTTTCTGATTTTTACGGTTTCATCAACAAACATATCGCAGTAAGAACATAAAAATTGGCCCACCTTGTATATTGCTCATTAAAGTTACGTACGGCATAATAAAGCCATTTAATGTATAATGTTAATGGGCAATAAAAACGTTTCGAACACCCTGTACATCCCAGCGATAAGCCAAAGAGACCCTATTAATACCATTTTACCATCAGGACTCGAGCATTCCGAAAAAGATTATTTTGTATTCGGCTGAGACACTTTTAAGTCGTTAAAATCGATTTTATAACTTACTTTACGGTGTCTTGCCTTAAATTTCGTGCAATAAAACCAAGAAATTAATGCATTTTTCACCATAAAAAGGTGCTATCTTATGTCGTTTACCTCTTTTAAAATTCTCGAAGACGGTTTTTGGGGCTTGTCGGACAAAAGAAGAATAAAAATCGAGAAAAAAAGCGGTTTTCTTGATTGGGACGCTGTAAAAACATCTTTAATTATTCCGCCAAGTCATCTGCTTCAAATATTTTAGCAACGAAATGATTCTTTTTAAGGTATATTTGCTGTTTGAGGTCAGAGCCGGATTATCAACATAAAGATGTCAGATATCTAACAGTTGTTGTTACAATAATACATCCGATTTATTATGTCTGTTTTATAACCTCTTGAATTTACTATATTCCCTTCCTAAAAATTTCATTTGTAGTTATTGCAAGTCTTTTACTCCATTTTTATCTCTTATTATCGTAGTTGAAAAGTAAGCAGCCATCCTGGACAAAACTGCGAACACGAAACTACAATTTACGGTTTTTCGAAAAACTAGAACATTTTTATACATGTTTTTTTTACCAACACTATTATCGCTTATGACTTGTTCAGACACGGCTGGTAATTCGCGCAGTTAGTGTGACGTCACGCGACGTTGACGTTTTTCTAACCCTCAAGAACATACCTATTAGAGGCAATAGCTTTGTTCGCGGGTTCGATTCTGAACCGGTTCTGGGACTATTTGCATGCGCAGTGAAAAAACCAGCGTTAGCGGTTAGTAAAACCCTGAATTTTTAGTAACAGTTTTGTGTTCGCGGGTTACAATGGAATGAGTTCGTTTCCGGTTCGTAACCTGATTAGCAGTCCTGGGATTTTTGTTGGAACTAAAAGTTCAGTTCGGAATTTCATGCGCATTGTCGACATGGTCAGCTGTTTTCTATTTTTGTGGTACAGAAATAAACCGTTGTATTACAGTTTATCTGTTTCTGTCACTTTTATGCGGGTTAATATGCCTGTTGAATTTTTTTATATTTTTGTGATTCTGAGCGTATATAAACAAAGGATTTTTAATTGTATTCCGTATGAATGTATGTATGCAATAAAATAAATAAAGATTCAATTAAAAAATATAGACAATATTACAAGATTCTACCATTTCTTGTTGTTTAAATTTTATCTTTAGTTAAATACACATACTTATGTTAAAAACGAGAGGAGGCAGGGAATCCCTCGTCTTCCGCCGAGAGACCTCGAGTGGCTTTCGACAGCATAACAATTTACCTTTTTGTTTGAATTATTTTTTTTATGTAGTACATCCTCAGCTGTATAGAAAATTGTTCGCGGTAAATAAAATTTCCGAATTAATAAATAACTAGACATGCGCTTTAGAACAATTCTAAACCAGTGCGGTTCTGGTTCAGAATCAGTTCATTACTAGACCCGCGAACAAAGCTAATCTTGCCGCTTAGCTGTGTAAACAATCGAATGCTTAAAAAGCAATAAACTTTAGCTCTGCATAATCATACTGGTCAGCAGAACCAAAAGCGATAGAAGATACTCTTGTCATATTTCTTTCTCATGCGCTTTTTACACTGCCATAAAGGCTGACTCTAGAGGTATATTTCTAAGGCTCTGTATGGAATCCAAACAAACCCCTCTAAGCCCCTCTTCTCTCCATAAAAGAAACAAAGGTTTCTAGGGAACATATACTTTATTTTTCATTTTTGTTACATTAGTGGCACTATTTAAGATGTTATAGATTAGTTTTATCAAATTTCTGAGCACATCAACAATTTTTATTGAAATCCAAACTATATCCACATTTATTTTCAAACAGGATACTTAAACAAAAAACTGCTCTTTACCAGATTAAAAGAGTATTTTATGTATATTAGGTCGTATTTCATTCCGGTAGCCACCAGGTATGTGCTGCACACGTTAAAATTCATTTATATGCTAAATAGGCAATACTCTGAGACAGGTAATGTCTCTTCACTGGTTTCAGTTTAAAAGCTAGTTTCAAGGCATAACGTTTGAATTTTGCAATGCCTGGTAGAGTGATGGCTAGTGTGACTGTGCCATTTTGTAAATAAACTAATATCAGTATCTACTATTTAAAATTTTTAGGCAGGTTTAATTTTTTTAAAGTGATTTTTAGTTAATTTTTGCTTTCTAATTTATTATTATTATTATTAAATCGGTAAACTAAACACTAAAAAACACTACCAGTACCCCTTACAAAGACTACATAAAAAGCACGTGTAATATGATTGGTTTGAAACGTTAACACGGTCATGCAAACCTGGAACGCACTTGCATGAAAGCAAATGTCAAATGAAGCTTTTGATACACATAAGTCAGATGTACCTGTCAGTTCTGCGTCAGTTTTGGCAGCTGGTGGTGTGATCAACTTGAACATAAGCGTAATTCAGCGAAAAGATGTTTTTATTTTTGTCAATGTATTCATTACATTTAACTTTCCAAAAGCATGGCTAACCTTGGTACATATCTATAAAATCACGTAATACATCTTCCTGGCACCAAAGAGCCATTTTGTTAACTCAAAACCAACAATATAACCCCGTTAACTGACGTGGCCTACACATGCACAAGTTTGCACGACGCGCGCCACGAAAAATCAAACTCGGACATCGAGTCGCATGCCAAGCCAGATGTGGCAGTTTTTAATACACACGGTCAAATCTGCATGCGAGCTTTGGCTTTTTTGACAGTTTTGCATGACCGTGTATACCCGGTTTACAGAAGTGAGTTCACATTGTTTCTGCTAAAGGGCTCGCTGGTGCATAAGAGCTGCAGTGCTGCAGAACAACCAGAATTTTTAAGCTGCTTGGTATTTTTTCATAACATTCAATTCATCATTTTACGATTAAAATATTAAATATCCATTAAAACAAAACTAAAATAACCAGTTGCCGGCCGAGAACTCTAGTATAGTAGGCACACGCATCTTCACCCAGTGACGACGCATCATAGATTACTGCGCAGTGGACGATCTTAAATAATACTCAGTCTCTCGCGACGTTATTGCATTGACTAAACTGAGCGACTCTTTTCGGTGCGCCGCACGATTGTTTTAATTTCCTCTATGCCGAATGTACTTGTCGTTGGGCAAAATTCGGCTGCTTAAATACGTAAATTTTGGTTATTGTTGTGCGGCATTCGCGGTAGCACTTTACAGGTTATTTAGACATTTTTTATATCGCGCGTGTAAAATTCGACAAGTATATATTTTTTATTCGTATTTGGTTGTGTGTTTAGTGTCATCAGAGGCTGAAAGGTGTTTTTCTACACTTAAGCGAATAAAGACCTTCAAAATACCATGTCACAAGATCGTTTAACTGCATTGGCCATGCTTTCCATTGAAAAGAACTTTATATCAAAAATCACAGACTTTAATGACAGAGTTATTGATCGATTCGCTTCGAAGAAGGATCGTCGAATTGATATCATATTTAAACAATAACGTAAGTTTCTAATAATTTTATTTACGTAAATATTTTTGTTCTCATTTTCGTTAAAACCCAGCCCTTTAATTATTACTGCCTGCTTGCTAAATTGCCTACGTAAAAATGAAACCTGATAACTGTATATCTTATATATTAGAATTAATTTCGATAAAATGGTGAATGCGCCGCGAATATATTATTCCATTTATTTGAGTAATTTAATTGCAGAACACCTATAATATTTTGCCACGAGCCGCCACTGCATTACCTACATAAAAAAAAATATTTTTTGTCATAATTATTAACTTTTGATAGCAATTTTTTAGCAAGTTATTCAACAGAGCAGATGCAAAGCATTTAAAATAAATAATAGTTTAAAAAAACTAAAAAACACGCTTTTATATGCAACCGAACTAAAAATTAGAAAATAATTTTTCATTACAAAAAGTTTGTCACTTCAGAATAAAAAGCGTGGGGTGCATTTTACTATTTTTTCATAACTTTTCCCTCATAGATATTTGCAAATAGAATAATTTTATAACATTTAATATATTAAGCACCCCACGCTTTTATTCTGAAGTAACAAACTTTTTGTAATGAAAAATTATTTTCTAATTTTTAGTTCGGTTGCATATAAAAGCGTGTTTTTTAGTTTTTAAACTATTATTTATTTTTCATTTTTTAGTTCGATATATCATTTAGTTTATTCACTAAAAAATTCCTTCGCCATTTTGTTTGTTTAACTAACCTTATCCCGGTCCCCAACCCGTCGGCAAATGTTGTCAAGTTCGATTATTCAATTGTCTAATCTGGCGCCTCCGCCAGAACGTACGATTTTTCACTTTTCCGGTTTTCCTGGAAAATGCTGGAACTTAACGGGATACTGTTTTTAAATTATTGCATTGTCATCGGTCCTTGATACGTGTGCAAAGTTTCAAAGAAAATGAATAGCTGGAAGTTGGTAAAAATTAGGCTCAAAGATTCCGTTACATAGATAGATAGATAGATAGATAGTTACAACCCAAGTTAATAAAAGCGTGTTAAAAAGTGCACTTTATTTAACGCTAAAAATATAACGATTTATATGTAAGTCATCATTATTTGATCTGTTCGGTGTTTCTAGTGAAAAACTTCTAAAACCCCCTGTACACAGTTTTACTAAAACCTTTTTATACAGGCCATAACTAAAGGGATGAAAACCGGTAAAACACCATTAAACCTACAAACGTAAAAAATCATATCAAGTTTTTTTATGAAAAAGAACCAGATTTATAGTGTAGTCGCCCAGCTGAGTTACACATTAAATCGCATAATCAAAACGTTTACCAGATTCGACAACTGAACTGTATCGCTGAGAAATGGCGCAGTTTTTAAATATTCAAATTTTTATTATAAGAACGGCTTGTAATTTGCATACGGCACATCTGTGCGTTGTAACAACCCCAAAAATACGATTTTGACCCCTTCGGTGTGCGCGGGGATCCCCCTTTTATGCTTTTAATGGGTTTTATCACCCTTTTTGTTACGTTTTTAATTTTAAAGCTGAATTGTACACAGTCGAGGCTTTTGTGTTTCAAATTTTTGGCTATGGGATATTTTGCATATAATTTTGAGTAATATTGTATCAAAGAATGGTTGATGTATGTGTTTTCGGAATTTTTTTAATATATGAAGGGGTGGGTTGCGGAGGCTCATTATTTGTTGTTAAGGATGCCTTATAATATTGCACAGGATGATTTAAAAATTATATTTAAAATGTAAGGCCATACTGATCGGCAATATTAAGAAATAAATAATAGTTTAAAAAAACTAAAAAAACACGCTTTTATATGCAACTGAACTAAAAATTAGAAAATAATTTTTCATTACAAAGAGTTTGTCACTTCAGAGTAAAAAGCGTGGGGTTATGCTGCAAATTAAGACTAATTTTTTTGGGATCGTAACTCAAATAATCATTTTTATATAAGGTGTGACAACAACAAGCTTAATGTGATATATTGCAATATTATTATGTAAAAATAATAACAAGTTTAAGGGTTTATTCATTACCACTTAAAAAAAACAATTTTTTTATTAATCGAACACCCTTTTAACATTTTTAACTTAAATTCAATTACAGAAAATATAAATATAAAATAAAAAACTTTTTAAAGCAAAACGAAAACGCATAATAAAAAATACAAATTAAAAATTAGCATTAAGAAAGAATAATTTTTCAGCTTTGTTTGCACTTAATTTATTTCTACGGTCGGTTAATATTAACCCGTCTTTGGAAAACAGTCTTTCACATGGCTTGGCGGTGCCCGCCACCCTCCACGTCTAAACAATATAAATATCATATCAGCTTTAATCACTGTTTTCTTCACATATTATTTTTAAATAATAATTCATAGGTATATCATATTTCGATGGGCGCCATCAGCGATCATCCAATGCGTATCGTGTCGATGCCGATTGCAATTGCAGTATTCGCTTCGATCACCGATCACCGTATTTGCAAAAAGTAAATCATCGGTAGCGCCAGTGATTTTACATTCACAGGTGAAATATCGCGGTTATTAGCTTTGTTCGCGGATTTGATTCTGAACCGGTTCTGGGACTATTCGCATGCGCAGTGAAAAACTCAGCGTTCGCGGTAGTAAAATCCTGAATTTTTAGTAACAGTTCTGTGTTCGCGGGTTACTATGGAATCAGTTCCGTACCGGTTCGTAACCTGATTAGCAGTACTGGGATTTTTGTTGGAACTAAAAGTTCGGTTCGGAATTTCATGCGCATTGTCGACATGGTCAGCTGTTTTGTGTTTTTGTGGTACAGAAATAAACCGTTGCATTACAGTTTATTTGTTTCTGCCACTTTTTATGCGGGTTAATATACCTGTTGAATATTTTTTATATTTTTGTGATTTTTAGCGTATATAAACAAAGGATTTTTAATTGTATTCCGTATGAATGTATGTATGCAATAAAATAAAGATTTAATTAAAAAATATTGACAATATTACAAGATTTTACCATTTCTTGTTTTTTGAATTTTATCTTTAGTTAAATACACATACTTATGTTAAAAACGAGAGGAGGCAGGGAATCCCTCGTCTTCCGTCGAGAGACCTTGAATGGCTTTCGACAGTATAACAATTTACCTTTTTGTTTGAATTTATTGTTTTTTTGTGTAGTATCCAATTTAACCATGAAAAATCCTAACCAAAAGGCTAGGTTAGAATACATCCTCAGCTGTATAGAAAATCGTTCGCGGTAAATAAAAATTTCGAACTAATAAATAACTAGACATGCGCTTTAAAATAATTCTAAACCGGTTCGGTTCTGGTTCAGAATCGGTTCATTACTAGACCCACGAACAAAGCTATTGATATATCGCCCAACACTAAAAATATTGCAAAACAACTGAAATAAACAAATAGTGTTAACTAATGTATCGAATCAAACAACGTTGTTCTTGGAAGCCATAACAATTTGTTTTAAATAACTCAGTGCTTTACCTATTTGTTATTACTGTTTTATTCTACTTTTAGATTGTTTAAATTATTAAGTAGATAAGTAAAATACTTTCAGTCGGAATTGCTAGATTACATTATTTGATATCTCTTTGTTATAGTAATCATGGATTGATTTAATTTATTATAAACAGTTCTTTTACTAAGCATTATTTTACTTGTTTAATAATACAGAGTGTTTGGAAAATAATGTTCGTAACTCTAAGAGGTGATTCTTTGCATTATTTTAAGCAAAAAGTTCATAATACATTATGTTCGATAATTAATAGTTTTCGAGAATATTGAGTCGTAAATTTTTCCAAACATTTGGCAACGTTGCAACACAACAGGGATACGAACGCACGAAAGCAGCAATTAATTCATCAAATTATTAAATTTTTTATTTAAGAACTCTTTAGTACATGACATTTATTTAAAAAAATGACAGGACCGATACGTAGCAATACACATCACCAATATCCACGATTAACAGTCAGTTATTTAAAACGATGCGATGCACCAAAAAAGAAAAAACACAACAGTCGTAAATCACTTAAACTTACAGTTAAAAGTATTAGTAATCACAATACTCTCAAGTCTTTGGAAGTCTTCTACAAATGTTCCAGCAAACACTATTTGCCGGCAATGTACATTTTTCACATTGGCATTGATGGTAAAGCATTGGTAATTGGTGGCAATATTATGCCAACATCTTATACGCATTAAAAAGTCAACCCTAAATAAACACTTAATTACCAATAAATTTTACATGCAGGCGAATTGCCGGCAAGCATACAAAAATGGCGGCATACCAATCCTGATTAAATAAAGCACGCGTTTTTGTTGCAGGCAAATAAATATTGGATTTTTGAAGGCAAACCTTCAACGCATATTCATACTTTTTAAACCATATTATTAACATTGGTATTTAACTAACATTAAAGCAATTTTTTTTTAATCTGTTTTATTTATAATGGCAGCTAAACAACATTATTTTATGTTTTTTTACATAATTTAAAGGAAATGGCCTTTTCATAACATTTTATTGTTAAAAATCATGCAATTAAAAATTAGGTCAAACAAAATGTTTATTATGTATTTTGGAGCGAATAAAAATAAAATGATGGTAAAATTAGCCACGTTAATTTCGACCGAAGGTGACCGCTTTGTGCATTTGTTTTCTACGTGGTTTCCTAGCTTTTTAGTTTCTTTTTTAAAGAAAAGAGTTTTTAATAGACATAATTAAATGTATTCATTACCTAATAAGTGTGTGTTGTGTGATTAATTGGTGATGGCTAGTCGAGAAGGCAAGATATTCAAGTAGACTGTTAGGAGCTGTAAACATTTTGTTTAAAACTTTATTAAAAGTTTTAAAGACGTGTTAATAAAAATATTATATATATTTATTAGTTTTTTGACATACCGATAGATGGCGTAATGGACAATAAACTACTACGTTTCTGCAATATCTTCGCTTTTTATCGTCTAAACCGTACCCATTAGACAAAAATAATTCGAGAGCGGTCTGCGGTAGGTGATCTCACTTAGCTTTAAAAGAAATATCTTCGGCTAGTGTAAAAATCTGCATCTCCAAGTTGGACAGTGTTCCGAGAGATGGTACTTTGCATTGCAAGGAAATTGCATGCAGTAAGGAATTTTTTCCTATTTTAATTTTCAAATAAAATATCGCATCATTTTAGCATTTAAAAAAAGTATATGCGACCATTTTCGTCAATAAGACGTCAGCTTGCTGCTTGGAAGTATCTGCCTTTGCCCACTTTCGTGTCTTTTTGTTATCTTTTTGCCAATAACTTATTAATGATGGATGCCATCATCTTAAACGCATTTTTTGCCAATAACTTATTAATGACGGATGCCATCACTTTATCTGCAACACGTGGCCTAATAACGGCCAATTGCCCACTTTCGCGTCTTTTTGATACCTTTTTGCCAATGCCTTGCCATTAAAGAGTGTTGGCAATGCCAGTAAATTAAATGTACAACGCCGGCAAAAAATGTTATATGGGGTTCTTCTAGCTGGTAGCCTTCGATCAGGAAAACGTTCTTTGTAAATGCGTCTAGCTTCTTTAGAACTGCAATGAGCCTCACCATAACTAAAAAACATATCGTGATACTCGCGTACCAAACACATCTCTGTATCAAAATGCACGCACTGATACAGTAATACATACTTAAAAGAAAATGTGATTTTATTTCGGGTAAACATTACCTGCATTAATGTATGCAAGAAACTATCAAACACTTTTTTCCCGACGTAGGTATTTATTTTTTTGCCTACCAACACCATGTCGCGTACAACGTTGCCAATTGTGTAAGGGATTTTGTGTGTCTGCTTTTCTTCGGGAAATAGTACTTAATAAGAAAGCAAAATATTTTCTAGAGACAGGAAATTAATAAATGTGATGTATTGATTAATTTTACTTTATTAGGCGTATGATTTCAAATAATAAAGGTGCAAAATTAAGTGATTTTATGACTAAAACGAAATATGTTCAGTATTTTTTTCTTCGAAAGAGCTGATTTTCGGACCTATGTATGTATGGTATAAGAAAGTTTTTTGCTTAGAAAAATGTAAGGTATTATAGATGGGTCCACATTTAATTCATTCTGCAAGTAATACCGCAAATAACACAAAAAATGATAAAGTAAATAAACCCTTTTGTGAACAATGATTTATTGCAGCAAAAAATATTTAACCCGACGAGTTCCTAGTTCCACGCCACGTGCCACCGGTTTTATGGCAAGACAGAGGCGAAATAAGAGGATGTTTTTAAGTAGGTGATACGTGTTTTAGCAATGTATTTTTATTATTTATCTAAAAATATGTAATCAGGCTCTGTCAGCGCTATGTGCCTTCGAAAAGGTTTGTTTACTATTATCATTTTTGTGTACTTGGCGGTATTGCTTTCAGAATGAAATAATTGTGGACCCATCTATATCTCTTGAAATTAGTTTTTTACGCAAATTCCAAAATTAAAATTTCTCTACCAAAGTGTTCCTCTTAAAGCCCCTAGCATCTGGTTCATATTTAGTGTGGGTCCATGTCCCAGTTTTTAGATATAACTACGCCCAAGGTTAGTTTAAATTTATAAGGTTGCGACATATCCTCAACTTTTAGGCGGTTCGAGGTCGGCGACGCAAGGAAGGGCACTCCACGGAGAAAAGTTGGCAAGACTGGGTAAAATCAAAGATGATGATCAATCCAGTGGCGTCTAGAATTTTGCGCATTTAATTTTGCATTGTTTTGGATGTGATATTTGTTGAAAGATGTAATTCCAACTGTTTTTATTTAAAGTAAAAGAATTTACAACTTAATAATAATTAAAAACTGTTGTGTAAACGGTTGTTCTACTAATACAATAAACTGTATATCTCCGGCACTGAACAACATGGCCGAAAAATAAGAGATGTGACGACATAACACGTCAAAGCAATATGGCCGAATGTCGCGACCCTATATAGACTGACTTTGATCTACACCAGTGATTTATACGCAAATTTTAAACATCCTGTATATTTTCTTAAATGTAGGTTTAGATAATAGTTTTCATGTTATTCTTGTTTTTCTATCGCAAAGCTGACTATTTCAACAAAAACATATTTATGTGACTTGCAGCTTTCTCAAAGTCAAAAAAATGTTCTCACAGATCTACCATGACATAATATCGATCGAAAACAATGTCACAATTTCAAAATCTAGAAAAAATCGCACTTAACAAGAATATTAAAACATATAAGGCAGAAAATTGCCCGTTTGCTGCAATAAAATTTCTCGTATCTCGCTGTTTTAAATCATATTTTCAATAAAATCGCGTTTTTCTTTTAGTTTAATGCCTGCGCAAGTTTGCGCTCTTATTTGTAGAGTTTTTGCAAAATATTGTTCTTTGGAATTTAGCTATACGTTAACTTTTTATTTTAGTAGGGGAGCAAACGATGCTAAATAGGGATTTACTTGAGCGTCATAGGGACCTATTGGAACTTAGATGATAAGAAGAAAAAAATTAATACTTTTTATCGGTGAGAAAAGCGACTATAAATTATTAATAAATAGAGACATTTTGCACCTCTTAAAATAACAGACGTTTTTGGCCTCCTTATGGTTATCGTTATTAAACATAACGATTACGGCAGCAGTTTTAGACAGAGATTTTGCAGCCTCTTTTAAGAAATTTATCTTGCGTCTGCGCTTTCGACACATAACCTTATTTTTGCCTGTGATTCACCCATTTTAAAGTTAACGAAAAATAAGTATTTACTTTTATTCTTCATAAGATATAAATTCATATTTAAATATATGCAAACACTTCTGTTGATTTCGTTTTTAAAGTAGATGCAATACAGTAAAGCAAAACACAAAAATTAAGGTAAGGTTTGGTAGTAGAATAAAAAGCAAGTGTGCCAGATTGTAACATCTAAATTAATTACTGATTTAGAATATCCGTAAAACTGCAAGTCCGTTTTAATTTCTTAACACTATTTGATTTTTATTACTGCTATAGATTTTTCGCTAATTATTCGCTATGTATCAATGATATTTTAATTAATACGGTATTAAAATTTCATCCTTCTTAAATAATTGATATTAAAAATTCTACAATTCGGCAACCACGCAGTTTACCAATAACGATAACGATAACGATAAGCTCTTCGGTATTCATCCGTAATTAAAGGAGTCCGGTATGGTTAATAACGATAACAGATCATGTTTGCGTTACTGCGCAGTTTCAGAATAACGTTAACCACAACGGAATTGCAAAATAAGAGGTGAAAAATGTCTCTATTGTTCTTTGGAATTTAACAATACGTTAACTTTTTATTTTAATAGGGGAGCACACGATGTTAAATAGGGATTTACTTGAGCGTCATAGGGACCTATTGGAACTTAGATGATAAGAAAAAAATGTATACCTTTTCATCGGTGAGAAAAGCGACTATAGATTATTAATTAATATGCCAAAAAAATACTGTTACTATATCGGTTTGTGACAATCGTTTGGATCATATAATTTTCGTTATCCTTAAAATTATTTTCTTTAAATTAAAAAAATTGGCCATGTCTCGAAAATGTCAAAATGACGTTTTTTTACAACTTTGTAGCCCTCCAGTTGCTTTACGCCACACTTAAATTGTCAGATTAGTAGAATATGCACTATTTAGTATTTAATTAACTTACCCTATCCTAATCTGACACACCCAAAAATTTCTGACAGATATATTTTTGTTTTTACCATCGGCCTTGTATACGGGCATCAATTTTTTTATATTACATATACCGTATTCGATAAACTTTTTCGGGCGCAGCATACCCTTTTGGCGGCGTTGCCACATGTCAGTCACATGGCATATTTTTCTTAATTATTTATTAATTACTCCTATCACAAGCTCTGAAGGTCAGATTTTAATTAGCCAAAATGGTTCAGAATTGTTTTTTCTTCCGTTGATATAACTTTCATTGAAATCTGAACATCAGTCTTTGTGAAGTAAAATAAAATCTGTGATTTCCCATAAGGATCAATGTTAAAAGCAATTATTTTATAATATTTATAACTTTTTGTCAGTTCTCTGTTGTAGACCTTTGCAAATTTAACTGGTTGATATTCTTATTATACAGTACCAGTATGTTAAGTTTCATAATTTTCTGGACATTAATTCTTACACCGGTAGTACTACCTTAAAAGAGATTGGAATACGATGTGGTAGCTAGGACTTACCAAATATATGATCAAATGAATACCAAACCCGGCCCCAAACAAACTATCCGAATTACAGGAAAGAACTTGTCAACGCCGTCCTGGTTTTCTGTTCGAAGTTCGGTAGCTAATGAGCGTTACGGTCAGATCGCGGACGAAGGGTACGGGGTGCCGATGCTTGTATTTTGCCACGGCTTTTAAGTGCGCATGTTCGTCCACCCATTCTGCGCTAGGTCGTAAAAATCCGAAAAACGCTTCTTGCCACTGCGGATCTAAATGTAGGTTATCCATAATTCTACTGCATACTCTTTGTTTGACCTCCGGACAGTGCGGACGTGCTTAGAGGACTACAAAGTTCTTCCCGGAGTGGCGGCTAGAGGTGTCGTACGAACGTTTTTTACCTTCGGCGATCAAGGAAAGATTCACGCTAAATTGACGGCATCTTTCTTCTGGATCTAAGCGCTGTGAGCGAAGATTCCTATAAGCTGATGGTATCCTGTTTGGTGGTGAACACGAGGTATTTCTCAAATGGCGGGAAATAGATGGGCGTGCCATGGGAACTGTCAGTAGTGAAAGTGAAGGTTATACGTAACACCAGTAGCAGATCTTGGTTTGACAGCCGACAATTTATGCATTGCATCGATTGTTGAATTATTTGTTTTCTTTTTGGAATTTCTGGGAGCTACGAGCTTGATTATCCAGATTTTCCGCCGACGAAGCCTTGGAAAGCATAGTCCGGAAGGGGGAGAGTGGTGGATTGGACCTGAAGGGACCAAAACCAAGAAAAAAATAGAAATAGAATAGAATTCTACTGCATCGTACATAGTGCCCTGTTAGAAGAATATTTATTTAAAAAATACCTACGTATTTAATTGGGTTATCGTGGTAGTTCCCTATTTAATCACATATAAGCAAAAATTGGCGTACAATTTATAACTAACTACCACTTAAATTTTATAATCAGAATGTACGTCAGTAAATTTTAAAGACAATAAACTAAATCGGACAACGAAATCCCAAAGTAAAGCAGGAAAATTCGATGTTTGCACGGTTTATTGCGGAGGAGTCGTAAATTTTGCGGTTGAAAAAGCTGATTTTATGAGGTTTAGATTGCCTTTTATTAATTGTACGAGGTAATACACACAATTCTTAATAGCTATTTAACGAATAAGGGGATTATTAGAGGCGATTAATGAACGAGGCAATTTAACGCATGATTCTATTTCTATTTCTATTTTTTTTTCTTGGTTTTGGTCCCTTCAGGTCCAATCCTCCACTCTCCCCTTTCGGACTATGCTTTCCAGGGCTTCGTCGGCGGAAAATCTGGATAATCGAGCTCGTAGCTCCCAGAAATTCCAAAAAGAAAACAAACAATTCAACAATCGATGCAATGCATAAATTGTCGACTGTCAAACCAAGATCTGCTACTGGTGTTACGTATAACCTTCACTTTCACTACTGACAGTTCCCATGGCACGCCCATCTATTTCCCGCCATTTGAGAAATACCTCGTGTTCACCACCAAACAGGATACCATCAGCTTATAGGAATCTTCGCTCACAGCGCTTAGATCCAGAAGAAAGATGCCGTCAATTTAGCGTGAATCTTTCCTTGATCCCCGAAGGTAAAAACGTTCGTACGGCACCTCTAACCGCCACTCCGGAAAGAACTTTGTAGTCCTCTACGCACGTCCGCACTGTTCGGAGGTCAAACAAAGAGTCAACGCATGATTCTAGCGAGTGCGTTAAGCAGTTATACAGGGTGTACAGTGAATCTACGGGCAAACTTTATTTATTCTACAGGGTGATCATTTTTAAGTCGGCACTATTGGTAACTTCTTTTATTGGAGATTTGAAGTCTATTAAATTAGTAATTCTAGTATTCTTTCCGCTTATTGACGTGCTGCCAACAAAAAACAATTGAAGATCGGATTTTCGATTTATTGCAAAAAATATACTTTTTTAAATGGAACACCCTGTATATTATATCACCATTTAAAAGATCTATCAAAAAGAGCTTTAAATAAAAGTTCTAATTTAATTTATCCAATTTTTTAATAGTTAATTTTTTTTTAAATTTCAGGAATGTTGGAGGCTTTATGTTGGCAACAATGGCTACTGTCACTTCTGGAATACTGTCACCAAATTACGTCTTAAGCACAGGTATGTATAGAAGGAACAGTTTAAAAATGTAAATTCGGTGCTCTTTGAAAGAAAAAAAAATCACAAAAAGTTTAAAGCAAATAAATGGGCATGCTTGTCTTCGCGACCGCCTTTGCTATATTTCTTTTATGATATGCCGGTTGATGCAGCTGGTCATGGCACTATGGGATAGAAATTTTTTTTTGGTCAAAATTCTGAAACCAATCTAACTAAAAATGAGGTGCTTTTTCCTGGAAAAATATTAGAAATTATTACAAATGCTTTTGGAAACCTAAAATTTATTATATGTTATTATAAATTTACACCCCCTTAACATTATTATTTTTTATTTTACAAAATAAACTAAAATGTCAGCTTGTTTGATTAATTCGGTAGTATTCTAATCAGTAATCCGATGATTATTATCTCATATGATATACAGGGTACGACAATAGGTATGATTTTTTAAATGAAATACCCTGAATATTATATCACCACCAAAAAAATCTTTTAAAAATGCTTTAAAAAATACTTCATTTGATGTGTCTATCTCAATTAGTTTCGGAAATATGACCATCCAAATCTGAAAAATAATTTTAAATTATTCTTAGAAGCGTAATAGAGATACATCTTCCCAACTTTTTTATTTTTTAACGTATAAAATAAATAAAAACACTGTTTTGTTGGGTAGATCCTGTAGAATCCATATCTTTCATCAGAATGCTGTTATCTTTTAGGATATACAGTGTAGGACAAAACATATTAAATTTTAAAATGGAAAACCTTCTAAATTATAAAAAATCTTGTATCTGTCCTTAAACTCAGAAGTAGCAAAAAGTAGGAAGGCAATTGTAAGTACAAAAACTGATAAAGATAAAGGTAAAAAAATCTTTGACAAAAGTAGCGAGACTTCGCGAGACTGCATCGGAAACACAACAATAGCTCTTATTATTTAAACTCTTTACTTTTTTTTAGTAAACTAAGTAGATTAAATGTTGTATATTTATGTTTACTTAAAATACATTTTCAAGTTTCTTATTAACCCAATAGAAATCGTCATAACCTTTTATAATTTTGCGTACATGTAGTTTTTAGTATCTACTTTGAAATACACAGCATGAGCCATTAAAATTTCAAAGTTGCTTTTGGCCAAAATAATGGATTTCTATCCCATAGTGTATCGGCGCGTCGCTGTAAAGGATAGCGGCGCCTAAGTATAAAATTTTCCGATTGCAGGCGGCCTTTCTTATGTTTTTTTGTATTATTTTCAAACGGTACCGAATTTGCGCTTTTAAAATGTTCCTACTATAAAATAAAGACACACAATTACAGCTCCCTGTATATTTAGATAAGCTTATAGTGTCCTAAACCAAGAAAACTATTAAAAAAAAACACGACACATTTACTAAAACTTGTTAAAAAGGTGTTAAAATTTGTTAAAAAGAAGCAAACATAGCTTTCCGGAATCCTTCGTTTATTTAACGGTGAAACAGGCATTTTTGTTCAAATCATAAAATGTTAAGAGTACAACTGTCTAAGCGTCTAAGTGTTGAGCAAACATCGATGCGTTCTCGAGATATTGACAGAAAAAGTTGCATCTGAGGTGGAAATGCATGTGGCTGCTGATTGTTGGAATGTAAGGTGATATAATTACAATGTAAACTTACTGGTTGTATATTGTAAACATTTTGATTAAAATATTTTTTATAGCCTTGATAACAGTAAAGTTAATATACAGGGTATCTAGTAACTCTACCGACAAACGTGTATCTCGTAATAATTGAACAACGGTCAAAATATGACATTTGAAATCATCAAAACATCCCAACCAGCAAGCTGACGCCATTATGACGTCATTTTTAAGTCATTTTTGATCATAGTAACCATAAAAAAATCTAACTTGACGTCATGTTGTTTAGAAATCCCGACAGAAAAATTTTGTGACATTATGATTCGTGTCAAAATCCAACCGAAATATAATTCTATTCTATTTCTATTTTTTTTTCTTGGTTTTGGTCCCTTCAGGTCCAATCCACCACTCTTCCCCTTCCGGACTATGCTTTCCAGGGCTTCGTCGGCGGAAAATCTGGATAATCGAGCTCGTAGCTCCCAGAAATTCCAAAAAGAAAACAAACACTTCAACAATCGATGCAATGCATAAATTGTCGGCTGTCAAACCAAGATCTGCTACTGGTGTTACGTATAACCTTCACTTTCACTACTGACAGTTCCCATGGCACGCCCATCTATTTCCCGCCATTTGAGAAATACCTCGTGTTTACCACCAAACAGGATACCATCAGCTTATAGGAATCTTCGCTCACAGTTCGCTTAGATCCAGAAGAAAGATGCCGTCAATTTAGCGTGAATCTTTCCTTGATGATATATGACAGAAAAATAAGACGAATAATTTTACAAAATTAAAATAGAAAAAAACTGTACCGATAGATGGCGCAGTGGACAATAAACTACTACGTTTATTCAACATTTTCGCTTTTTATTGCCTACACCGTACCGATGAGACCAAAATAATTTAAGACCAGTCTGTGGTTGGTGATTTCCAATTAGCTTTGAAAGAAACATCTTCGGCTAGTGTATAAATCTGCATCTCCAGGTTAGACAGTGTCCCGAGAGATGCGTCCTTGCAGTGCAAGGAAGTTGCAAGCAGTAAAGAGGTTTTTCCGATGTTCAATTTTCAAATAAAATATCGTATCATTTTAGCTTTAATAAAAACTATATGCGTCAATTTTTCGTCATCTGACAGACGTCATTAACGGGACGTCTTTTGTCTGTAACTTAGAACACTCTTTCCGCGGTCTTCGAGTAGTGCGATTCACGTTTACGTAGAAGTACATATACTTCCCGGGTAGACGGCTGAAGGTGTCGTACGAGCATAGCTGTACCCTTGGGGATCGAGAAAAGATTCACGCTAAATTGGGACTTCTTTCTTCTGGGGCTAAGCGCTGTGAGTGAAGATTCCTAAAGCCTGAAGCTTTTACGTTTTGGTGTTGAACACATGGTGTCTTCGTATGGTCGAGGAGGTGCGCACGCCTTGCGGAAAAACGTCAGTAGTGAAAGTGACGGTTATGCGCGATACCAGTAGCAGCCTTTGGCTTGACAGCCACAATTTATGCATTTTCAGAAGTTCATCGCTGTTGTTGATTTTTACAAGTGTTTCTTATTCATATGCTAGGAAAGTCTAGGAGTTTCGAGCTCGATTTTCCAAGGATAAAGCCGGGAAAGCTTATAAGCAATAGCTTATATGATCGGGACGGGACAACTGGCGAATTGACTTAGTATCAGAGCCATAAAACAAAGAGATAGACAGATAGATAGACTTTTAAGAACTTAAAAAATTTTCTTCAAGTAACAACATCCTCTTTCACTGTGTCACACATAAACTTTTATCCGACCATCACACCACGCCACTGACAGATATGGTCGTCTGACCCTGATCAATCAGACCATATATTAAGTATAAACTAAAAAAAATTAAAAACGAGTTTAAAAATGTTAAAAATCCTTAATAATCTCCTGAAACATAAAACACAGAGTGAACAATGCCCGGCAGTTGCAAAAAACGGGCTTCTAAACTAAAAATTTAAGATGCGACGATTCTCTGAAATCGCCAGCGTAAATTTTAATTATTTCTGACCGGGTTCGGTTGAAATTCTTGCAAGTTTTTATTAAAATTTACTAAAACGGGCACGTTTTGCCCGATGCATTCGTTTAGCGAAATATTTTTGTGTAAAAACGGCTCCAGACAGAATTTTTGGCAGTTTCAGAAAGAAGCGCTCCGGTCAAATTTTTCTTGCTTAGATATTTCAAAAATGTATTTTTCCTTGGTCGGCGTTTTCGGTCGATTATCATCTTTGAAAATCTTACATAATTATTCTTAGAATTGTTTATTCGAATTTTAAATATGACAGTTTTTATTATACCATTATACAGGATGGTTCAAAACAAATGAGAAAAGCTTAAAGAGGTGATTCCTTGTTCAAAATGTAGGGTAGTTTCAACGACAGGTAGTTTATTGTATATTAAAACGATAGTATATGAGCAAAGTATGCATTTTTTTGACATATAAATAACAACTTAACTGTCAATGTGACACCTAGGCGTCATACTGAAAATAAAAGAGAGGTCTGCTTGTACATCATTTTAAAGGTCTTGAAAAGTACTTTGAAACCCTAGAATATGAAGTCAATACCTTTCCCACAACATAAAAGAGGGGGGCAAAAACTATCCTGAAAATCCTCATCGCAAAACGCAGTACTTACCGTGCAGTCATGCTTCATTTTGTCGGGGTCACCGATCAGATATTATTGATATAATCAAAAAATAAAGACCTTGCTTACATACTATCGTTCCAAAGTTCATTAAAATATACCGAACGGTTCAGATTTTAAAAGGGGGAAGGGAGGCAGTAGGACTTTTGGTGTTCACTGTATACATGGAGTCAAAAATTTACCAGTTTTACCAAAAATTTTTGATATATTTTTGTCTTTTAATTGCAGATCCAGTAGCCCTTAAACTGACTCATCCAGAACCCATGGACAGCTATCACCATCGGCACTCCTTTTCGCACCCAACTACATACTCAGAATCCCACAACTCCAGCGACTCAGAACAAGAAGTACCTTACACCCCCACATCTCCCAAAAGCAACCTTAACATCTCTGAACCGAAACGAAACAAAAGAAAAAACTTCAAGCCCCGGTGTTCTCAGAATCTTCCTTCTGAAGACGAAGGCGTTTTGAATTTGAGTGAATACCACGAAAACAACAATGTTAATAACAATATCAGAAGGCGGAAGCCTCTTACAGGACCAAGAAAGGTTATACAAGATCAAACGTTTACCCCTATGGATCTCAGTGGCTCAAAGCAAGATTCAGAAAACTCTGAGCGGCTTAGTCACGACTCAGAACCCTTGAGTCAAGACTCAGAACCTAAAAACGACTCTGAAAATTACGATTCGGACGAATTTAATACTGAAAGATACAGGACACCCTCAGAAAATGAAGAAAACAAAGATGACTCGGAAGGAAACTCAGAAGAAAATGAGTCGAGTAAAATACCGAGCAGTTTCTCAATACACAATCTGAGTAAACCTCACGTGGTCGATCAGAATGCGGGGATGGGTCAAAACTTGAGCCCGGATCAGATTTCTGAGATGCGAAATTACGCGATGAACACCATGAGAGAGTTGCTGGGGATTTATGGATTGACTTCTGAGGTGGCGGAGAGTATATCGCGGCAGTTACCTCTTGCTGCCTTCTCAACCGGTAAGTACTTTAAAAGGTTTCTTTTGCACCATCGGCGTTGTGTTGCTATGACAACACGTCGAGGCGGCGGCTCGGTTTGGGTCCTTAAAAATAATCTACCATAGTTAAGCTCCTGAAATAGTGCACATAGACTCTCGGACAAGCAGTATAGACGCCTGCTTGTCTCAGTTACTTATTTAACACCTCATTTTATTGTTTGCGTTTTAATGCGACCCGTGCCGGACAATAAGAAACAATCAGAACCAGATTTTCTGCATCTTACGTTTACGGCAATATGCCGCAATGAGTCTGGACTGTAAAAACCATTTTAAACGGGTTTAAGTTAATATTTGCACCATATTTGTGTATTAAAAGTGTAAGATTGAACTGATTCAACTTATTTTGTTTTGAAATATTTTAAAATATTACAGATAGTTTTATAAGGTTATAAAGAAAAAAATCGGTTGTCTGCAAAGTCGGTTTACTGACGATAGTTGAACGTGACAACGTCATAAGAAAATACTAATGAAATTGTTGCATTTTTCAAAAGAAAATTAAAAAATTTACACCACATTTACTTTTCACTGCACTTCCTACTTGACGAAAACATGTAAATGTATTATTGTATAGCAGCTATTCACGTGGACCGCTCAAAGTAGAAGTACACAGATGTCGAACGCGGAGGCCGACTGAGCCTCTTCCGCGCACTCGCTTGCACTTCAAGCTTTAAATGGAACGCCGCATGAGTCATGTATTTTTGTGCGTGCAGCCGGCTCCATCGAATAATAAGACGTTATCACGTCAAAGATTCTCTATACCTACCCAGTGGTACATCGCCAGGCTGGCCATATTGAAACCAATGTAAATCTTCATACCTTTAAATATTGACTCTCCTATAGATTTTGCAACAAAATTGTATTGGACTATTTTGAAGACGTTGATTAACATGACTTCAAAAATACATATACAGGGTGTCCGGGAAAATGTGGGAAATCTCTCGCACACGTATGGAACAGATGAAAATAAGACGACAAGTTTCTATAAAATTTTTCCGTTTAAGCCCCCCTGCGGAGATATGATCCCCTAAAGGGGGCAGCTAGAAATCGATTTTTCGTGAATAACTTTTAAAGCGCTCTGTATAATTTGATAATATTTTAGTACGATGCATACTAGTAAAGACCTCTTAAAATAGTGCCCTTGAAACTTATGTCGCTTATTTAGTTTGCCAGGGACGGACTAGTTTTCGCACATTATTGATAATATTTTTTACGCCCTGTATGGTGAAGACACAAAAATATGTTTTTGGGTAGTTTAAACCTTTTGCTAAAAAAGGTACTCTTGTTTGACATCGATAAAATGAGCCTTTTTCGAGTAAGAAATTATTTTAACAATAAGAGTTTATTTTTTTACGAGAGGACTTCAATACTGAATCAAAAATTACAAATTACATCGAAAATAAAATATTGTATTATTAAACAAAAATAAACTCTTATTGTTAAAATAATTTCTTACTCGAAAAGGCTCATTTTATCGATGTCAAACAAGAGTACCTTTTTTTTAGCAAAAGGTTTAAACTACCCAAAACATATTTTTTGTGTCTTCACCATACAGGGCGTAAAAAATATTATCAATAATGTGCGAAAACTAGTCCGTCCCTGGCAAACTAAATAAGCGACATAAGTTTCAAGGGCACTATTTTAAGAGGTCTTTACTAGTATGCATCGTACTAAAATATTATCAAATTATACAGAGCGCTTTAAAAGTTATTCACGAAAAATCGATTTCTAGCTGCCCCCTTTAGGGGATCATATCTCCGCAGGGTAGGCTTAAACGGAAAAATTTTATAGGAACTTGTCGTCTTATTTTCATCTGTTCCATAGGTGTGCGAGAGATTTCCACATTTTCCGGACACCCTGTATAAGAAGTAAATTTGTTAATAAAGATGTGAAACTTTTTAGGTTTTGGGCAATTTTTTTTTTTTTTTTTTTTGTTTTTAGATTTGTAACATTTTTGTGACTTAAGTTTTAGTCACATAATTTTCGTCTGGGATACTGGGAGCTTGTTTTGTCAAATTTCGTTTTTGGGGGGCTAAGCCCTCCCTAGTCCCCCAAATTGCGTCTATGCCAGTGAGTTTGGATATTAATAACAAATTTGTTAAACTTTTGGCGGTATTTTTAATTTTCCTTATAAAAATAAATTTTCCTGGTATCGACTCAAACCTAAATTACAGTACTACCAAAAACCCTATAAATATATTTCTTAAAATAACGGCAATAATACGATAACGCATTTGTGGTGATCTAGTAATTTTCATAGTCGAAGAACTACCGAGCTTTCATGAAAGCATGTAAACTGTAAAGCACACAAGAAATTACTGAAAAATACTGAAAATTATCGACTCGAGTATGACATGTTGGCGTTCTGCTTTGTTGTTCATTTAAAAACAGGCTGAACAAGTTTAAAATATGTATAATTTACTGACATAAAAGTTAGATTTGATTCGTTTTAGTTACTTAGTTATATATGCAATCGGTCGTACATCAAACGCTGTCGTACAACAAATTATTGGTCGCTTAATCTTCCATGCAATCAAACCAAGTCGTTGAGTCAGTTGAACGACAACGCCACAAATTATGCCATTATCGTTTCGACGGTCGAATCTTCTGAAGTTGTAGAATCTGTCATACAACCAGTTGCATAGTCGATGTGCCGTTTTATCAAGTCCTCGTCGGTATACCGGATTGTCCCATACACGCACAGATAAACCTCCCCGGTGACGGAAGTGTGTGGTCGGTATTAATCCGGTATTAGAAAAGTCTGATTTTATTTCTGGATTTTATTATGGACAAAATACCAAAATTATTTATTTTCATTTAAAACCATGCGACAGATGTTATTGAAATGACTTTGTAAATCAACATTTTTTCAATTTTCTTTCCTTCTTTTGATGGCCAGGGATTGGCCACGGTTTTTCTTTTAATTAGCATTTTTTACAGTTATGACTTTGTTAACGAAGAATTAAAAATAAAACATCTTTTATGTACATACACTAAAAAATGCGGTTAAAAATGTCATAGCAGACATTTCTTCTTATTAACTCAACATAAATAAAAAAACACCATAACTAAGTTTAACATAATGAAGACGCTTGTGGCGTGCGTATATTTTTAAATTTAACAATTTCTTAGTAACTTTTCAATATTCAAATGACCGATTGTCATAAAAACGAAAAACCATAAAACTTCAATAGAGTTTACTCAAATACGGAGAATAAAAATGAAATATAATGCCATATTTTATTGTCATTCGTCTTTTTTACGACTTGACAAAATGTTTCTCATTGTTGAAGTTCGTGAAGAATTTAAGATTGAAACTGGAGAGCTTTAGCAATAAAATTGGCTGATGATATCGTTTGATGTTTGGTAATTAGGTTAATTAAGAGCCTTGGATGCAAAACCAGATAAATTCATCAGAGAAAAATGCAAAAATATTTTTTCCACGACTGTCTATGAATGGATATATTATTAATGTGATTTTTAAGCAGGTAATATCGCTCATTACCCACCGAGAGATATCTGCATCGCTCTGCGTTTGTTTTCCAAGTCAGATTTAGTGATGGGTTTAGGAACGTGAAAACTGGAGTGGAGGGTACTATCGTCGGCGAGACTATGAATGGAATTAGTTGTGGACGAGAGAAGGTCGTTGATGTGAAGAAGAAACAATGTTGGTGCCAGAACTGAGCCCTGAGGGACTCCAGCATTTACTTGGTGAAAGCTTGAAGAATGGCCGTCTCACAATAACTGATATACGTCGATCAGATAGATAACTAGAGAGCCAAGTACAGAGTTTAGTTGAAAGACCATAGAAGGGAAGTTTACATTTAAAATTCGATATTACTTAACGAATTTTGATGCGTTTTTTAATAGGTAGACTAATTCAAGAGAAAGGTTTATATGTAAATTAATGTGTACGGAGTGTTTAAAAAATAGTTTACATTTAAAATTCGGTATGACTCAACGGATTTTGATGCGGTTTTTTTTTAATAGGTAGACTGATTCAAGAGGAAGATTTGTATCTATAATAATATAAAAAAACAAATACAGAATGTTTTAAAAATAGTTTTCATTTAAACTTTGATATTACTTTTTATTTTTTAAATAGATAAAGTGATTCAAAAGAAAGGTTTGTATGTATAATAATATTTTAAAAAAAACATATACTAAGTGTTTAAATAATAGTTTACATTTAAAATTCGAGATTGACGTTACTATTGCAACTGAAAAAAAATTATAGGAATTGTGCACAGGTTTCTAGGGTTTATAAAAAATATAAAATTGCCACACAGGGTGGGCCAAAAAGATGTTATATAAAAACCCAACAAAGTCCTGCGATATCAAAAGAAGGCTAAAACTCTTCGGGAATTAAAGACACTAATGAAGTCATAAAAGTGTTAACGCGCCTAGAGTCTTTAACGGAGATATGTTTACATTAAAATCCATCTGAAAAACCGAGACGTTTAGCTAGAATATGACATTTTTCAAATGTTAAATGCATCTGTGTGCACAGCTGCGTTTAATAAACGAATTAGAGGGAAATTGATATTCTAAAAAGTGGACATACGAGCTGGGAACGAATTTAGGAAAATTATTTGTTTTTATTCAACAACTTCTATCTCTTCTCCTATTTTAGCCATTTTTAAAGTACTTCAAAAAGAAGGAGGTTAACTATCAATTCGCCTGTATGTTTTTTTGTGTGTATGTTACCCGACTACTCCGTCAATGGTGGACCGATTTTTTTCTCTCTCTCTCTCTCTCTCTATTTTTTCCTTGGTTTTGGTCCCTTCAGGTCCAATCCACCACTCTCCCCCTTCCGGACTATGCTTTCCAGGCCTTCGTCGGCAGAAAATCTGGATAGTCGAGCTCCTAGCTCCCAGAAATTCCAAAAGAAAACAAATAATTCAACAATTGATGCAATGCATGAAATTGTCAAACCAAGAGCTGCTCTGCTACTGGTGTTACGTATAACCTTCACTTTCACTACTGACAGTTCCCATGGCACGCCCATCTATTTCCCGCCATTTGAGAAATACCTCGTGTTCACCACCAAACAGGATACCATCAGCTTATAGGAATCTTCGCTGACAGCGCTTAGATCCAGAAGAAAGATACCGTCAATTTAACGTGAATTTTTCCTTGATCCCCGAAGGTAAAAAACGTTCGTACGACACCTCTAGCCGCCACTCCGGGAAGAACTTTGTAGTCCTCTACGCACGTCCGCACTGTCCGGAGGTCAAACAAAGAGTTGTGGACCGATTTTAAAAATTCTTTTTTATTTAAAAGGGTGCAATTTTGCGGTAGTCCAATAAAAATCCAAGTCAGGATCGCAAAAGAGAAAGGAACTACACTGTTTTCTCTCTGTCGAACGTTGTTCGTGCGGCAAAGCTACCTCTAGGCTGATATATGCTTCAACATCAGAGGTGGTGAACACGAGGTATTTCTCAAATGGCGGGAAATAGATGGGCGTGCCATGGGAACTGTCAGTAGTAAAGTGAAGGTAATACGTAACACCATTAGCAGATCTTGGTTTGACAGCCGACAATTTATGCATTGCATCGATTGTTGAATTATTTGTTTTCTTTTGGAATTTCTGGGAGCTACGAGCTCGATTATCCAGATTTTCCGCCGACGAAGCCCTGGAAAGCATAGTCCGGAAGGGGAGAGTGGTGGATTAGACCTGAAGGGACCAAAACCAAGAAAAAAATATAAATAGAATAGAACATTGGGGGAGTCGTGGTTAGTTCTGGTTGGTTCTGGTTATTAGGAAATTAAAAAAAGATTTAACAAACCAGAACTAACCATGCATGACCGACTGTAATGTTTTAAACCAATCAAATTACACTTTCCTGTGCTTGTTGTGTAGTCTCTAAAATAATAAATTAGAAAGCAAAAAAATAAACTGAAAAGCGAAAAATAAACCCTTTAAAAAAAAATTAATTCTGCTTCAAAAAAATAAATAAAACTCAATAAAATTGTGAAAATATTAAATAAAAAATGAAGAAACAATTATTAAATTATTTAGAAATACAAAATATTGTAGCTTGGTACCTCGCTAGTTAGTTAAGCTGACTGCCATATCTATAAGGGTTAATTGACCTCGTGCATCCTTTTAGCAGATACAAAACACAAAACAAAATAAAACAATACTTTTTAACTTAACCCTAATTTTTACATACATCAGTCTATTTAATACCGGAATCGAATAAAAATTAAAAAAACGAAACGACCATCATAGAAAAAAATTAATAACATAACAGACCGGATCCATTGTTCTTATTTTGAATAATAGGGAACGACATTTTGATTAATAACGTTAGATACGTTTGGATTCCATTGTGAACCCCGGGTGGCATTTTAACTCAAGCCGCCCGTCGCGAACGCTCGCTGGATTTTTATCGTTTTCAGCCCTTTTAGAAGAATATTTTAATGTGTTTTTATGGAAAAAAATGTCGATTAAGAAGCCTAAAAGGTGGACCAAATAAAATATTATAAGTTTTTTTTTCTACAAGTATACGGAGGGTAGGCCTTGTCACGAGATTTACCGGTTGTCAAGTCATAAATTTACACCTCCATAATTATTTTTGGTAATTTTCTAGAAACCTGCTGCAACTCCGATTTTAACGAAATTTGGTATACGGGGGTTTTTGGGGCGCTGATCACGAATATGAAAGTTTTTTTGGCGGAAACGTTTTGTTCTCGGGATATTTATTATCAAAGTTTAAATTTGAACTAAGCCTATTTTACCTATATTTCCCCTTCTTTTTACACACAATCCTTGAATTAAAGCTAAAGTGTCACACAATATTTGATGTTGTACAAATGTATGTTATACTTAAATTTTTGTTTTTTGACAGTGGATATTAATTTGAAAAGTATAATTTGGAATTTACGATTTATTCTTATAAAATTTAGAAATTTACATTTTTCAAAGTGACCTAAAGTTTTTTATCACCAATGTCCATTTTAATGCATCCAAAACACAATCATGTTCTTTGTTGCGAAAAGAGTCATCAAATACTCATTCTCTACTTATGAGCGGCCAAATTTTACAGAGCAAAGACACCTTCAATCTTGTGGACGTCACATTTGAAAGTAACCTTAACTGGCATAAACACATTGTATCTATAGCCACGGCAGCTTCAAAAAGCTTGGATCTCTCTTTCGAGCCAAAAAGTATTTTTCCGCTTCTAATTTATACACTTTATATGTGTACCAAATCCGACCTTCCTTGGAATATTGTTCTCATATCTGGGGCATGGCGTCCCCTACAACCCTAAACATTCTTGATTCTATTTAAAGAAGAGCTATTCGTCTCATTAATGATCCTTCACTTACAGAAAGGCTTCCCTCTCTTGCCCATCGTCGGGCTGTGGGGATTTATCGCTTTTTTATAGGTACTTTCATGACTTCTGCTCTGAAGAATTGTCCAGTATAGTTCCTCCACTCACGGTTCCCAACAGAGAAACTCGTTGTTCCGCGCGTATGCATTTCTATACGGTCCAACTGGACACGCCCCGAACTTCCCACTTTGTTCGTTCTTTTATCCCTAGAGTTTCTAGATTGTGGAACCTGCTGCCCGCGGAAGTTTTTCCTTCCCCCAAATCTTCAAGTATTTAAGTCCCGTGTCAACAAACTCCCTCTTACCTCGCTTAAGACACCCACGGTACGTTAGTATTTAGGCTTTTAGCCTTCGTGGTTTGTCCAAAGATTTAAATAAAAAATGTATAAATCTAATCCTATTCATCCAAAATTCCACAATTTTTTGTGCTTCTCTGTATAAAGATGCATGTTGTGAATCATACCATTTCTTTTTATATCTTATTGTATAATAATGGAATCCCCAAATTATGTGTAAAATTTACATATAAACTGTTCCAGAAATTTGTTTTCTTTAATTTTTATTGCATTGTTATGGTAATGAAATCAAATCGGTTATTCTTTGGGACAGAAAATGGGGTTTTATTACATAAGTTATGCGACAAATTAAAGTATAATAAAAAACAGGAATATTAGTATGTTAAGTAGTATACAGGGTATAAAATATGGTTTATAGAAGGAACAGTTTAAAAATGTAAATTCGGTGCTCTTGATAAGAAAAAAAAATCACAAAAAGTTTAAAGCAAATAAATCGGCATGCTTGTCTTCGCGGCCGCCTTTTGCTATATTTCTTTTATGATATGCCGGTTGATGCAGCTGGTCATCGCACTATGGGATAGAAATTAATTTTTTGGTCAAAATTCTGAAACTTACCAATCTAACTTAAAATGCGGTGCTTTTTACTGGAAAAATATTATAAATTATTACAAATGGTTTTTTGAAACCTAAAACTTATTATATGTTATTATAAATTTACTCCCTCCTTAACATTATTATTTTTATTCTACAGAATAAACTAAAATGTCAGCTTGTTTGGTTAATTCGGTAGTATTCTAATCAGTAATCCGATGATTATTATCTCATATGATATACAGGGTACGACAATAGGTATGATTTTTTAAATGGAATACCCTGAATATTATATCACCACCAAAAAATATTTTAAAATGCTTTAAAAAAATACTATATCTGATGTGTTTATCTCAATTAGTTTCGAAAATATGACCATCCAAATGTGAATAATAATTTTAAATTATTCTTAGAAGCGTAATAGAGATACATCTTCCAAACTTTTTTTATTTTTAACGTATAAAATAAATTAAAAACACTGTTTTGTTGGGTAGATTCTGTAGAATCCATATCTTTCATCCGAATGCTTTTATCTTTTAGGATATACAGTGTAGGACAAAACATATTAAATTTTAAAATGGAAACCTTGTAAATTATAAAAAATCTTGTATCTGTCCTTACACTCAGAAGTAGCAAAAAGTAGGAAGGCAATTGTAAGTACTAAAAACTGATAAAGAAAAAGGTAAACAAATCTTTGACAAAAGTAGCGAGACTTCGCGAGACTGCATCGGAAACACAACAATAGCTCTTATTATTTAAACTCTTTTACTTTTTTTAGTAAACAAGGCTAATAATAAACTAAGTAGATTAAATGCTGTATATTTATGTTTACTTAAAATACATTTTCAAGTTTCTTATTACCCCAATAGAAGTCGTCATATCCTTTTATAATTTTGCGTACATGTAGTTTGAAGTATCTACTTTGAAATACACAGCATGAGCCATTAAAATTTCAAAGTTGCTTTTTGGCCAAAATAATGGATTTCTATCCCATAGGGTATCGGCGCGTCGCTGTAAAGGATAGCGGCGCCTTTGTATAAAATAGTCCGATTGCAAGCGGCCTTTTTAATGTTTTTGTATTATTTTTAAAGGGTACCGAATTTGCGCTTTTAAAATGTCCTTACTATACATAATTTTTTTCTTCTTATCATCTAAGCTTTGCAACCCAGTAGGTCTCTATGACGCTCGAGTAAATCTCTATTTAGCATCGTGGGCTCCCCTACTATATAGCTTATTACATATTACACTTGTGTGGTTGTAAAATATCATTATGTGTCTTCCACTGTCCACCACACACACCAGATCTGACCCCTTGCAATTTATTTTACGATCCTGATGTTAATCACTCTTTTAATCCAACATCATGTTTACATAAAGTTCCGTAAAGAACGGTACCAACCCATTCTTCGAGTGAAAACGCTTAATTTTAACCCAATTCTATGGTAATTTCAATATGTTGTTAATTTTTTTTCGGAGGAGTGCCGCCCATACCCATTGTATTTAAAATTATTGTTTATCGCTTACAACATTTATATGCGTATGCCGAGTCACCTAATACTCTAATATCTATCTAACCTTAATTCTTTTAAATTCCTTAATATCACCGCGACATTTACATAAAACTGTTTTGTAATGTTTTAATAAAATTTAAACCGGGGTATACACGGTCATGCAAAACTGTCACATCTGTCAAAAAAGCCAAAGCTCGCACGCAAATTTGGCATATGTGTGTATTAAAAAACTGCCACTTCTGGCTTGGCATGCGACTCGATGTCCGAGTTTGATTTTTCGTGCCGCGCGTCGTGCAAACTTGTGCATGTGTAGGACTCGTCAGTTAACGTTTCAGCAGAGACAACAATGAGACGAGTAACTGGTCCTAACAATTTGTCCATTTATTTATTTCTTTCTGGTTTAACGCCAAGTTCCAATAAATATGTCTTTGTCTTATCATTATGGCAGGCTATCGTAGATGGAGCAATCATCGCTTTGTCCTGGTTGCCAAGTTGTTTACAATTTCTGTATGTAAACTTTAATGTCCTTTTTGGCTCGCATCTAATTAAGAGAAGAAAATATACCATGAATCGAATATTTTTAACTTGACAAACGTTGCCGCAGGCAGTCACGCCGAAATGTTATTCGATATTTGTGTTTGATGTTTTTCAATGGCCGATTTGTTTGGACAGTTTGTTTACATTTTCTGTGATTTATTGTGTGTTTCGTGGTTTTTTACCTTTAATTGGACTTTGAATATTGACTTTTATTAGTGATCACAGTGTATATATTAAATTTGTGCTTTTCAACAGATAATTTAAGGTAATATTGACATGGTTATCTGTAAGAAAAAATCTGTATAAAAACCAAATAAATGTACATTTTTAATTAGGTGTGTGTAATTATTGAACTAAACCCCAATATTTTATATTAATAGGAAACAAAAACAAGTACCTAACATTAAGGGCAATAATAGCACAGCTATATAATTTGAATTTGGCGGGCAAACGATAAAGTCGAATCACGCGCCATCTGCGTTTACCTGCCTTGAAGACAGACAAGGAAGGCCCAGCAGCTATCTCTCTCTCGGATAATTTATTTACATTTAGTTGCTCGTCTCATTCTTGTCTCTGGTTTCAGTTTAGGAACGTCGTTTACGCGGTTATATTGTTGGTTTTGAGTTAAGAAAATGGCTCTTTGGCGCCAGGAAGATGTATTACGTGATTTTATAGATATGTACCAAGGTTATCCATGCTTTTGGAAAGTTAAAAGTAATGAATACATTGACAAAAATAAAAAAATATTTTCGCTGAATTACGCTTATGTTCTGATCACACCACCAGCTGCCAAAACTGACGCAGAACTGACAGGTACATCTGACTTGTATGTGTATTAAAAGCTTCATTTGACATTTGCTTTCATGCAAGTGCGTTTCAGGTTTGCTTGACCGTGTATACCCCGGTTACCATATTGTAAGTTATAACAAATTTTATTCAACTTTTTTAAACTACCCAAATATTCTTTGCAAGATTGGCTAGGCAAATAGTTTCATGGAAAATAATTAAAACAAACCCTCGACCGCTGTGGGATCTCGTGTTTTTTATTGAATTATTGTACATTCAAGTATTTTCCAACAAAAATGTTGCTTAAAATATTATTCGGTAGGTAGTTTAATCGATTAAATTTATAGGTCTTGTGATATAATACATGATTATTTTACTGAAAACTGTAAGATTTAAAATTTAAAATTAGTGTTTTTTTTCAATTCATTATTACGGATATTTATTTTTCGTTTCCCTAACTCTTCATATAAAAGATAGCCCCTTAAAGCAGAATTATTTTCCCCTGAATTATTTAAATGGCTTACTTGATCTCAAACAATGCATTGTTTCCTCTCAAGTGCATTTATTTTTAAGACGGGTCACATGATCATAAGTACGTACATTATGAATATGAAATTACAGGTTTTTAGCATTTTTTCGTCTCGAGGAACAATTGAACCCAGAAAGAGAGAGAGCGATAATCTGCATAATCACGATTTTAAAGATAAGTTATCTTTACTAAATAAGGCTATATACAAGAATCAGCATAGTAAGGTGCTTGTTTTTATTAATATGATACTGTGATGTTAGATTACCAAGTTGATTCAAAATAAGATGCTAGTACAATAATGAGATAAAACACCTAAAGCTCAAATGTAGCCCTGAAGCTAAATGAAAAGTACTAAAATAATTTGTATTTCCATGTTTTTCTTAAAAATTATTTAGTTCAAATCCCGTTCGTACGCCACTGGAAAAAATACAAAGTTTGTTTACTTCATAATGTATGATCGATTAAAAAATTTATGGAAAATACTGTTCAGGATGATAAAGAAATATATCGTGAAGAACTAAGACTGTCGAAGAAAAATGAATTATCTTTTATTTTACAGCTGGCCCTATGCTAATTTAATTTATAAAATAATTAATAGTTTAAAAACTAAAAATCACGCTTTTATATGCAACCGAACTAAAAATTAGAAAATAATTTTTCATTAAAAAAAATATTGTCATTTCATAGTAAAAAGCGTGGGGTGCATTTTACTATTTTTTCATAACTTTTCCATCATAGATATTTGCAAATATAATAATTATAACATTTAATATATTTATCACCCCACTCTTTTACTATGAAATGACAATATTTTTTAATGAAAAATTATTTTCTAATTTTTAGTTCGGTTGCATATAAAGCGTGTTTTTAGTTTTTAAACTATTAATTATTTTTCATTTTTAGTTTCTGCTACTCTTGACAAAATGGCGAAAATTTTTTTAATGAACAAGAGTGGCAAATTTTAAAATTTTTCCAACAGATTGCAACTCACTAAAAATTTCTTCTTCATTAAGTAGCAAAGTTTGAAATTTTGCCAACAGATGGCAATCAGGCAATGTTTGGACCGTTGCCAATATATTGCAACCCACTAAAAAATTTCTTCTTCATTTAATAGCAAAGTTTGAAATGTTGCCAACAGATGGCAACCTAGGTGTTGTTTTTATAATATAATGGAATTTTTTTCCTGGCGATCCAAAAAAGATAACGGGATACTGTTTGCAGATTATTGCATTGTCATGTTTCCTTAATACGTGTGCAAAGTTTCAAAGAAATCGAATAGCTGGAAGTTGGTTAAAATTAGGCTCAAAGATTCCGTTACATAGCCAGATAGTTACAACCCAAGTTAATAAAAAAGCGTGTTAACGGCATTTATTAACTGTTATTGTTCATAAAAATTGAACACCAATGGTGCAACTAACCCAATTGTGTAAAAGAACTTATTAATTTTTATTGTTCATAAAAATTGAACACCAATGGTGCAACTAACCAAATTGTGTAAAAACTAAAAAATTTCTTCTTCATTTAATAGCAAAGTTTGAAATGTTGCCAACAGATAGCATCCTAGGTGTTGTTTTTATAATATAATGGAATTTTTTTCCTGGCGATCCAAAAAAGATAACGGGATACTGTTTGCAGATTATTGCATTGTCATGTTTCCTTAATACGTGTGCAAAGTTTCAAAGAAATCGAATAGCTGGAAGTTGGTTAAAATTAGGCTCAAAGATTCCGTTACATAGCCAGATTGATAGATAGTTACAACCCAAGCTAATAAAAGCGTGTTAAAAACAATAGTTTAAAATAATAGAACAATTTTCTTTTGTTGAACCCACCTTGCCTATACCTCCAGCAAAGAATGCCATCCATCCTCTATGCCGCTGTACCATAACACCTCAAAAAAACCCATCTTTTGACGTACTCTAACCCTTTTCTAGCTTAATAACCGAAATCTTCATTGTTTCTCTACATTTCCACGATCATTTATCAAATAATAAAAAAACTATATTATAAAATAGAAAGAAAGAAAAAAGCCCACCAGGCATGGGTTAAAAATACCTTCGATTAAGTGTATTCTACCTTTATTTTGAGTTGGCAGACTTTTATATTAGGCGTACAGTGCCGTATTCTAAATAAGTCAGTCACAACATTTTTTTTTTATCTTTGGACAATCCACGAAGACTGAAAGCCTAAATACCAACGTACCGTGGGTATCTTAAGCAGGGTAAGAGAAAGTTTGTTAATACGGGACTTAAAAACTTGAAGATTTGGGGGAAGGAAAGACCTCCGCTGGCAGCAGGTTCCATAGTCTAGAAACTCTAGGGATAAAAGAGCGAACGAAATGGGAAATTCGGGGCCTGTCCAATTGAACTGTATAGGGATGCATACACGCGGCACCACGAGTTTCTCTGTTGGGAGCTGCAAGAGGAGGGACTATACTGGATAATTCGTCGGAGCAGAAGCCGTAAAAGTATCTATAGAAGAGCGATAGATCTCCACAGCTCGACGATGAGCAAGAGAAGGAAGTCTTTGAGTAAGCAAAGGATCATTAATAAGACGAATAGCCCTTCTTTGAATGGCATCAAGAATGCTTACACAAAATTATTTAAAAGGGACCTAAAAGAGCATACAGGGTGATTTAAAAACCGATTACGCAAGTTAAGGCGTTGATTCTTTATGATTATTTCCCTTATTATAAAATAAACCAATCAACACACCATTTTTGAATAAATTTTGTTTAGATAAGTAATTAAATTACATCTACTGTTTAACAGCGAATAAACTGTCATCAAACTGGTTGTCAAAACTGATAAGAAATGTCAAACTTTATTATCAGTAAAATTCTGTCTTCCTGGCTTTAATATAAGTTTTTAGGAAATAATTTAGCCTTATGCCACTTGACCTACAAATTCAAATCGATTAAACTACCCAAATATTTTTGCAAGATTGGCTTGGCAGATAGTTTCATGGAAATATTGGTTTTATTTAGGTTATTTTGATTAGTTAGACAATGGTCCCAATACTTTTTCTGAAATTTTGTGACTTGTTTTCAAAACGGTTTACTTTTAGCCAAGACACAAGCCAAAAATTCGGAATATTTTGTAAATATGGTAAATATTTTTGGTAATTTTCTAGAAACCTGCGGCAATTCCAATTTTGACAAAATTTGGTTTACGGGGGTTTTGAGGCGCTGATCACGAATCTGAAAGAATCTTTTGGCGGAAACGTTTCGTTCTTGAGATATTCATCATCAGACTTGAATCTTAAACTAATCCTATTTTTACAATATTCCCCCTTCTTTTTGCACACAATTCTTGATTTAAAGCTAAAGTGGCACACAATATTTGATTTTTCACCTTTTAAAACCCTGTTTTTTACGTATTTCACATTATTTTTGCATTAAATTGCATAGCTATACTTTGAATCATTTCAATCCCAGTGTGCCATGAAGCCCTATGTATATGTATGGTTGTCGCATTATCAAAGAAAATCCACGCAATTTAATGCAAAAATAATGTAAAAAACGTAGAAAAACGGGGTTTTAAAAGGTGAAAATCAAATATTGTGTGACACTTTAGCTTTAAATCAAGAATTGTGTGTAAAAGAAGGGGGAATACGGTGAAAATAAGCTTAGTTTAAATTTGAACTTTGATGACGAATATCTCGAGAACAAATCGTTTCCGCCAAAAAATCTTTCAGATTCGTGATCAGCGCCCCAAAACCCCCGTATACCAAATTTCGTTAAAATCAAGTTGCCGCAGGTTTCTAGAAAATTACCTATTTTTTTCCTTTTGGATCTACTTACTTATTTATATAAGCTGATTGGTTGTGTTACAACATTGTCTTTCTTGATTTGAATTGCCAATCACTTTATTTTTGATAAAAACCGAACATTTTTATTCTTTCCCATGAATGAATCTTTATATTGCTAAAACTATCTTTTTGCTCCGGTCCTGTAATTTTCATAGGATTAATAAATTGGCGTCCCGTTTTTTTCTAAAAAGATCCTTTCTTTACCCGCCTAAGGATGCTTTTAATCCTTGTACCAAACGTACGAATATTCCTTTCGCAAAACTCAGGTGCATATTCTACACAGGGGCTGCGTAATTAACAAAAGGTGAAGAGATTTTTAGTGATTTGAGGGTCAAAATTGGGGTTAAACGATTTCTTCCGGGCTCTTTAAGCCATTGTCTGCAACCAATGCCAGGTAATGGTATACGTATTTTGCGTTTTGTGAGAAATTGCGAAAAAAATGTGCGTGTGTATGGGATGACGTCGAAAGGTTTTAACGAAGGGGATGTATAAGGATGATTAGAAACGGTTTTTAGATGGCGTTTTCGTATTTTAAATTGATATCGTCTTCTAGATGCATTAAGATTGCCTTTTTAAATTATTTTTAGCTAATATGATACTATCAATTAAATAATAGTACTTTTTTAAGATCGTTAAAAAAATACTATTTTTTCATTATTATTATAAAGATAAAGTACTCCATTTTAATACACTACAGTATTACAAAATCGTAATTTATCTATACCCTGTTTCGTTGCAAGAGAGAGTAATAAATAATTTAATTTTATGGCAATTCGCTTTCTGTGTTAGTCCGAGTATAAATATTTTTCTTCAATTCTACCTATAATGTACTGATAAGGCAATATAATTTTAGGCCGGCAGATTCCGTTCTAATATTCGTCAACCTCTTGGGTTAAATACAAAGGAATAACAGATGTTTACCTGTATTTACGTGGGAATAATGTGATAAAAACCTTGACAGTGGCGGTGCGCTTGAGTTTATTTTTGGGAACTTACCCTTTTCAAACAGTTTAGGTAAAATGAAAATCTTGTTTCTTTTATATGTGTAAAAAAATTATTTTAAAATTTATAGTATATCAATATTGTACAGTTGGTATAATTATAGTTAATAATAACCATTTTAATAATACACATTAAAAATGCATAGTTAAAAAATAACTATTTAAAATATAATCTATACCTAATTAAATATGCTACATAATCTACATCTAGTTATTCACATTCTTCCATATCTGACATACTATCACTACTTGAGTCATATGAGTCTACTTGTATAATTAGAGGTTCAACAGTTGTATCTACTATTATATCCAAAGACCACATTTTATTTTCTACTTCTAATACATGTTCGACACATTTTTTCCAGTTTTCTGGGGAAGCATTAGATATGGCAATTTGAAATAGTTGTTTTTATATCTACTAGTTTAAACGTAGTATTATTTCTGGCTACTTCACCTTTCACTTGTGCCCATCGCTTTTTGGTGGAATTATACCACCCTCTTTTTCTTGTTTAAAAATTCTGTAAATTGTCGCTTTTTCCACCCCATTCATCAACGCACATTTTTGAACACAATCGTCTACACTTAAATTAGAGTTTTGATCATTTCTAATACAGGGTGCGGCAGAATGGACTCCCACATTTCATCAGGCTAGAACATCGGTAATGGGAGTTGGACATTGGTGGGGATGGTCACATTCGCTTGGGCGATTGATAAGGTTTGTTACTAGGCGCTATGTCTTGGTCTGGTAACCAACGTGGATTTGTTATTGAGCTATTATTCAAAAATGACGAATGTGTCACCGCGTCGAAAAGAGTATTTTGTACGCGCTTCCTGCCTCCGAATGCCTTTGTTCCAGACCGGAAAACAATTTTTAAATGGGTTGCTAACTTAAGGGCAACTGGTTCTTGACTTTCCTAAATCAAGACAGCGATCCGAGATGAAACTGCTGCTATTCCTCAAGACATGGTGATAAAAGTGATGCGGAACTTCTAGGAACGCCTTCGCATGTGTGTCGCTGCTAACGGCCGTCACTTACACGATATAATTTTGAAAACATAGTTAAAAAACCTTAAAGTGTGCTCTTTTTGAAAGTAATAAAAGTTTAGCTTCATATTTTATAGTAGACTTTTCATTTGCTACCCAAATGTGGGAGTCCATTCTGCCGCACCCTGTATAATCGAATACGTTTTTAACAATCTGCTTTTCAGTTAAATGGCCGAGACATGCGCGTTTCTGCGGAGAAGCCATTTTTACAATATTGTAATACTTTGAACAATACTCTAACAATTTATAACCACTCAGTTGCACATACGGAAAGATACTAAAATATATATAAAATTTATAAACCTTATTTAACGCAATTCGGTGTATTTCTACCTGTCCTACGAATGGCAAGTTTGACAGCACGAGCCGTCAGGCGAGTGTGGCAATCCCATGAGTAAAAAAGACACTTTATTTATAGTAGCTATAGTGTCTATTTTATCTTCGACACTAAAGTTAGTGCTTATAGCTTAGAGCTGTCCATATAATGGAAATTTAACATAATTTTCAGATTTGGATGGCCATATTTTTTAAAATATAGAATATAAACATACAAATGTGGTATTTTCTAATATTTCTTTAGAATATCTATATAATGGTAATGCAATATACAAAGTGTTTCATTTAAAAATTCCAGTTTACTATAAAATTCCTGAGGGTGGTCATATTTCCGAAAGTATTAAAATTTAATAGATCACATGTGAACTTTTTTAAAGCTCTTTCATAGATCTTTCGAATGGTGATATAATATACATAGTGTATAATGTAATAATGCCAAAATTTACATTTTTGTGGAAATACCCGCGAAATTATTTAAGACGTCGCAGAGTCCGATGACGTATTTAGAGTGTGCCTACGTCACAAAAGATACAAGCTACGACAATCCTTTTCTATTGCTTGTTCCTTTGTTGGCATATTTATTTAACGTGACGCTTTTCACCTAAGCACTGGCAACATTGTGAAGTTGATTGAAACCGCATATTGTGAAATAAATTTTAATCAACTTTAAAAATGATTCACAAAAAAACTCTAGACAATTTTGTTAAAATTTTAATTTTCCCGGGTTGGTGACGTATTTAACTATTAATTAAAACAGTTTTTTACCATTGTAAAATTTTGGCCAAGAGCCCACTGTTACAAAAATTACTATTTATTCCGAGGAAATTTATAAAATTATGTTTTCTTACATCATTAATGATTTTTTGTTCGCCTGAAACTCCGTGATTCGTGTTTATTTTATTAATTGAAAACGTATTTACTTAATTTTTTAATAGTTATTTGGAATTTTGGTGCTTAAGGATCTATAAGTAACAATAAGTTGTACTTTTAAAACCGGGGATCCCATAATTTTCCATTTTAATATATTTATAGCGTTTTTTTGTTAAAGTTTTGTTCCGGTCCCAGGCGCGCAACTAAGATTTTAATTTTGGTTTTATCTAAAAAATGAGTCACAAGACCAACACCAAACAGAAACACTTTGGTAAAGAAAATTTTTATTTTGGAATTTACGAAAAAAGTTAGTTTTTTGGTTAGCCCCCAGACAAAATAAAAACTTTTAAAAGCAAATCCTTCATTTGCATTTTGTAGTGAATTTTATCAAATTTTATCGACAAATATCAAATTTAGCAACAATACTATCTGGTATAAATTTGGTATGGGTTGAACCGGTTCTGGGACTATTTGCATGCGCCGTGAAAAAACCAGCGTTCGCGGTTAGTAAAACCCTGAATTTTTAGTAACAGTTCTGTGTTCGCGGGTTACAATGGAATCAGTTCGTTACCGGTTCGTAACCTGATTAGCAGTCGTGGGATTTTTGTTGGAACTAAAAGTTCAGTTCGGAATTTCATGCGCATTGTCGACATGGTCAGCTGTTTTCTGTTTTTGAGGTACAGAAATAAACCGTTGTATTACAGTTTATTTATTTCTGCCACTTTTATGCGAGTTAATATACCTGTTGAATATATTTTCTATATTTTTGTGATTCTGAGCGTATATAAACAAAGGATTTTTAATTATATTCCGTATGAATGTATGTACTGCAATAAAATAAATAAAGATTTAACTAAAAAATATAGACAATATTACAAGATTTTACCATTTCTTGTTGTTTGAATTTTATCTTTAGTTAAATACACATATTTATGTTAAAAACGAGAGGAGGCAGGGAAACCCTCGTCTTCCGCCGATAGACCTCGAGTGGCTTTCGACAGTAGAACAATTTACCTTTTTGTTTAAATTTATTTTTTTTTGTGTAGTATCCAATTTAACCATGAAAAATCCTAACCAAAAGGCTAGGTTAGAATACATCCTCAGCTGTATAGAAAATCTTTCGCGGTAAATAAAAATTCCGAACTAATAAATAACTAGACATGCGCTTTAAAACAATTCTAAACCAGTTCGGTTCTGGTTCAGAATCGGTTCATTACTAGACCCGCGAACAAAGCTAATAATTACTTATTTTTATTTTTTGGTTACTTATATACAAGTCGCGCCTATGGAAAACCTCCATAGGCAATTTTTGCCAACACATGGAAAGGAAACAGTCTAAAGCGAAACTAACGCGCATATATTCAACACATAGAAACTCAGTTGAAAGCATTGAGCTGACACAATGACACAATGTGTGCAACTGTCTTTTTATTATTTAGTTCTTTTTCATTAATTTTTAAGGACAACCTAAATTTTGCTACTTTCAGGACATTTCACTTGATTAAACAATGCCCTTCTTAAGACAGCTAATTTAAAATAATTCTTAAAAACCCAAAATGTGGTTTTATTTTGCCTTAAATGCCGAATAAAACGTATTCAAAAAGAAATACCAAGTTATTTTAATAGTCTTTTAAGATCTCTATCTTTAAAATTAGCTTTGATATCTTTAATTTTAATATTTTTGTAGATTTGAATAGACAAAAAATAACACCAGCTGTAAGATGACTACATACATTTTTATACAATAGCTTATAGAGAGTTATCGCAACATCAAAATATTTTTTCTAAAACCGTTAAATATTTTTAATTACAACATATTAACTATCCTATCCCAAGATCGTTTGACTAGGTAAGGTTGCCTCATTACGTCACATATGTACCGCACTGCTGGTTCCTTGGCGCGAACAAGGATGTCTAGACGGATAATACTATGAGGGCGAAAGAGCGCGATATACAATATTTAAAAATCAGCTAGAATAATCATTGTTAAATAATTTATTAATAGGAAATAAAGAAATTACGGTAACAACTGGAATTAACAGTATTTAAAAGTATTTCCTTTAATATTGACAAAAACACAAACTACACTGTTAAAAACTTCATTAAATAATGAGCAAAATACATATGTGACGTATGGTCCGCCATGTTGCAAGGCTTACGAGGCAACCTTACCTAGTCAAACGATCTTGATCCTATCCTACCCCATTTTACTTATTTTTTTATTTTACTTTCATACCTTTTTAGTTGCCCTAAACAACTTAAAAGCAAATATCTTAAAAACGGTTACTTGCGATTTGTACAGAATAGATCTTTTTTTTATGTAGAAAGCATAGAAGTAAGTTTTTGCTGGTTTACTTAAATTATACATACAGGGTAATCCAAAAAATTGCTACGTTTTAAAAAAAATTAAAGTAGTTTGGGACCCTTTGGTTAACACATAAAAATTAGTATTAGATCTGAATAATTAATCAAAAACACCTTGATATCGAGTTTTATCACAATATTTAAAACGTAATAAAAATTATCGTATAAATTGCAAATATCTTTTTTCAGTTGGACACCCTGTATCTTCCTTATTATAAACTTTTAAACATAAGTATGTTCCATTAAATTCTAATGTTTAGGCATAAGAAGTACGTGTAATAGGATGCCGTAGCACGTTAAATTAGCTAAAACGCGATTCGCTGCCGTTTTTAAATATTTGTTTTGAGAAAACGTTGTACATAGAAAAGTTTCTTAAAATGATCCAAAGATTATCGGAAAGTTAATTGATTTTTGGTAATGGTAATAATTAACACATTAAATTTCCCAAAATTACAAAACCGTAAAAATAACCAACTTTCCGATAATCTTTGGATCATTTTAAGAAACTTTTAAATATACAACTTTTTCTCAAACAAATATTTAAAAACGGCAGCGAATCGCGTTTTAGCTCATTTAACGTGTTACGGCATCCCCTTAATAAATAATTGATGTACACTATGTATATTTTTACCTTAATATTAACGTTACCGTATGAACGTGCGATTTCTCTCAACAATTAAAATTATTATTAAAATGTATAATTTTTTCAAACGCTATTGTTACTCGAAAACCCGTTTCTTTAAATAAACGAACAAAATTGTTCTACTAATGATAAACCCACTTCAGAAAGACTTACAATATGAATTTATTAAAAAATAAAATGTAAATGAATTTTAATAAATTTTCATACACAAATTTAGTTCCAAGAATTAAATAGTTACATATTTAAATTAAATATTTTACCATTACTTTTGACAAAAAAACGAAACTCTGAACACACTGATGGTAGCGCGGCAGATTAATATACCGGAGGATACCTTGTATCCGGTTAAGTACCTCCACCAAATATGAGGCCCATATACAGGGCCGATCTTAAAAAAACAAAAATATATCCATCAGAAGTTGTAAAAAAAACGTCCTTTTAACATTCTTGAGCGTGGCTATTTTTTATTTATTTTCGAACGATTTCCACAAGCCGAAATAATAAGAGTATTTTTTGACATATTTAAAAATCTATAGCCTCTTCCCCCACAGATAAAAAGGTATACATTATACCGGGTGTTGCTCCGTCGAGCGGGACATAGAGAATCCACCATATAAATTTTGAAGTGGTCAAATATTGGCTCCCCTAATTATTTTAGAAGAAAATATAATAAGGATTTTTTAAAGAGCACGAAAAGTTGTACCCAGTGTACAAATTTCAGCTTTTCTCAGTCCGCGAGCTAAGAGATAAATGCTAAAATAAGTTACGAATCTCCTTTCCTCTTACAGAAGTTTATAATAAAATACTAGAAAAATTATTTAACCCCTTACTCTCAAGTTGTCAGATCAATGTCACATCATTCTTAAATAATGAACTACTTAAATCAAAAAAAATCTCTATTATAAAATGGTTTTACCAGGGAAATAGTTATCGAATATATATATATATATATATATATATATATATATATATATATATATATATATATATATATATATATATATATCGTCGCTTCAGAGCAGAAGTAGGCCAATACTAATTAAATCGACAATAGAACGGACGATAAAAAATTTGAAACTACAGGCACAGTAATCAATAATTGCAAATGTGAAGAAAATCGACGTGATCTCTCGCCAAACGATTTTTTTCTATGGGGACATTTAAAAACTAAGCTACCAATAAAAAATATGAAAATTTAGTCCAGCTAAGGAATGCTATTTCCGCTGAATGTGCCAGAATATCGATGTACCAACTAGCCAACGTAAGAAATGAGTTTTATAATTGTTTGGGTTATTGTCTGGCAGTTAATGGAGGAATATTTGAGCTTTTGATTAAATCCTGATATTTTTGTCATAAATTGACTTCTAAATGTAGAAAAATTTGTTTTATTGTCTTGCGTAACTGTGAATGTATGTGTTGGAATAAGCTGTAGACTAAAATGAAATGCGAGGATTCTTTTTGAAATTCCCGTATAAAATTGTTCAGTTTTGGCAATGAAATTATAAATTAATGATCTAAATTGTCACTAATAAATCGATATGGTGTTTTTATTGTTGATTTATAGAGTACAGGGTGCATAATGAGATACTACGTTGCAGAAGTATTAAGCAGTTTACTCTTTACTGGTTGGTTGAAAAATGCTCAAATTTTCATTTTCGGTGGAACTTACTGTGCTCTTCAATAAGTCCCAATAGCATTTTTTTCTAAAATAATTAGGGAGCCAATATTTGACTACTTCAAAATTTACATGGGATTCCGTATGTCCCGCTCGACGGAGCAACACCCGGTATAACATTTTTTCTTCTTATCATCTAAGCTTTACAACCCAATAAGATCTCTATGGCGCTCGAGTAACTCCCTATTTAGCATCGTCAGCTCCCCTACTATTATATTAGAAAAGATCTCACGACTAACACAGAAAAAAAAGCAGACCAACTAATTATTCTTAAATTAAGAAGTTTACATGTTACGTATCCCAAGGTGGAATTACTTTTTTCTCTATTTTTGAAAGCAACTAACTTGATTATACAGGAAGTAGGGTTTTTAGAAACGAACATCTAAATTCCTAAAATACGGAGAATGAAGTGTGGAGAATCGACAAAAAACGGGTTACATAAGAAAAAATTATAGTTAATTTTGGGATAATCATATTTAATTATTATGGGTTTAATGTGGTGTAGTTTTTGCAGTGTGTGTAATAGATAAATACACTAGATTTTACACTTACCACAAAAATTATCGCATTTTGCTCTATTTTTTTCCGTAAGCTTTAATGCAAAAAGCTTTGATTTAAATGGTTACATCTCTTTTAATACTTAAGCTATTCGGACAAATAAAAAAATATTAAGGAACCGTTGGTCTAGAACCCGAAAGTTTAAGGTACTTTAGAAATTATTTTACAATAAAACGATATTTACACTTTTACGCATGTTATTTAACATGTTTGTATATTATTCAAAAATTAAAAAAAAATGCTAATTGAAATTAGCACCGAAATCAACCCTTTTAAAAATTGGACTAGGACGATGTTTTCCACTTTGACTCTTCTATCTAGCTGAAAAGTAGAAACAAAAAAAAAGTAATCAGTATGACTTTGGCTATGTCCCGTACAGACACTACAGGGCGATTTGAAATTTCTGAAAAAAAAATAATCTTTATTCGCCCTGTATTATGTGCTCTTGAAAAAAATAATATAATTTTTAATTTAAACTATATAACCTTACTTACTTTTTTATTTTATAATTACAAATTTAATTACTAGGTATATGTTTTCATATCCTTAAAATTTAATTTTTCTTTTTTAAAAAATGTAACATAAGCTACGATTATTTTAAAAATAACGAATTTATTGTCCTCCGAAAATTTGACTTCACGACAATTAGAAATTATAAAGAAAATAAAATAAAAATAAAAAACTGAAGAATCAGCGTTTATTTTAAAACATACTATTATATATTTTTTTATCTTTGGACAAACCACGAAGGCTAAAAGCCTAAATACTAACGTACCGTGGGTGTCTCAAGCGAGGTAAGAGGGAGTTTGTTGACACGGGACTTAAATACTTAAAGATTTGGGGGAAGGAAAGACCTCCGCGGGCAGCAGGTTCCACAATCTAGAAACTCTAGGGATAAAAGAACGAACAAAGTGGGAAGTTCGAGGCTTGTCCAATTGGACAGTATAGGGATGCATACGCGCGGAACCACGAGTTTCTCTGTTGGGCACCGTGAGTGAAGGAACTATACTGGACAATTCTTTAGAGCAGAAGTCATGGAAGTACCTATAAAAAAGCGATAGATCCCCCACAGCCCGACGATGAGCAAGAGAGGAAAGTCTTTCTGTAAGTGAAGGATCATTAATGAGACGATTAGCTTTTCTTTGAATGGAATCAAGTATGCTTAGGGTTGTGGGGGACGCCATGCTCCAAATATGAGAACAATATTCTAAGGAAGGTCGGATTTGGGACACATATAAAGTGTATAAATTAGAAGCGGAAAAATACTTTTTAGCTCGAAAGAGAAATCCAAGCTTTTTTGAAGCTGCCGTGACTATAGATACAATGTGTTTATCCCAATAAGGTTACTTTCAAATGTGACGCCCACAAGATTGAAGGTGTCTTTGCTCTGTAAAACTTGGTCGCTCATAAGTAGTAAACAGTTTTAACAAAGTTTTTAATAAAGAAATGCTAATTAAAAGATCTTTTTCGCTACAACGAACATGATTGTGTCTTAAACGCATCAAACTAAACACGAATTTTAGTGTTAAGTGATTTTTTTTGCTACAACTGAAAATATGTAATTTTAATGAAAAGAAGTCGACAATTACCAGAATTCATGTTATAGAAAATAGAAAAAAAATTATCTGCCGATCTTACAAGGTATTTGAATTTGTTTGAAGACTCATTGTTTCTCGATCCTTATTAGAATTAACGGTATTTTGGGCTTCAATCAAGCATATACATATTGATTGGTCTTTTAACTTTTGGACTGTAATTAGTCATTGTCAGGTTAAGATCCAGTGGCGTAGAATTTTTTCTTAAGCAGTTATTGGCTTTCTTATAATTTTAACGAATATAACTGTAACTCGTTTTTAACATAAGTATGTGTATTTAACTAAGGATAAAATTCAAACAACAAGAAATGGTAAAATCTTGTAATATTGTCTATATTTTTTATTAAATCTTTTATTTATTTTATTGCATACATACATTCATACGGAATACAATTAAAAATCCTTTGTTTATATACGGTCAGAATCACAAAATATATAAAAAAATATTCAACAGGTATATTAACCCGCATTAAAACTGGCAGAAAGAAATAACCTGTAATACAACGTTTTATTTCTGTACCACAAAAACAGAAAACAGCTGACCATGTCGACAATGCGCATGAAATTCCGAACTGAACTTTTAGTTCCAACAAAAATCCCGGGATTGCTAATCAGGTTACGAACCGGTAACGAATTGATTCCATTTTAACATGCGAACACAGAACTGTTACTAAAAATTCAGGATTTTACTAACCGCGAACGCTGCTTTTTCACTGCGCCTGCGAATAGTCCCAGAACCGGTTCAGAATCGAACCCGCGAACAAAGCTATTATTTATGTGGAAATCGTTCGGATCATATCGGATTATATATTTTTCGTTATTCTTAAATTATTTTCTTCAAAATAAAAGAAATAGCTACGCTCGAGAATGACAAAATGACTTATATAGACCGACTTTGGCGTTTAGCAAGAAAATTAAACCTAAATTTATTTTGGAAATTAATGTCGAACATAGCGGTATCATCTTAATTTTTTAAAATTTTAATTATTTTTAGAGTGAAAAGTAATATACATTTTATTCCACGCTTATGAATAAACAAAAATTTATTTAAATAAAAGCTACAATACCAACATATTTAAAAAAAATCCGGTATACCTATATACATTATCTCCGTAATTCCAAAATGATTTGCAAAATCTTTGTAACTTTTAATTAACGTTTGCAAATAAGAATTTTATAAGTGAATAACCTAAAAAAAATTGGGCTCGCTGAGACTTTTAATTTATTTTACCAATAACGAATATTTAATAAGGTTTTTCCTATCTGTGAGAAAATAAGTTTTTTGTGATTTTAATGGTAAGTAATTGTTACGCGTGGTCCGGTTTATTTGTAAATTTTAATTATTTTTAATATATTGTTATAATATTGGATTATCTATAAATCATTTTTTAATATTGTATTTATGTATACAGGTTTCGCCACATGTTTACAATTAAAATTGAAAAAATAGAGATTGGAATTTAAAATAACCCAATTGAGTGTCATTGTACTCGGAATGTCATTTTTTACTTAAATTAGAAAAAATACAGGGTCATTCAAAAATCGATCACAAAACTTTAGGGGTGATTCTACTTGACAAAATAAGGGTAGAGCTTCATATAATTTTTTTTCAAAATGTCATTCGTTTTCGAGTTACAAGCCGTCAAAGTTCAATTTTTATTTTGGTTTTTTCACCATATTGCACTTATTTTTAACCAATCCAGTTGATATTTGGCACACAAATCGAGCTTTGCAAAATCTAAAATTTTAAGATAAAAGTACTTTTGTTAAATACCGCCAGAGGGCACTTTACCTAAAACTTAAAATTTATTTACATCATAACTTTTTTATTTTGGCAGATATCGAAAAGCTGGAGGCGCCTTTTTGTAGACAATCAAAAACTTAAAAAATAAGATACTCTTTATTAAAGTCGATAAACCTCACCGTTTCGGCACCAATAGACATCAAAGTTTTCATCAATTTCAATCAAATTACCTACATACATACATACAGGGTGTCCAGTAACTCAACCAACAAACTTTACAGGGCGATTCTATGACAAAAATAAGAAAAAACTTTATATAAACATATGTCCTAAACGTCTTACTTTTTGAACTACGGTGTGTTAAATATTAAAAACACTTTTTTTTAATTTTGTTGTAATTGTATTAAAATAATAGATATTCGTCGGTAGACTCGTCACAAGAAACCCGTCTAAAAATGTTTCTCAGGGATATAATATTTGGCATAATCAATAATAGTAATAATAATAATAATTACATGTACATATAATTCAATTTTTTAATGATTCTTAACCAGAAGATTGGCAGTTGGCAGTTTAACACTCCAATTTTGTTTTTATTTTGGACAATTTACTGAAATTGTTTGTTTGCCCAGTTAATTAAGGCGAAAATTTAAATAAACCCAGAAATTTAATCGACAGATTAACGTGGGTTTTAAGATTGGAAAACAAACAAAAAAGAACTCGGCGTTGACTCCCACGAAGATCTCTGTATTTCTGTTACGGAAATTTCCAAAATGAGAACGAAACTAATTACAGGAAAAAATATCCTTTTATATGTAAAAAATAATAAATTGTGGGTTTTTCAAATAACTATTGTCAGCAAGTTTATATTATTATTAGTGAAAATTTTCATTGTCACTAAAAACTTTTTAAAGGTTGAATGTTTCCATTCGTAAAAGTATCACTTATGCACTTGTTACATAAATTATAGAAGGAACAGTTTAAAAATGTAAATTCGGTGCTCTTTGATAAGAAAAAATCACAAAAAGTTTAAAGCAAATAAATCGGCATGCTTGTCTTCGCGGCCGCCTTTGCTATATTTCTTTATGATATGCCGGTTGATGCAGCTGGTCATCGCACTATGGGATAGAAATTAATTTTTTTGGTCAAAATTCTGAAACTTATCAATCTAACTTAAAATGAGGTGCTTTTTACTGGAAAATATTATAAATTATTACAAATGCTTTTTGGAAACCTAAAACTTATTATATGTTATTATAAATTTACACCCCCTTAACATTATTATTTTTTATTGTACAAAATAAACTAAAATGTCAGCTTGTTTGGTTAATTCGGTAGTATTCTAATCAGTAATCCGATGGTTATTATCTCATATGATATACAGGGTACGACAATAGGTATGATTTTTTAAATGGAATACCCTGAATATTATATCACCACCAAAAAATCTTTTAAAATGCTTTAAAAAAATACTACATTTGATGTGTCTATCTCAATTAGTTTCGGAAATATGACCATCCAAATCTGAAAAATAATTTTAAATTATTCTTAGAAGCGTAATAGAGATACATCTTCCCAACTTTTTTATTTTTTAACGTATAAAATAAATAAAAACACTGTTTTGTTGGGTAGATTCTGTAGAATCCATATCTTTCATCAGAATGCTTTTATCTTTTAGGATATACAGTGTAGGACAAAACATATTAAATTTTAAAATGGAAAACCTTGTAAATTATAAAAAATCTTGTATCTGTCCTTACACTCAGAAGTAGCAAAAAGTAGGAAGGCAATTGTAAGTACAAAACTGATAAAGAAAAAGGTAAAAAATCTTTGACAAAAGTAGCGAGACTTCGCGAGACTGCATCGGAAACACAACAATAGCTCTTATTATTTAAACTCTTTTACTTTTTTAGTAAACAAGGCTAATAATAAACTAAGTAGATTAAATGTTGTATATTTATGTTTACTTAAAATACATTTTCAAGTTCTTATTACCCCAATAGAAGTCGTCATATCCTTTTATAATTTTGCGTACATGTAGTTTGAAGTATCTACTTTGAAATACACAGCATGAGCCATTAAAATTTCAAAGTTGCTTTTTGGCCAAAATAATGGATTTCTATCCCATAGTGTATCGGCGCGTCGCTGTAGTAAAGGATAGCGGCGCCTTTGTATAAAATAGTCCGATTGCAGGCGGCCTTTTTATGTTTTTTTTGTATTATTTTCAAAGGGTACCGAATTTGCGCTTTTAAAATGTTCTTACTATACTAATTAGAGCTTATAATTTTCAAAATTCAAGGCAATAATTTTTAAAGAAAGTTGCTTAATTTCAACCCTGATAACCATTAGACACAGCCCGCAATAAACAATCCGAAATTTAAAAAAAAAGTATTTGCTCACCTACAAATAACCTTTACTGTATTTAATTTAAAATTTGTTATTAAGCCAATCAAAAATTCAATTTTCGACAAATTAATTTTTATACATACATACACATATGTAAAGTAAAAAATCGATTTATTACATAAATTTATATTAATATCACTTACATACGTTTTAAAATAATAATTATAGGTATATTTATGTAGCAATACATTATTTAACAATTTTAAAATGTTTAATTTTTTTAATGTGACACTATCCTACTTTTAAAATTCGGACAGCTTTGCAATTTTTGTTATAACAGACCGATAAAAAGTTGATTAATAATTAAAATTTTTATTATAAATATTTAGTTTTTTTTTTTTTAATGCTGTGTTCACATTTCATCAGATATGTATATTATACATATTAGGTTTTTAAATTTTAATTTCGTTATTTATTTTATCTTGAGAATTTTTTTTTATTGTTAACTAAGCATACAGTGTGTCTCAAAATGTGTTACAAATATTCAATTTGACATTTTATGTCAAACGTTTTTCATAATCTCCTAAAAAAAGCCAAACATTTTAAAGGTTTAAACGTAATTAATAGTTCATTTTTAAATTTTTTATTTGTATTCAATTTTATCTTGACAACGGTAGCAGACTCAACCAAAACGTCGATTTTTAACACGCTTTTATTAGCTTGGGTTGTATGTATGTATGTATGTAACGGAATCTTTAAGCTTAATTTTCACCAACTTCCAGCGATTCGATTTCTTTGAAACTTTGCACACGTATCAAGGACCCATGACAATGCAATAATCTGCAAACAGTATCCCGTTATCCTGATTAGGATCGCCAGGATAAATAAATTCCTTTATAGATTTTCTGTAGGAGAGTAACAGAGAAAGAGCTAGTGCGCGATCTGTGCATGCGTGCAGTTTCGGACGTACTCTCAGCATAAGGCTGACAGAAACTTGTTCGGAGTAGTTGCGTTCTGAAACCCCATGCAACAGTGAAGCTTTAAATGAAATGATTAGATTACGAAATAGTTCGTGAAACATTTCAATATCACATGTCCGCAGAAAACTAATTGATATATCGAACTAAAAAATGAAAAATAAATAATAGTTTAAAAAACTAAAAACACGCTTTTATATGCAACCGAACTAAAAAATTAGAAAATAATTTTTCATTACAAAGAGTTTGTATTACAGTAATAAAAGGTCAAACAATGAATCATAATTATATACCTCAAAATAGAATTATAATAAAATTTAAGATAATAACAGAATAATTCACTTCAGAATAAAAGCGTGGGGTGCTTAATATATTAAATGTTATAATTATTTCATTTGTAAATATCTATGAGGGAAAAGTTATGAAAAAATAGTAAAATGCACCCCACGCTTTTTACTCTGAAGTGAATTATTCTGTTATTATCTTAAATTTTATTATAATTCTATTTTGAGGTATATAATTATGATTCATTGTTTGACCTTTTATTACTGTAATACAAACTCTTTGTAATGAAAAATTATTTTCTAATTTTTTAGTTCGGTTGCATATAAAAGCGTGTTTTTAGTTTTTAAACTATTATTTATTAGTTCTTTATATACTTGTTTTAACTTTTTTGATTTTTAGAGTTTTAAATAATTTTTGGGCGTGTACCCAAATAATTACCATCAATTAATGGATCCGCCAAACCAATACAGAACATATATATCTTTAATTCCACCCCTAAATCTCCCTAAAATTTCAACAACTACCTATACATGTTTAACTTTAAGAAGTTATGCTAAAACTACTACACCAAATTAAGCGTTAAACTAAAAACTAGGTTAAATACCAAATAAACATAACTATTTGGTCATTAAATTTGACAAATAAGATGTATTCAGCTTTAAACCATTTTAATTTTGTTTCCCATCAAATAGAGCTTTGGCGAAAATGTTTTTTAAATAACAAAAATCATATGTACAGTTTTAATGATTTTTTCCCGGGGCCATAATTTGACTTTGAAAAAGTCAAAGCTATTAGTTTGGCTTTTTGTCGGCGCGATTTTTGGTTAAAATTAAAGTAAAAGGTAGATAATTCTCGACTGGAATTATTTTAATTTGTGGAACAAATTTGTGAAATTTTCGGCAATTATGGATTGTTTCTAAAGCTTAATGCGTTGATATATTCATATATCAATAAATACTACGAAAAATGATGCCCTGTCCTTTCTTTTTTTATTTGAGAATAATAGGTGTAGGTACACTTTTTCTAATAAATCAATTATTTAAGAAAAACTATTTGTAAAATCGTTTATACCTAATAAATACCTTAATGAATCAACTAGTGATGAATAAAATGTCTTGTCAATTTTTTAAATGACGTTTTATTTTCTATTAGTTATTTATTATTATTTATTTATTAGTGGTGGATTCATTAGGTTATACATCAGGTATGCACCAATTTTACAAATGGTTTTTCTTAAATAACTTTTAATCGGCTTATTAGAAAATACCAAAATTAGTATACGAGCTTATTTTATCAATATCTTAAAAAATTGTCTAATACAGTTTTGTTGTGAAATCAATATGGAAGCCAAGATTTAAGGGTATCAAAATTTACATGGAATTCATCACCCGGCATGTTTAAATGTAATTCTTTTTGAAGCATGTTATTTTTTTAAAAAAGAAAATATGCTTATTTTTTTATTTTATAAGAATTTGTTATAACACAAGCATAGCATAACGAAAATACCAAAAATAATGCTAAGCTTCATTTTGAATGATTACTTTAATTTTGGAAGAACAGGACAATTATCTTTTCTTTTCCCGAATATTCATGTATTTTTCTGGATAATATAAAGAAAAAATCTAACGAACATTCAGATACTTCAAAACCTTTTACCAAATATATTACCTAAAAATATATCTAGAAAACAAAACGGGCAAAAAATTTCACACAGTACTTACAACCCCATATGCCTTTTTTAATATTCTCTTAATCCTTACCATCCAAAATCAACCCTTATACCCTGAAAATCCCTCATATATCTCGAAAACTCTTTTTCCTAAAAAAAACTTAAGTCAACAAAATACATATACCACTTATTCAATTCCAACATCTTCCCTGATTTTTATCTTTTTACCTGAGAACAAAAGAGTAGATTTACCGTGAAAAAATTAAGCGAAAAACACAATAGGAAGAGGGTTAAAGACTTCGAAAATCAACCCCCTCGGGAGGGTAGCGACTATTGATAAATTGCGCAATTTACCATAGTCTATGTTTAACCCTGTTTCTCATGGTGAAATTTCTTAATACCGGTATCATCTTACAAAGTAGGGTAGAAAAACTCAACACCTTGCACCCTTAAAATTTGGGGTTGTTACCCTTAAAAAATATCCGTAAAAAGGAATTTCACACACTACCACAAGGTAGGTAGGTAAAAAAACAATACAGCAACCCTTAACATTACTAGAAACGACTACAGATGTATAAGAAGTTGAAAAAACGATTGGAAAACTGTATTTTTAGGGGATGAAGGGGATGATTTACAATTTAGCAGACTAAATATGTGGTAGTGTGTCTTAATATGTGGTAAATGATCGTTTCTTTTGTCTAAATGGATAAAGAGGTAAAATTTATGAGGCGAAAGGTTGTCTTGAGTTGTTGGGATGTGTGAAAATTTAAAAATTATGGATTTCGGGGTGGGACTTATTTTAACTATGAAATAATTATATTTTTGATTATATTTACTACGATATAAGCAGGGGTTGTTAGAAAATATAGATTTAAATTTGGAACAGAAAGAACAAAACGAGCTGTCACTGTCACTTTAGTTATTTGCGATTCAAATTAGGAAACACATTGTTGCATCGCGGTTTTTCAACTGATAAAAATGGGTATCAAGATTCAATTTGGTGAATAATGTTTACAAAAATAACACGATTTATTGTTGTGTCTCGGCTAGAAACAAACACTTAATAAAAAATGAAGGCAACATTTTGAGTAATTTTACATAAAGCAACAAAACGTTAATTATTTAGACTGGAACTGCAGACACAACTGAACCGACTTTGTAAATTTTCCTTTATGTTTTTTATCTTTGTACAATCCACGAAGGATAAAAGCCTAAATACTAACGTACGATGGATGTCTTAAGCGAGGTAAGAAGAAGTTTTTTAACAAGTCACTTTAAGAACTTGAAGATTTAGAGGAGGAGGAAAGATCTCCACTGGCAGAAGGTTCCACATTCTAAAAACTCTAGGGATAAAAGAACGAACAAAGTCGGAAGTTGGGAGCCACTCCAGTTCGCCGTATAGCGATGCATACGTGCGGCACCACGAATTTCTCTGTTGGGAGTTGCAAGTGGAGGGACTATACTGAATAATTCCTCGGAGCAGAAGCCGTGAACGTACCTATAAAAGAGCGATAGATCTCGTACAGTCCGACGATGGGCAAAAGAATAAAGTATTTCAGTAAGTATAGGATAATTAAAAAGACGAATAGCTCTTCTTTAGATGGAATCAAGAATGCTGAGGGTTATGGCGCGCCATTTCCCAGACATGAGAACAATATTTTTAGAGAGTCGAATTTGGAACACAATACAAAGTATATAAATTAGAAGGGAAGGGGAGAGAAATGTGTAACGAAATCCACGATCCATTAAAAAAAGCATTAATGCTTGTGCCACATAGATGTTTCCAAGAATATTACATACATACATACAAATAAGAATATCTATCTATCTATCTCTTTGTTTTATGGATTTGATACTAAGTCAATTCGCCAGTTCTCCCGTTCCGGTCATATAAGCTATTGCTTATAAGCTTTCCCGGCTTTGTCCTTGGAAAATCTGGATAATCTAGCTCGAAACTCCCAGACTTTCCTAGCATATGAATAAGAAACACTTGTAAAAATCCACAACAGCGATGAACTTCTGAGCATGCATAAATTGTGACTGTCAAGCCAGCGGCTGCTACTGGTATCGCGCATAACCGCCACTTTCACTACTGACGTTTTTCCGCAAGGCGTGCGCACCTCCTCGACCATACGAAGACACCATGTGTTCAACACCAAAACGTATAGACTTCAGGCTTTAGGAATCTTCACTTACATCGCTTAGCCCCAGAAGAAAGAAGCCCCAATTTAGCGTGAATCTTTTCTCGGTCCCCAAGGGTACAGCTACGCTCGTACGACGCCCTCAATCACCTACCCGGGAAGTCTATGTAGACTTCTACGTAAACGTGAACCGCACTACTCGAAGACCGTGGAAAGAGTGTCCAAATAAGAATAAATATATTCTTTTTGCTATACTGTATAAGCTTTTCTTAAAGGTATATAAGCTAGTAACGCAATAAGAAAGCAAGCACTATTAGTCATTGAATCCGAAATGTTTACATGCCGGCTTTGCCTTGCCTTTTGACATTTTTGACTGGCTGATTCTGTATACAACTCACACCGTGTCTTGAGTCAAAGCAAATTGAATTAAGTTAAGACATTTTTTTGTGTGTGAGATAGAAGGACTATATCTATATATTATAATGGTACTATATATTTCCGTTATAAACTGATCAAAAAAGTCCATATTTTCTCACTAATTACATCGGATGTTATTAATAATTTCGCGAATAATAATGTGAGAGGCATATTTGGCAAATCGGTTAAGAAGTTATTTGGTTGCTTGAATGAAGTGGCGCATTTTAAATTAAGAAGCGATGATTTAATATTTCCTATAAAAATACGTTTGAAGTACCGTAATTTTCTATAACTAATTTTGCCGGTTCGAAAGAGAAACGTTCTGTTTATTTTAAAGAAAAAAAATGTCCAATTAACTGCTCTTTGATATATTTGAATTGTAGATTTTAATTATTAAGTGGCAAAGATATATATACCGGGTGTCAAATTATAAATTTTTACAAACAAGTGTTTTATTTTGTTTTTTTTTATCTTTGGACAAACCACGAAGGCTAAAAGTCTAAATACTAACGTACCGTGGGTGTCTTAAGCGAGGTAAAAGGGAGTTTATTGACACGGGACTTGAATACTTGAAGATTTAGGGCGGAAGGAAAGACCTCCGCGGGCAGCAGGTTCCACACTCTAGAAACTCTAATGATAAAAGAACGAACAAAGTGGGAAGTTCGGGGCCTGTCCAGTTGGACCGTATAGGGATGCATACGCGCGGAACCACGAGTTTCTCTGTTGGGAACCGTGAGTGGAGGAACTATACTGGACAATTCTTCAGAGCAGAAGCCATGGAAGTACCTATAAAAAAGCGATAAATCCCCACAGCCCGACGATGGGCAAGAGAGGGAAGCCTTTCTGTGAGTGAAGGATCATTAATGAGACGAATAGCTCTTCTTTGAATAGAATCAAGAATGCTTAGGGTTGTGGGGGACGCCATACCCCAGATATGGGAACAATATTCCAAGGGAGGTCGGATTTGGGACACATATAATGTGTATAAATTAGAAGCGGAAAAATACTTTTGGCTCGAAAGAGAAATCCAAGCTTTTTTGAAGCTGCCGTGGCTATAGATACAATGTGTTTATGCCAGTTAAGGTTACTTTCAAATGTGACGCCCACAAGATTGAAGGTGTCTTTGCTCTGTAAAACTTGGCCGCTCATAAATAGAGGATGAGTATTTATAGACTCTTTTCGCGACAAGGAACACGATTGTGTTTTGGATGCATTAAAATGGACGTGATTTTTGGCGCCCCAATCTAATATTAAATTAAGATCCTGCGAAAGAGATATCTGCATCGCTCTGCGTTTGTTTTCCAAATCAGGTTTAGTGATGGGTTTAGGAACCTGAAAACTGGAGTGAAAGGTACTATCGTCGGCGAAACTATGAATGGAATTAGTTGTGGACGAGAGAAGGTCGTTGATGTGAAGAAGAAACAAAGTTGGTGCCAGAACTGAGCCCTGAGGGACTCCAGCATTCACTTGGTGACAGCTTGAAGAATGGCCGTCCACAATAACTGATATACGTCGATCAGATAGATAACTAAAGAGCCAAGTACAGAGTTTAGCTGAAAGACCATAGGAGGGAAGTTTATTAAGAAGTGCGGCATGCCAGACCTGGTCAAAAGCTTTGGATATATCAGAAGCAACGATCTGGGACTCACCTAGAAACTTAAGAGACTTATTCCAACAGTGTGATACGAAGGAAAGAAGATCTGCTGTAGATCTTTGGGGCGAAATCCATACTGCCTGTCATACAGTATACAGGGTTTTCCATGAAAAAATTCGCACTTTTTGTCCTACCTCATATACCAATATTAAGAGAATAATAAAAATCTGATTACAGATTCACAAATTACAAAATTAATAAGATTTTTATTTATTTTTCACAATAAAAAGAAAATAAATTTGGGAGTATAAATTTAGAACTTGACACTTGACATCCGGTACATAATATATGTAACACAACGATATGCTAAGTCCACTTTATTTTTACCAAATTCATTATACTTAATAAACCTATTATAATGTTGTCTAAAAATGGTCCAAGGATATCCAAAATTAACAAGCAACAAAATGAGTTATTAACATAATAACAATTATGGTTTCCCAATTTTTTAATAAACAATCTATTTAACGTAAGTTGTTAAAAAAAGTGGTATTTACCATATAAGCTCGTTATTATTATGTTATTTAAATTTTTGTTGGATACATACATACATGTATAGTTGTATAGGTAGTTACATAATTTTTCATTTTTATAATAAATTGCTTTTATATTTTTAACAACATTTTTAATGATAATTACTATTTTTAAACATTTACTTAGCTGTTGAAAAAATATAGTTTTTTACGACCGTTGAAAAATACATATACTGTTTTTTATTCTTTAACATGGAGATAAAAGTCAAATTTTCTTGCTAACTGTATTCGTCTCACTGCACTGGTTTAAACCGTATTTGAAAATGACCAAAGTCGGTCTATATAAGGTCACGACATTCGGCCATATTGCTTTGACGTGTTATGACGTCACATCTCCCATTTTTCGGCCATGTTGTTCAGTGCCGGAGATATACAGTTTATTGTATTAGTAGAACAACCGTTTACACAACAGTTTTTAATTATTATTAAGTTGTAAATTCTTTTACTTTAAATAAAAAACATTTGGAATTACATCTTTCAACAAATATCACTTCCAAAACAATGCAAAATGAAATGCGCAAATTCTAGACGCCACTGGATTGATCATCAGCTTTGATTTTACCCAGTCTTGCCAACTATTCTCCGTGGAGTGCCCTTTCTTGCGTCCCCGACCTCGAACCGCCTAAAAGTTGAGGATGTGTCGCAACCTTATAAATATAAACTAACCTTGATTAATATGTACTTTTGTTTACACTAAATATAAACATTTTTCACTTGCCATGTACAGCCACTTAAAATTTTACGGAAAATTACCGAAACAAAGTTTTAAATGAGTACGATGCATACACCCGCCCGACAAAGATAACTATGATGTTTTTAAACCATTGTCCGGGATGCATTCAAACACGGTTAAATACGCGACGTACCTGACGTCACCGTTTAACAAGAAAATGTAATGTTTTTAAAATGTTTTGAACCGTATTAACAACAAAAAATGGCTACAGTTATGAAATTTTAGTACACAAATAAGGTGTTAAAAAATATATATACTTTTTTTTAAAAGTCCGACACTTTTTTAACCAACTTCAAAAAGAAGGTTATCAATTCGCCTGTATGTTTTTTGTATGTATGTAACGCGAATGCGTGTGGACCGATTTTAAAAATATATTTTTTTATTTAAAAGTGTGCACTTACGCGTTAGCCCCATAAAAACTAAGTCAGGATCGCAAGAGAGAAAGGTACTACACCTATTTTTTTTTCTTTACCGTACGTTGTTCGTGCGGCAAAGCTGCCTCTAGACTGGTATATGCTCAAATATCAGGGGTGCATTCAGAATCGATAAGCTTGGGGTTAAACTTACCTTTTTACCGAACTGAAAGAGAGACTACAGTAAAAAGCACAAGGACGTGTAATTTCATTAATTGACATATTGGGGGGTCATGGTTAGTTCTGTTTAGTTAAATATTATTCTTTAATTTGTTTTGTTACGAAATAAAAAAAAAGAACCAGAACTAACGAGAACTAACCAGCCCCCCGTATGTGACAGTTTTGCATGACCTTCTGTAACGTGTTAAACCAATCAAATTACACATCCCTGTGATTTTTATTGTAGTCTCTGAAAGAGGTACTGGTAGTGTTTTTTGGTGTATGTTTACCGATTTAATAGTAAAAATAATAAATTAGAAAGCAAAAAATAAACACTAAACTAAACGCCCACTAAAAAATTTAAATAATTTTTTGTTGCCATATAATGGCCGTGCTACAAAAATTAAAATTAATAAATAAGTAGATATAAATAAATAAAACATGTATTAAATGTTAATTTGGACAATTTTTATACGGTCTTAGAAAAAATATCGTATGCAACACATGCATAAAGTGTGTTTTTACTCATAAACTACTATTTTAGTGCATTTTAATAAAAGCTTGGGTAATTTTCTTGAAACCTGCGGCAACTCCGATTTTAACGAAATTTGGTTTACAGGGGTTTTTGGGGCGCTGACGTTTCGTTCTCGAGATATTCATCATCAAAGTTTAAATTTAAACTAAGCCTATTTTCACTATATTCCCCCTTCTTTTTGCACACAATTCTTGATTTAAAGCTAAAGTGTCACAAAATATTTGATTTTCACCTTTTAAAACCCCGTTTCTCTACGTTTTTTACATTATTTTTGCATTAAATTGCGTGGCTTTTCTTTTATAATGCGGCAACCATACATACACATAGGGCTTCATAGCACACGGGGATTGAAATGATTCAAAGTATATATATATTTAAATACGTAAAAAACGGGGTATTAAAAGGTGAAAATCAAATATTGTGTGCCACTTAAGCTTTAAATCAAGAATTGTGTGCAAAAGAAAGGGAATATTGTAAAAATAGGATTAGTTTAAATTTCAAGTCTGATAATGAATATCTCAAGAACGAAACGTTTCCGCCAAAAACTCTTTCAGATTCGTGATCAGCGCCCCAAAAACTCCCGTATACCAAATTTCGTCAAAATCGGAGTTGCCGCAGGTTTCTAGAAAATTACCAAAGCTTGTTTTTAAAATAGTCCCACTTTTAATTTATTTAAAGCCAAACCATTGCCGGACACGAATTTAACCACGTAAAATCTTTTAACTATTAATAAGTTGACCATCAAATTACCAAAAATTAACTAACGATCAAGAGTTTTTAACTTTACAATCTCATCAGTCCATAAAAACTCGACACACAAAAGAATTTTTCTCAGTTTTTGTACATTAAATCTGATGACTGCGCAGATTTTTCGATGATTCGTTCTTTTTTAGGAGTGCCTCAAAAACAAACTTTTAAGTCTGAAGGAATGCCTTTTTGAATATGTAGAGCTAAACGTAAATAGGTATACCTTGTCTGATCTTGCTCTAGCGCACTGTAGCAGTATATGAAAAGAAAGAGAGCACAATGTCATTTTTATTTGAGGAGGACCGCATACTGAATCAAAAATTATTACTGTAAAAAATGCTTTTTAAAAAGATTTAGACAATGGTGGTCGTTAAAGTAGACAAGAGATTTAATCAAATAATAGATCTATTAAAAAGTTGAACTGGGAATGTGTTTTTAGTAAATTAAAGATATAAAAGTAAAAATAATAATAATAAAAATTACGTATAGTAGTGAAATCGAGGATGTTGTCTTGCATAATTTGGCAGGAATTATTTCCTTTCATGAATAAGTGCGGTATGACGTAATGAACCTAAAAACACAAAATACTAAGGGGAACAGAAGTGCCGCCATTTTGCAAAAACCCGTTTGGGCCTGTATCTCCGTACCCGTGCGCTTGAGGCCCATAATTATAGGAACATTTATTATAGATAATTAAATTTCCTATCTTTTTGTTTAATAATATTTTTTGTATCACTTATCGTTTGCGATTTACAAGATTAAAACTGTTTGTTTATTGACTTTTTACCGATATATTTTCTAATAATTGTTTAAACAATAAATTGCTAATAACTAAACTTTTAAATCGATAAATTTTCTACAACTTTTATTTTAAACTTTTCCTCTAAAATTAATATTTTCGAAGTCATAACGCGTTAATTTCAAAATCCTGTGCCTGGGCGGTTAACGCCAACAGGGCCTAAACACGTCATCCAGCACCTTGCAAAGTATTACCAGTTTTGGGCGAACCTTTTTTGAACTAAAGCGAACTATAAATTTTGCGCCTCCTTTGCATTTAGAAACACAAGATGATGGGAAATGTTTTTCCGGTTTTTGATTAAAGAGCAAAAAAAGTCCTCACCATTAAAAAGGCGCCCTTTTCTACTTATTTCTTGTACTTATTTTGTACTTTTATGCCCCCTTCTCACGTAAATATGCGGTTTTTACGTCTCGCCATCCACAAAAAAATGAAAATTGAAGAGGAGCACCCAACAAAGATCCTTGTCTTTTCTTCAAGTTGTGCCTTTCTATAAGATCCCATACCAGTACTTCAAACTTTCTTGCACCCTATTTTTGCGCCCCCTTTTCCCAGCTCTGAAGCGGTCGCTTCATAGCTTAATCCGGCACTGGATTACGCTATTCATACATTATTCTTATTAACCTTGTACTCGGAGACTCTTTGTTTGACCTCCGAACAGTGAGGACGTGCGTAGAGGACTACAAAGTTCTTCCCGGAGTGGCGGTTAGAGGTGCCGTACGAACGTTTTTACCTTCGGGGATCAAGGAAAGATTCACGCTAAATTGACGGCATCTTTCTTCTGGATCTAAGCGCTGTGAGCGAAGATTCCTATAAGCTGATGGTATCCTGTTTGGTAGTGAACACGAGGTATTTCTCAAATGGCGTGAAATGGATCGGTGTGCCATGGGAACTGTCAGTAGTGAAAGTGAAGGTTATACGTAACACCAGTAGCAGATCTTGGTTTGACAGCCGACAATTTATACATTGCATCGATTGTTGAATTGTTTGTTTTCTTTTGGAATTTCTGGGAGCTACGAGCTCGATCATCCAGATTTTCCGCCGACGAAGCCCTGGAAAGCATAGTCCGAAAGGGGAGAGTGGTGGATTGGACCTGAAGGGACCAAAACCAAGAAAAAAAATAGAATAGAATAAAACCTTGTACTCGGTAGTTCAACATTGAACTGATCGATATTTTCTTGGAAACTGTATCTCAATTAAGACATTCAGGACATGGGATTATTTAAACTGTTTTTTTATAAATCACCGAAAAATTTGCACCTCTAAGAATCAGCATCTTAGGTATTCTAAAACACTATGTATTAAAAGCAACCATGCACACATTTTCACCTGCCCATGCACAATAAAAAACACAATACATGTGCCATTAACGCCTCATTAAAATTTGAATATTTCTCCCAAAGACGTATAATTTCTTTCTTTCCCAACGATTAAAAATTATCGTAAAGCTACAAACAGCAGGCCACGACGAAAAAAAACATCCCAGTCAAAAAAAAAACACAAAAAACCAATTTTCCTAAATCCATTTATCATTTTATGTATATTCCGAAACAAATGAAGCTCAAGCCTACTTGATTAATATATTATTCAAGTTCGTGGACGTTTTTACATGTGCATCCGATAAAGATAACATTATGTATATAAATGCAATGAAAAGAGAGGGAAAATATGAAAAACATGAGCGTCTGGTGGTTGCAGCCGCATCTAGTAGCCTCTGGTTACGAAAATATAATGAAAACAAAGGAAAAAAAGAGAAGGAAATGAGATGGAGACAAAGGAGATATAATATGAGAGCGAGAAAGAGAGATATTTAAAAGGGATGCGTAAAAAATGATTAATTGTTTGTGGAAGACAATGAAAAAACGAGTTTAAAGGGGTTTTAAGTGTAGAATGGAAAGTGTTGGTACAGAGTGGCTCAAAAAATAAAAATATAGTTTTTTAATAAAACAGTAGCATCTTAATAATAGAAGTAGTTTATTGACACAAAACCTTAAGATTTGCAAGTTTACAGGAAAAGAAAGATCTCTATAGGAACGGGACATTCTTAAGATACAGAAACAAAAAAGTGGGAAGTTTGGGGCCTTTACAGTGGAGCGGTGAAGTGAAGCATAAGTGTGTTTTCTTAGGTTTTCTTTATTTTAAAAACTGTACCAACTTAATATCAATTAATAAATTGTATAGAAACAAACAACAACACAAAAGATACCAATATTAACCCATTTTCATTGTTTAAACCAGTAAATTTCTCCTATGGTAGCTTTAAAATGGGTGCGGTGAAGTCCGTAAAAATTCTAGTAGTTAAATGAGTCAAGCTAGACAATAATATAAACGAGGTACAAGAATTATTTCAGGTTTCGTATGGCTACCTTAAACACATTTGTTAGAATGACCAAATGGAGAGGGGAGTTTTCGTATGTTCTCTTTTAACGGGTGGCTGCGGAAGACCCTAAGATGTTAAAAATTGAGTAAAAAAAAACTTTTTTCTTAACTTTTGTTCCGGCACAACTGTTATAAACCAAATAGAAAACAACTACAGAGTGCTTCAAAAATCGATCACGAAACTTAAGGGGGTGATTCTACTTGACAAAATAAGGGTAGAGCTTCATATAATGTTTTTCAAAATGTCATTCGTTTTCGAGTTACAAGCCGTCAAAGTTTAATTTTTATTTTGGTTTTTCGCCATATTGCATTTATTTTTTAACCAATCCAGTTGATATTTGGAACACAAATCGAGCTTTGCAGATTCTAAAATTTTAAGACAAAAATACTTTTTTAAATACCGCCAGAGGGCACTTTACCTAAAACTTAAAATTTATTTACATCATAACTTTTTATTTTGACAGATATCGCAAAGCTGGGGGCGCCATTTATAGACAATCAAAAACTTTAAAAATAAGGTACTCTTTATTAAAGTCGATAAACCTCACCGATAGGCACCAATAGACATCAAAGTTTTCATCAATTTCAATCAAATTACCTACATATATACGGGGTGTCCAGTAACTCAAGCGACAAACTTAACCCAACGATTCTACAATAAAAAATAAGAAGTTGAGTTACTGGACACCCTGTATGTATGTAGGTAATTTGATTAAAATTGATAAAAACTTTGATGTCTATTGGTGCCTAAACGGTGAGATTTATCGACTTTAATAAAAAGTACCTAATTTTTTAAGTTTTTGATTGTCTATAAAATGGCGCCTCCATCTTTGCGATATCTGTCAAAATAAAAAGTTATGATGTACATAAATTTTAAGTTGTAGGTAAAGTGCCCTCTGGCGGTATTTAAAAAAAGTGCATTTTAGAATTTGCAAAGCTCGATTTGTGTGCCAAATATCAACTGGGTTGGTTAAAAAATAAATGCAATATGGCGAAAAAACCAAAATAAAAATTGAACTTTGACGGCTTGTAACTCGAAAACGAATGACATTTTAAAAACGACGATGTTGCCATATCTTCAGGGTCGTAGAAATGAATTCAAAGTTTTAAAATTTAAATGTGATACGTAACCATTTTTTTTTTATTATTATAGGATTCTCGCTGTTTTTTACTGTACAATGGTATGGAAGTCCGAGTTTTCTCTTTAAGGATAATAGAAAAGATGTTTAATTCAGTAAAAATAATAGGTGGGAAGTGCGTATAGGTGTTACCAAACAGAAATATGTGTTTTCTATAAAAAGCGTCGAATTTGGCCCACTCTGTACAGAAAGGCCTGTTTATTAAATTTACATTTTTCAAAAATTAACAGTGGTTTGTCAGTTTGACTGTCAAAGTTGTCCATCTTTTATCTAAGATGGCGAAACCTTAAATCATACTGTACACCGTGTATATACGTAATTTGGCATGATATGGATTTTTTTAATAATAAAAAAAAGAAAAATTACTCTTTATTAAAAAACTCTGAAATGCAAGCATGAGATATCAAATTGTGTTATATATTTAAGAGGTTTGGCCGGAAATGAATTTTTTCTTAAGAGTAAAGTACCTGTTTTTTGATAAAGAAAAGATGTTTTGAATTCATAATGACTTTGAAACATGAAATTTGGTTTAATTACAAAATAAATTGATTTGTTTTTCTCCGACAATTGAAAAAATTTAAGTTTGTACGTTAGTGCATTGTACATTATTCTTGTTTTGATAATAGTAGGGGAGCTCACGATGCTATATGGGAATTTACTGGCGCATCAAAGAGACCTATTGGGTTGCAAAACTTAAATGATAAGAAGAAAAACATGTTATATGATGTAGACCTTTTCATCGGTGGGGAAGCAGCTATAGATTTTTAAATATGTCAAAAAAATCCTGGTATAAATGGGTTCACATTTATTTCATTCCGAAAGCAATACCGCAAAGTACACAAAAAATAATAAAGTAAACAAACCTTTTGAATGCTCATGGCCTCGAACAGAGCCTGATTACATATTTTTAGATAAATAATAAAAATACATTGCTAAAACACGTATCACCTACTTACAAAACATTCTCTTATTTCGCCTCTGTCCTACTGTAAAACCGGTAGCACGTGGCGTGGTACTAGAAATTCGTCGGGTTTAATATTTTTTGCTGCAATAAATCATTGTTCACAAAAGGGTTTCTTTACTTTATCATTTTTGTGTACTTGGCGGCATCGCTTTCAGAATGAATTTAATGTGGACCCATCTTTATTAAATAATATAACTTTATAGCTCTTTACTTTCTTTACGTCTTCCTTAAATTGTCAGATTAGTGGAAAATACACTGTTTAGCAGGTAATTAACTTACCCTATCTTAATCTGATTCGCTAAAAAATTCTGATGGATATATTTATTTAGGTTTTTTACGATCGGCCCTGTATACGAGGCTCATATTTGGTGGAGGTACTTAACCGGGTACAAGGTATCCTCCCTCTTCGGCTCCCCCACCTTAAAACTAAAGTTTCCCATATGACGCCAGCTTACGTAGACACACTGTAAAGAAAACAACGCGAAAACTCCCCGACTTCTTTATTTCTCGCGTTGTTGTATGTTATTCAATATTCAAATATTTAATTTATGACGGTCATATTTCCTTCTCTCTCTTTCACACGTCCACATTGCGATGCGGTATCTCTCTCGTTTACGAACTACAAGAATGGAAGACATTCAACCAACATATTTACGAGATATGAATCTTTGAAAAATGATGAATTTGTGTAATGTTAATTTTCGGGTAACTTGTTTTTTTGTGTCCTTAATCAAAAAATCCTGTTCAGCAATTCTTACATTTTATACATGTTTTTTTTATTTTAGTTTGGACATAACGTGTTTTAATAGAATGTATTCATAAAATAAGTATTTTTTTCTAATGACTTATGTTGCGCTCTATTAACATGTAAGGGGTCATTCAACGGGTTGGGTACTGGTCAAATAGTATTTCCAGTTATATGCGTTATTCAATATCTATTGGGCGCTAAAAATCTCGTCCAATTTGTCGCGAAAAAAGTCATCAAATTGGTACCCTTTGAAAATAATACAAAAAACATAAAAAGGCCGCCTGCAATCGGACTATTTTATACAAAGGCGCCGCTATCCTTTACAGCGACGCGCCGATACCCTATGGGATAGAAATCCATTATTTTGGCCAAAAAGCAACTTTGAAATTTTAATGGCTCATGCTGTGTATTTCAAAGTAGATACTACAAACTACATGTACGCAAAATTATAAAAGGATATGACGACTTCTATTGGGGTAATAAGAAACTTGAAAATGTATTTTAAGTAAACATAAATATACAACATTTAATCTACTTAGTTTATTATTAGCCTTGTTTACTAAAAAAAGTAAAAGAGTTTAAATAATAAGAGCTATTGTTGTGTTTCCGATGCAATCTCGCGAAGTCTCGCTACTTTTGTCAAAGATTTTTTTACCTTTTTCTTTATCAGTTTTTGTACTTACAATTGCCTTCCTACTTTTTGCTACTTCTGAGTGTAAGGACAGATACAAGATTTATTTATAATTTACAAGGTTTTCCATTATAAAATTTAATATTTTTTGTCCTACACTGTATATCCTAAAAGATAAAAGCATTCTGATGAAAGATATGGATTCTACAGAATCTACCCAACAAAACAGTGTTTTTTATTAATTTTATACGTTAAAAAATAAAAAAGTTGGGAAGATGTATCTCTATTACGCTTCTAAGAATAATTTAAAATTATTTTTCAGATTTGAATGGTCATATTTCCGAAACTAATTGAGATAAACACATCAAATGTAGTATTTTTTAAAGCATTTTAAAAGATTTTTTGGTGGTGATATAATATTCATGGTTTTTTCTTTTAAAAATGTCATACCTATTGTCGTACCCTGTACATCATATGAGATAATAATCATCGGATTACTGATACTGATAACAAGCTGACATATTAATTTATTTTGTACAATAAAAAATAATGTTAAGGGGGTGTAAATTTATAATAACATAATAAGTTTTAGGTTTCCAAAAGCATTTGTAATAATTTATAATATTTGTCCAGTAAAAAGCACCTCATTTTAAGTTAGATTGGTAAGTTTCAAAATTTTGACCAAAAAAATTAATTTCTATCCCATAGTGCGATGACCAGCTGCATCAACCGGCATATCATAAAAGAAATATAGCAAAGGCGGCCGCGAAGACAAACATGCCGATTTATTTGCTTTAAACTTTTTGTGATTTTTTTCTTATCAAAGAGCACCGAATTTACATTTTTAAACTGTTCCTTCTATACTTGTCCTTTACTTATGAGCGGCCAAGTTCTGCATAGCAAAGACACATTTAACGTTGTGGGCGTCACATTTTAGAATAACCTTAACTGGCATAAACACAGTGTATCTATAGCCACGGCAGCTTCAAAAATCTTAGATTTCTCTTTTGAGCCAAAAAGTATTTTCCTCTTCTAATTTATAGACCTTATATGTGTCCCAAATCCGACCCCCTCTGGAATATTGTTGCTATATCAGGAGATTGTCGTCCCTCACAACTCTCAACATTCTTAATACCATCCAAATAAGAGCGCTTTGCTTTATTAATGATCCTCGCTAACAGCAGCAATGTTTACTATAATTCCTTCACTTGCAGCTCCCAACAGAGACACTTGTGGTGTGTGTGTTGACAATATCCCTCTTAACCTGCTTAAGACACCCGACCCGTTAGTATTTAGGCTTTAAGCCTTCGTGGATTGTCCAAAGAAAAAAATATATATAAGTTATTTCGAATATCATTAAATTACTAAAAATTTGGTGACGATAAACGACGTATAAACAGTCTTTGGTATATTGGCGATTTAACTTTGATGAAAACACCCTGTATAGATAAGTTTAGTTGAGTCCTCATTTATTAGGCCACAGAACGTTGTTCACGCCGTTTCAGCACACCTTGTATACTATATTTATTTTAATTGAGAATTATTTCTTCTTAAAAAGCAAATAAATTAACACAAAAACACCAAAAACTTTTATGAATTCGATTTGAAACATACATCATATTTTTGCAACAAAATATTAGAAACTAATAAATTATTTTAACACTTATATACACATGTTTTGATAGACGCCATGAAACTTCAGATTCCTTAAAATTTTAAAAGCCCGATAAACGAAAACGATTTTTCCAGCAATAATAAAAATAAAAATGTAATTTTTGACGTAAACCAAACATGTGGCCAACAGAAACATGGGTATCAAGTTTCTTAATTCTCACTAGACTACATATTACACATTTATTACATTTTTGTTTTCGATAATTTAAATTTTACGTTAAACGTATAACTATATCATGTATTTGAAAAATCATAAGGATAGTGTATTTCAAATGGTATAAATGTTTTTTTTTTAATTCTAACTTTGAAAGATAAGTACTAACATAATTTTGGCTCATAATACCACTCCTATCATTTACGACATGACCTTGTTGGAGACCCTGTATAAGACCATTGCACTTTTGTTGAATAACCCTGTACAATACACGTTTTAATCGGCACGAAAATAAAATGAAAATCTCCAGGATTTTAAAGTAAACACAAGAATGTCCGCCTGTTTAACATCTTGAAACCACTCGAAACTTATAAAATTTTTAATAAAACACTTCACAGAACCACTTCAAAATGAATTCACGCTTTACGCGTATTTTCGTTCTCAAGAGAAGATATTTTACCCGTTTTTAAACAAATAAGCCAACCATATTTGCTTTTACCATAACATCAGCAAAACCTGATTTCTATCTTTCATAAAAAAACATACATACAAATAATTTTTGCACATTGACTATGCAAATTTTAATTTAACATTCTTTGTTTCAGGAAAAATCTTCGAAAACCTTTCTCTAACTCCCACCCACAAACCCCCACATCCCTCAGCGAACCTCCAACACCTCCATCAACACCCCTATCTCCCAAAAACGCCCCAGAATCTTCCCGCAGCACGCCCTTTGCTCACACCACGCCCTCTAGTCAATTTCCTTTAATGGGAGCTAAACTACCTCAAACACACACCCCTACAAGCTTAAGCCACACCCCTAGCCACGCTTCTGGCAGCCTGATTGGACATGAGTCGAAACGGATTGGCCAGAATTTCCCGCTCAATTTAAATGTGAAGAAAGAAGGGCGTGATTTTGGTGGATTGGCGAATGGGGTTGGTCATAGTGGCGATGGAGGAGACTTTTGGTTAACGGATGAGGAATTTAGGAGTAAGAGTGAAGGAGATAGGTCAGAGGAGGGAAGGCATACGGTAAGATATAATCATGTTAAAGTAGTACTGATATTTATTATTTTTAGGTGGCTTTATAAAAATGCTCTGAGTTTAAAATATTGGTTGTATTTTTCCATTTAATTTTACATTGCTTACTTATTTTTCTCTGGTTTTCTTAAATTTCAAAGTTTTCATTAAAAATTGTTTTTCTATTACTTTTATTTATTTAATTATTAATTAATCTTTTCCATTTTAAGTTGCTTTCTTTTATATTACTCATTACTTTTTTGTCCTTCTTTACTTTACATTTTTTTATTCATACTATTGCACATTATTTCAAATTTGGTAAATTAATAAACATACTATTTTGTCTTTTTTTTTTTTGGTATTGCTTTATTATTATTTGATTTTTAACATTTCTATGCTGTTTCTAGAAAGTAAGGTAGCATGTTAACTAACTCATGCCAATACTACTAACATTAAAAGGTAAGTAGCTATGTTTTCTCTACTGGTAAGTATCCTAACTTCTTTTAGTTCTGGTTAGTCCTGGTTGGTAGTGGTAAGTATTTTAGCTTCTTTTTAAGTTATCCATTCTTTTTATTATTTTTAATGATATATTTTTTGTCTTGTTTTTTTACACTTTTCTACGCTCACTATAAAACTTATATTTCTTTGATAAAATAATAATAATGACAAAATATATAATTTAGATTTTATCGCAGTTTTTAATCTGAAACAATTTTATTGTGTTTTTTTACCATAATTAAAACAAATAATAAATTAGAACCGAAATGTCTACAAAGGCGCTCCCAATTTCTGAAATCTACACCTATTTCTCACACTCCTACATAATTTGATGTAGATTTACTCTTTTTGAAAAATTAAGTATAATTATAAATAAATCTAAAAGTTTTTGTAATTTAAGAGAAAAACATTACCGTATAACTACGTTCCAAAATTCATTGTTTTCGCATAAATACATAATTATAATATCGTACCACAAAATCATTAAATATTTGTTAAGGTACGTATCCACCAAATCAACAATTTGGAACAGTTGCATGTTTTCAAAAAGTTCTATAATGTTCCAATAAGTTGTCGTTGTTGTAACAACAAAATAAACATCATTCTGCGTATTTCGTGTTTCTATTTCAAGTCGCTAAAATCAAAGGAAAAGACGAAACAAGTAGGAACCAATTTAGTTGTTGCTGCGGTGGAGACATTTAATTCTCAAAGTTTCGCGAAGTGCAGACTTCCACGACAATATGTAAACGTAAAAAACGATAAACGAAACTAAATTTGTTCCTGATTTTAGTTGCTTTAGTGAAGACAAAAGTTGAAACCTGTTGACATTTGTTCCGCAATTTTGGAACACAAAGCAACATACTGTAACAAAAACATTTTCTAGAGCAGCCCGCTACGTTCGCAATATGCTGGAAAAACAAAGATACCTCGAAAATGTCACGGAGTTACTCTGGTAAAGTACTTTCATACTTATTTCGTTCTCACTTTTTGAGGCCAATAAACGACCCTTTTGTCCCCTATTGTCGGCCGGCGCTTTAGCCAGGTGTTACCTGCTATAAAATTTGAACGGAACAGGGTGGAATTTACTTTTTATAGGAAAAAATAGAAACACATATTATTTATAAAATATACCTAGGGATACTATAATTTATTTTTTCTAACATTGTCATCACGTGACTAACTGACGACTTCCTAATAGCGTTTTTCGACATCGCTTTCGTTTATATTGTCGTTATGTGTTTATGGAGAATGACAAAGAAATAATATAATTTACTTGTCGTTGATCATTGCGTCAAAAAGTCACGTGATGGCAATGTTTTAAAAATTAAATTATAGTATCCCTAGGTATATTTCATGAATAATATTTTTGTTCCTATTAATAATAAAATATGTGATTATCAATGTGTTTCTATTTTTTCCTATAAAAAAGTAAATTCCACCCTGTTCCGTTTAAATTTTATAGCAGGTAACACCTGGCTAAAGCGCCGGCCGACAATAGGGGACAAAGGGTCGTTTACTGGCCTCAAGAAGTGAGAACGGAATAAGTATGAATGTACTTTACGGCTTCATACATAAGGAAGTAAAAGAGTATTTCGAGTATTCAGAGACGTAGTTTATAAAGTTATTAAACTAAACTACAGAAAATCAAGCCACACAAAACCGCTAATAAGAAGCAAAACAATGCCTAAAGTAGATTCTCACTTGTTTTACTCATTTTCTTGTACAAAACGTTGATTTTACAGGAATTTACGTTTCTAGTGTGAACGGTGTTTAAAAACTCATTTGTTATTATTTCTTTGCTGTAATTATGGGAATAACAAGAACAATTTTGTATCTTGGAATCAGTTATATTTTAATTGATGAGATTGCAACATATTTTTCTTACTTTGGTATGTTTTTCTAGGACTTTGTTTTATATATTTGCGTTTACGGTTTAAAGATTTCTTTTGTGAAATTTTTTGGCTGCAACTAAGTAACGCATAATTTTTATAGAATTTTAAGTTACCTACAAAGCTCTCTTCGTAAAAAATAAATGTTTTTTTTCGTAAATAAATAATCAAAATTTTATATAACTTTTTAAACAAAATTAGACAATAAAAATTATAATAGGCAAGGGTAAAAATACTATTTTTTGCTAAAATATAAAGTTTGTGTTTTTTTTCTCTTCTTTTGAACTAGAACACCTTTTAAATTTTATATTTTCATCTCTTACAGGGTATTTTCCGGGAAATCTTTCGTTTTCCCATTTAAATAAGACTGACAGCTCGTCGCCCCCTCCCATGGAATCTCCATTAAATGGTAAGTAAAAAAATCGTAGTCAAATTTTAAATTATCCACAATAGTAGGGGAGCCCTGATTCTAAATGAGGATTTACTCAAGCGTTATAGAGATCTATTGGGTTGCAAAGCCTAGATGATAATAAGAAAAAATGAAGCGGCTATAGCTTTACAAATATGTCAAAAATACTGTTATTATTTCGGCTCGTATCGGATTATATATTATTCGTTATCCTTAAATTATTGTCTTCAAAATAATAAAAAAACATGCTCAAGAATGTGAAAGTGGCGTTTTCTTTACAACTTTTTAGTCCTTCGCCAGAGACAACAATGAGACGAGTAACTGGTCCTAACAATTTGTCCATTGTATTTATCTCTTTCTGGTTTAACGCAAGTTCCAATAAATATATCTTTGTCTTTCATCATGGCAGGCTATCGTAGATGGAGCAATCATCGCTTTGTCCTGGTTGCCAAGTTCTTTTACAATTTCTGCATGTAAACTTTAATGTCCTTTTTGGCTCGCATCTAATTAAGAGAAAGAAAATATACCTTGAATCGAATATTTTTAACTTGACAACGTTGCCGCAGGCAGTCACGCCGAAATGTTATTCGATATTTGTGTTTGATATTTTTCAATGGCCGATTTGTTTGGACAGTTTGTTTTCATTTTCTGTGATTTATTGTGTGTTTCGTGTTTTTACCTTTAATTGGACTTTGAATATTGACTTTTATTAGTGATCACAGTGTATATATTAAATTTGTGCTTTTCAACAGATAATTTAAGGTAATATTGACATGGTTATCTGTAAGAAAAAATCTTTTTAAAAACCAAATAAATGACATTTTAATTAGGTGTGTGTAATTATTAAACTAAACCCCTATATTTTATATTAATAGGAAACAAAAACAAGTACCTAACATTAAGGGCAAAAAAATAATTTGAATTTGGCGGGCAAACGATAAAGTCGACTCACGCGCCATCTGCGTTTACCTTCCTTGAAGACAGACAAGGAAGGCCCAGCAGCTATCTCTCTCTCGGATAATTTATTTACATTTAGTTGCTCGTCTCATTCTTGTCTCTGCCTTCGCTTTTTTACGTCACTCTCAAATTGTCAGATTAGGGGAATATACACTGTTAAGTATGTAATTAACTTACCCTATCTTAATCTGAAGCGCTCGAAAAGTTCTGATGGATATATTTTAGGATCGGCCCTGTATACAGGGCTCATATTTGGTGGAGGTACTTAACCGGTTACAAGGTATCCTCCAGTATAATAATCTGCCAAGCTCTAGTAAATCCCAAAATCCCTTCTTGGGCTTCCCTACCATAAATAAAATAATATGAAAAAAAAAACAAAAAAAAACTGTTGGTAATTACCAGTTTAAACCTATTACAATGCGTGAAAATGTATGTTCTAAGTAAATCGTTTAACACATAACTATAGAAAACGTCTATAAAGAGTACATAACAATAAAAACCAGTTTTGCAGAAATATGTTTATGGGTTTTCTTCTTAAGTCTTTATTTTATGACTAAATTCAAACTTAATAAGGAATATTGACGCGGTCGTAGAAAGTTTGGTATGTTAAAAAACAAACAGTATGTTAAAAAACATCCATTTTCAAATTTTGTATTATACAGGGTGTCCCATCGCTATTTATACACGAGATAGCTTCGCTCCTATACAAGATTTTTTACTCATTTGTATGATTTAAGAAACTGGCTAAACGACCGCCGGCGGTTTTGCTCAATTGCTATTTACGTATATGAAAAACGCCGAAAATGTTAATAAATCTGTTATTACCGGCGGTTTTAACTTATTTTATTGGTAGAAGCCGCCGTTCGGCGGTTTTGTTTATTGAAACTATTGAAAACCGCCGAATAATAGGTTAAGTTAACCCAACTCTAATAATCATTTGTTTTATTGTTTAATATTATTTTTTTATTGATCAAAAACAAAAATAAAACTGGGAGACAAGTTTGACACCTACAAAGATTTGGTTGACACATAAGCCACAGGTACCGAGTTCGAATTCCGGATAGTTGACTAACTTTTTTTAATTTTTATATTTTTTCTTAATAACTTTGGTAATTTTCTAGAAACCTGCGGCAACTCCGATTTTAACGAAATTTGGTATATTGGGGTTTTTGGGGCGCTGATCACGAATCTGTAAAAATTTTTTGGCGGAAACGTTTTGTTCTCGAGATATTCATCATCAAAGTTTAAATTAAAAGTAAGCCTATTTTCCCTATTATCCCTCTTCTTTTTGCACACAATTCTTGATTTAAAGCTAAAGTGTCACACAATATTTTATGTTCGCCTTTAAAAACCCCGTTTTTCTACGTTTTTAACATTATTTTTGCATTAAATTGCGTGGCTTTTCTTTGATAATGCGGCAACCATACATACACATAGGGCTTCATGGCACACTGGGATTCAAATGATTCAAAGTATAACTATGCAATTTAATGCAAAAATAATGTAAAATACGTAAAAAACCGGGGTTTTAAAGGTGAAAATAAGGTGAAAATAAAATATTGTGTGCCACTTCAGCTTTAAATCAAGAATTGCGTGCAAAAAGAAGGGGGAATATTGTAAAAATAGGATTAGGTAGTTTAAATTTCAAGTCTGATGATTAATATCTCGAGAACGAAACGTTTCCGCCAAAAAATCTTTCAGATTCGTGATCAGCGCCCCAAAATCCTCCGTATACCAAATTTCGTCAATATCGGACTTGCCGCAGGTTTCTAAAAATTACCATGAAAAAATGATTGTCTGATGAAGGTTCTACAATATAACCAAAACTTTGAAAAAAAATTATTATGTAACACAAAAAAAAATCACAAGTCTTGAAAAAACTCGTTACCAGAAAGCAATCGTCAGTGAGATTTAGATAATAAAGTAAACAATGATTTTTTAACAACCTAAATATGCTTTTATTAAAGCAAAGAATGCGTGTTTTTTACTACCGTCACAAAAACGCTCTAAATTGACTTAAATTGCCTGTGACATATTTGATTTAATTCAGTTAAAGTGACTCCCAATTTATTATTTAAATTTTTCACTTCTCTTCACGACTTCAAAAACACATCAATTTGAGTTTATTACGGTTTAAAGCAGTTTTATTTTTACTACCATTTCGATAATAAAATATAATTCGTGTAAAATTGTTTATAAGCGATATTCTGCTTTTATTAGCTTTGTTCGCGGGTTCGATTCTGAACCGGTTCTGGGACTATTCGCATGCGCAGTGAAAAAAGCAGCGTTCGCGGTTAGTAAAATCCTGAATTTTTAGTAACAGTTCTGTGTTCGCGGGTTACAATGGAATCAGTTCTTTACCGGTTCGTAACCTGATTAGCAGTCCTGGGATTTTGTTGGAACTAAAAGTTCAGTTCGAAATTTCATGCGCATTGTCGACATAGTCAGTTGTATTATGTTTTGTGGTACAGAAATAAACCGTTGCATCACAGTTTATTTGTTTATGTCACTTTTTATACGGGTTAATATACCTGTTGAATATTTTTTTATATTTTTGTGATATTGAGCATACATAAACAAAGGATTTTGAATTGTATTCCGTATGAATGTATGTATGCATAAAATAAAGATTTAATTAAAAAAATAGACAATATAACAAGATTCTACCATGTCTTGTTGTTTGAATTTTATCTTTAGTTAAATACACATACTTATGTTAAAAACGCGAGGAGGCAGGGAATCCCTCGTCTTTCGCCGAGAGACCTCGATTGGCTTTCGACAGTATAACAATTTACCTTTTTGTTTGATTTTTTTTTTTATGTAGTATCCAATTTAACCATGAAAAATCCTAACCAAAGGCTAGGTTAGAATACATCCTCAGCTGTATAGAAAATCGTTCGCGGTAAATAAAAATTCCGAACTAATAAATAACTAGACATGCGCTTTAAAACAATTCTAAACCAGTTCGGTTCTGGTTCAGAATCAGTTCATTACTAGACCCGCGAACAAAGCTATTGTTATTATTTGTTGTGAGTGAAACAACAAATGATTGTTTATTCTGGATTACTATGGTTTCATTTTTTTTTTAATTTTATGAGTCAATCAACTTTTTTGTCCCAGTTTTAAAATTTTCATATTTCCTTGAACTCGTTTTTGTAATCAGTTTTAAAAATAAAACCAGAAAAATCCATATTAGGTGCGTCTTATGTACACAAAATTCTAACCCCAAAACAACCAGGATCAAAAAGCAGGGTCATTCAGTGCTGTATTATTCATTATGCTGACTGGGCTACAGTCTAGGGCGCCATGAAAAAATAGGCGCCAGACAGGGGAGTAATAGGCCCTAGACAGGGGAGCTTTTAAAAAGTTTAGGTCGGGTGGGGATTTTGGTGACAGGAAATGACTTTTTTTCTGTCATTAAATTTTATTTCGGGTGGTGAAGTAAGGCGTCTGACACTCAAAATAGGCAGTGCGGAAGAAGGACCTTTTTTTGGTGGAAAATAGGCGCTGCGGGTATTCTAGCCTAGAGCGTAATTCTCTACAATATTTACTTTACAATTTTGTTCTATTTAAAAAAATAACATATTAATATATATATATATATATATATATATATATATATATATATATATATATATATATATATATATATATATATATATATATATATATATATATATATATATTACCCTGTATAAATGTTCCCACGATGGTCTTAAAAACGGCTGAATAGACTTTATTTTATTAAAAAAAAAACTCCTTTAACACATGACACACAAAACAACCTCCATTCTTTAACTTCAAACGTGCTTTTAAATAAAATCACTGGATTTTCAGTTTATATAATGACAGAACCCATGTCCATAATATTCTGAAAACGCACTTGTTCAAATACAAAAGCTTTTCACTAGAAAAGAGTTAAGAATTTTATTGGATTTTAGTACTTATGCCTGAGCTTTATAAAACTCTTCTTTGTCCCTGCGTACGTGGAGCTATAGAGATTACGTAATTCGTATTTGAAATTGAATTAAAAATTTGACCCTTTTGAGCTACTTAAGAACATCTGGTTGATGTTGCCGTATAAATAAAATAGCCTGAAATACAAATAGAAAAGAAGAAATGTATTGGTAATCTAGAGTTACTTTTTCTGCAGTTTTGTATTAAAATACTGGATGTTTTCTTTTTAGTTTATTATTATTTTATCTGCATTCCTATATCTACCTACATGACTTAAATGTTTAATTACTTTTATAAAGAATAAGAACCACCTATACGTGTAATTAAAATTTGAGGTTTTCTCTCGATTTTCACAGGAGTCTACCATCATATCTCCACATAAATCCTTTGTTGTTGCTTTACTGGCCGATATACCATTACCTATTGCTTTTACAGTGTAGTATATAAAATTTTACTTAGTCCAGTGGTGTCTCTAGTGGTATTTAAACGAATATTTTTGACAAACAAATGTACGAGACTGACTTTTGTGCAAATTTTATATTTTATCAATATTAAGCAAGTAAAAATACAGCTTTTTTCCTCTAAGGTTTTTTCCTTTCTTGTTTGGTTTTTGAGCAAAAAAATCCGCCCAATTGCATACCCCTGGACTACACCAGAAACATAAGGTTTTTTTATTTTGGAAATTACTTTTAATTAAATTTTATAAATAATTAAAAAACATTACTAACAAACACTAAATTAAGTACCAATAACATTTAAACTAACGATTTTTTTTTAAATTAAGTGTTTTTAAATTTGTTTTGAGGGTGCGCCAGTGATACAAGCCTACAAATCTACATCTATCTACAAAAAAAAATGCCAAATTTTATTAAAATGGGATAAGAGATATTAAAAATATTAAGTCTATACAATAATCTTGTTAAAATATTTTCTGATGTAGAATCTGGTTTTTTTAACAACATACTGTATATGCATATACAATCGAACATATATAACTTCCTTTTTTAAAGTTTTTTTATCTTTGGACAAACCACGAAGGCTAAAAACCTAAATACTAACGTACCGAGGTAAGAGGAAGTTTGTTGACACGGGACTTAAATACATGAAGATTTTGAGGGGAAGGAAAGACCTCCGCGGGCAGCAGGTTCCACATTCTAGAAACTCTACGGATAAAAGAACGAACAAAGTGGGATGTTCGGGGCCTGTCCAATTGGACCGTATAGGGATGCATACGCGCGGAACCACGAGTTTCTCTGTTGGGAACCGTGAGTGGAGGAACTATACTGGACAATTCTTCAGAGCAAAAGCCATGGAAGTTCCTATAAAAAGCGATAAATCCCCCACAGCCCGACGATGGGCAAGAGAGGGAAGTCTTTCTGTAAGTGAAGGATCATTAATGAGACGAATAGCTCTTCTTTGAATAGAATCAAGAATGCTTAGGGTTGTGGGGGACGCCATGCCCCAGATATGAGAACAATATTCCAAGGGAGGTCGGATTTGGGACACAAACAAAGTGTATAAATTAGAAGGGGAAAAATACTTTTTGGCTTGAAAGAGAAATTCAAGCTTTTTGAAACTGCCGCGGCTAAGTCGATTAAAAAGGTAAAAATCCAATTTTAGGGGGATTAAGAGTGATAAACACTAATCATGAAAACCAAAATTTTAAGCGTGCGTTGTTTTTTTATTAAGCTACAACAGCAAGTCCAAAAAATTCAAATATTTGGTCTCAAAAAAGCGTTCTTAAAATATTTGTACATATTTTTCAAACCCTCTGTATTTGATCAGAGTTTTTGGTCGTCCTGTATATAGGCAATAAAATAAATCTATTATCAGTTTTTGCTCGTTTTGCATCGATTTAATACGGCTGGAAATAATAGATGCCTGATTGAGATTTATAAGCATCGCCTCCAATATGTGAATAAATATAAATTAAAATATGCCCATAAAAGTTGTGTGGTTTTAGTATGTTGGCAACTTTGTATCTTGGTGGCTTTATTACACTTTGTTATGGCCTTATATTACCGACTTAGCAATTAAAGGAAATTTTACTTGCTTGCGATATCTTGCGGTTTGTGTGTATACAGAAGGTTGCCTTCTTGAGAAACCAATATGTCACACATAAAAAAATATAAGACCTCTTCTAGATGCAACACCAAATATATCGATTTTTTAAATTTTTGCCAAAAACATGGTAACAGGTAGAGGAACTCTTTGTTTGACCTCCGGACAGTGCGGACGTGCGTAGAGGACTACAAAGTTCTTCCCGGAGTGGCTAGAGGTGTCGTACGAACGTTTTTTACCTTCGGGGATCAAGGAAAGATTCACGCTAAATTGACGGCATCTTTCTTCTGGATCTAAGCGCTGTGAGCGAAGATTCCTATAAGCTGATGGTATCCTGTTTGGTGGTGAACACGAGGTATTTCTCAAACGGCGGGAAATAGATGGGTGGGCCATGGGAACTGTCAGTAGCAGAACTTGGTTCGACAGCCGACAATTTATGCATTGCATCGATTGTTGAATTATTTGTTTTCTTTTGGAATTTCTGGGAGCTATGAGCTCGATTATCCAGATTTTCCGCCGACGAAGCCCTGGAAAGCATAGTCCGGAAGGGGAGAGTGGTGGATTGGACCTGAAGGGACCAAAACCAAGAAAAAAAAGAAATAGAAATAGAACAGGTAGAGGAATTATAAACAGGGCCGTGCTTACCACGTGGTGCAAGGTGCAAGGCACCAGGGTGCAATACTGCGGGGCGGAAAATTGTGGAATAAAAGGCGGAAATTTTTGAAAGGAAGGGTGGTACTTAGGAAATAAACAAAAAAATATGGAATCGAAAAGAGTTTAACTAAAAGGGGACTTTTTTTTGTTCTTCAAAGAAATTTTATACTTCAATTTACATTTCCTTGTACGGACGGCCAATGCTTTTTGTACAAAAAAAAAAAACAAATATTTACAAACCGGACTCATCGCCGATTTTCTTGAAATTTGGTATACTTGGGTTTTTAGAGGCGCTGATTACGAATATGAAAGAATTCTCCTTCCAATTTATACACTTTGTATGTGTCCCAAATTCGACCCTCTCTGGAATATTGTTCTCATGTCTGGGGAATGGCATTCCCTACAACCCTCAGCATTCTTGATGCCATTCAACGAAAGGCTGTTCGTCTTATTAATGATCCTTTACTTACTCAAAGACTTCCTTCTCTTTCCCATCGTCGAGCTGTGGGAGATCTATCGCTCTTCTATAGATACTTTTACGGCTTCTGCTCCGACGAATTATCTAGTATCGTCCCTCCTCTTGCAGCTTCAAGAGAAACTCGTGGTGCCGCGCGTATGCATCCCTATACAGTTCAATTGGACAGGCCCCGAACTTCCCATTTCTTTCGTTTTTTTATCCCTAGAGTTTCTAGACTGTAGAACCTACTGCCAGCGGAGGTCTTTCCTTCCCCCAAATCTTCAAGTTTTTAAGTCCCGTGTTAACAAACTTCCTCTTACCCTGCTTAAGACACCCACGGTATGTTAGTATTTAGGCTTTTAGCCTTCGTGGATTGTCCAAAGATAAAAAAATAATAATAAGTGGGTAACGTGTCGTTCTAGAGATATTCATGATCAAGCTTAAATAGAAACCTAACCTAAATTCACCATATTTCCCCTTCTTTTTGCACGCAACTCCTGAGTTTTCCGCTCAATTGGCACCTAATATTTGATTTCCACCTTTTAAAACCCCATTGTTCTATTTATTTTTCTCATTTGTTTCATACAATTGCAAATCATCACTTTCAATCATTTTTATCACAGTTGACATAACGCCGCCATGGCTACTGCGATTGAAAGTGAAGCTTTACATTTTATGGAAAAATGGTGTAAAATAAATAAAAAAAAATAAATGTGTTTTTAGGAGGTAGAAATCAAGTATTGAGGGTCAATTTAGCTTTAAATCATGAATTGCCTGCAAAAAGAAAGGAAACTATAGTTAAAATAAGGTAGATTTGCTTTTTAAGTTTAATGACGGATAATATATATGATAATAATGATTCGGTAAGTCCTAGCTTCCAGATCGCACCAATCTTCTCATCAATCTGTTGTATTGATCAGAAAAATAACAAAATCGTTGTTTAGTTCTGGTTAGTTATAGTGAAGCATTAAATGAACTCAATAAAATAAGAAGTATCAACTAACAACCAAATAACTAGAAACTTGAAAATAAATTATATTAAAAAAATGCGGTAAACGGTTTGACTGTACTAAAAGCTAAAAAATTATTCGGTAAGTCCTAACTACCAGATCGCACCAATCTTCTCATCAATCTAGGGATATGGATCAGACAAATAATAAAAACGTTGGGAACTTGAAATTTCATAATATTCACTTTGGATACGCCTCGCCCAACGATTTTATTATTAGTCTGATACAGAGCCCTACCGAAGGGGGGAAGGGGAATAAAGGCAATTTTTTCTGGGTGCCACAAAATGCCTAAGCCGCTTACTTACCTTTGAAGTCCTTTTTTTTAGTTACTCCCCGAATACCACTTTCTGCGTACGACCCTGGTCTGATCAATACCCCAGATTGATGAGAAGATTGGTGTGATTTGGTAGTTAGGACTTACCGAATTATTTTTAGCTTTTAGTACAGTAACAGTTATTTTATTAGATTAAAATAATTTTTACCGAGAGCTAATGAACCTTTGTTTAGGATTTGAAACCTTCATAAACTGTAAGTATCTTATATTTTATTAATTTATTTATTTTGAAGTAATATTAACTTTTATTTTATTATGCAAGGTCAGAATGGTTCTTTATAATATACAGGGTGTCCGGGAAAATGTGGAAATCTCTCGCACACGTATGGAACAGATGAAAATAACACGATAAGTTCCTATAAAATTTTCCGTTTAAGCCCCCTGCGGAGATATGATCCCCTAAGGGGGCAGCTAGAAATCGATTTTTCGTGAATAACTTTTAAAGCGCTCTGTATAATTTGATAATATTTTAGTACGATGCATACTAGTAAAGACCATAGTAAAGACCTCTTAAAATAGTGCTCTTGAAACTTATGTCGCTTCTTTAGTTTGCCAGGGACGGACTAGTTTTCGCACATTATTGATAATATTTTTTACGCCCTGTATGGTGAAGACACAAAAAATATGTTTTTGGGTAGTTTAAACCTTTTGCTAAAAAAAAGGTACTCTTGTTTGACATCGATAAAATGGGCCGTTTTCGAGTAAAAAATTATTTTAACAATAAGAGTTTATTTTTGTTTAATAATACAATATTTTATTTTCGATGTAATTTGTAATTTTTGATTCAGTATTGAAGTCCTCTCGTAGCAGGTCAGGAATTTGTTGCAAATGTTGTTGTTTACTTGAAAACGGCTCATTTTATCGATGTCAAACAAGAGTACCTTTTTTAGCAAAAGGTTTAAACTACCCAAAAACATATTTGTTGTGTCTTCACCATACAGGGCGTAAAAAATATTATCAATAATGTGCGAAAACTAGTCCGTCCCTGGCAAACTAAAGAAGCGACATAAGTTTCAAGGGCACTATTTTAAGAGGTCTTTACTAGTATGCATCGATACTAAAATATTATCAAATTATACAGAGCGCTTTAAAAGTTATTCACGAAAAATCGATTTCTAGCTGCCCCTTTAGGGGATCATATCTTCGCAGGGGGGCTTAAATGGAAAAATTTTATAGGAACTTTGTCGTGTTATTTTCATCTGTTCCATACGTGTGCGAGAGATTTCCCATTTTCCGGACACCCTGTATAAGGTTTTAATTTTCTTAAAATGTTTAATACACTTTTTGATTCTGGAGAAAAAGCCAAATATTATTTTGTTTGTACCTTTATTAACTTAAAGGTGTAAACAAGATTTCAAATTTGTCCATATGAGAAATAGACGGCTATAAGCAATAAAATACTCAACAATTCGATTTTTCTTTAAAACACAGATAGCAGAAAAATAAGTACGCCGTATACGCACATAAACGTCAACGTTAACAGTTTGACTTTACGAGGTCTAGCTCCGCGTTTTTAAAACCGGTAAATTTATACTTTATACCCATTTTTATACCTGCGCAAAAATCATACCAATCGTAAATTTTCGAATTTTTTACACGTTCAGTTTATTATTGCTAGAATTTAACGACGATATGACGAAACTTTTGTAACTATTTTGTGTTTCTATGGGCTCTTATGTACGTAAAGTTAGAACCATATTTATTATATTCTAAAAGCGATGCCGCCAAGTACACAAAGAATGATAAAGTATTCTATTCTATTCTATTTTTTTCTTGGTTTTGGTCCCTTCAGGTCCAATCCACCACTCTCCCCCTTCCGGACTATGCTTTCCAGGGCTTCGTCGGCGGAAAATCTGGATAATCGAGCTCGTTGCTCCCAGAAATTCCAAAGAAAACAAATAACTCCACAATCGATGTAATGCATAAATTGTCGACTGTCTAACCAAGATCTGCTACTGGTGTTACGTATAACCTTCACTTTCACTACTGACAGTTCCCATGGCACGTCCATCTATTTCCCGCCATTTGAGAAATACCTCGTGTTCACCACCAAACAGGATACCATCAGCTTATAGGAATCTTCGCTCACAGCGCTTAGATCCAGAAGAAAGATGCCGTCAATTTAGCGTGAATCTTTCCTTGATCTCCGAAGGCAAAAACGTTAATACGACACCTCTAGCCGCCACTCCGGGAAGAACTTTGTAGTCCTCTACGCACGTCCGCACTGTTCGGAGGTCAAACAAAGAGTGAATGATAAAGTAAACAAACCTTTTTAAAAGCACATAGCCTTTGACAGAGCCTGATTACATATTTTTAGATAAATAAATAAAAATATTGCGAAAACACGTATCACGTACTTAAAAAACATCCTCTTATTTCGTCTCTGGCCTGCCATAAAATCTGTAACTCATGGCATAGTCGTCGAGTTGAATATTTTTCTGCAATAAATCATTGTTTACAAAAGTGTTCTTTTACCTTATCATTTTTTGTGTACTTGGCGGTATCGCTTTCAGAATGAAATAAATATGGTTCTAACTATACAAGTCTACAAGTCTAAGGAAATTTATTAATTCAGTTTATAGATATTTTTATTGATACCTCAAATTCCTTGTTTTATCAAAACTGACACATAAAATATAAAACACCAAAATCTGTACAAACTACTTTGTGTATACTTTTTCTTTTAAATCATCAGCCCATCATAGAATAAAATATATATATATATATATATATATATATATATATATATATATATATATATATATATATATATATATATATATATATATAAATATATTGAAGTGGTGAAGTCGGTGTTGATTTGACGTGTTGCAACAGTTGAATCGTAGATAGCTGTATGGTTGTTGTCAGATTGAACATCATTTTCCTAACCTAGGGAAAACGTAAATTTGGCAACATCGCGATCCAATATATTAAAAATTACTATTTATGGTATTGTGATTAAAATAATTTTAGGCGTTAGGGAATTTTAACTATCATTTTCTAAAATAAATAAACAAAAAATAAATATATTTTTAGTCCGTTTCCATGTCTAAAGTAATAGTACTCTTAATACAACCAGTGTATTTGTTGTTCTATTTTCCAAAATATATCTGTACAAATCATCTATTAGCGAAGAAGTTTACACGTCTCTTACACCAGTTAAACTTTAAAAACACGTGTTACACGCAGTTATTTAATTTTACCGCCGCTAAAATGCAATTTATCAGTCTCGTTACTTGACAACAACTAAAATACAAATTCCGAAAGTCGAAAATAATGCGAAAATGCAATCGCGGAAAAGATTTTGGCTTTTGTTCATTAGTCTGATCAGTAGGCCGTGACTGGATGTCGCGCGACAAATGAGAGTATGCTTTGTCTTTTGTTACACAGGCCTCTAGATTGGTATTTTTCTTTGTAATAATAAACAGCCGCGTCAAAATGTCCAGCTAGGACTTATGAAGTATTATGGCAGAAAGGTGACGTCACAAACATAACCTATATTTTGGGACAAATATAAAAAATCGAGCTCTGCTTATTGAAAAGTTTATCTTCCTCGGACAAAAACAACTTTTTTTATCTTTGGACAATCCACGACTAAAAAATGGTCACACTAAAATGCGATGTAAGAAAATTTGTTTTTGAATTCTTTTATTACCTAAAGTTAAGCGTTCCCTTGAATTTGGCAGCAAACATTTTAGAAATATCCTAACGCTCTTAATGACGTCCGCGACAAATTCTTTTGTTTTTATAATTAGATAATTAAAGCGGGTGATTAGCGAATCACTGGTATTTTTATTCGATTTTGAAAATTGAAGTCAATTTAACTTATTATCTTTATACAGGTTCGTCGAAAAGTCAATCACAATATTGAAAGTGTTTTTGGAATTACTTATAGGCATCCAAAAAACATAAAATAACCTATAGTAAAACCGATGATATTATAGAACTTTTATAAAAGTTTCTTAATTTTAAAACACCTCTGATATCATACATATATGGCAGATCCCAATAACGCTTGTGCTATTTTAGATGAAGCACTAGTTTTTATGAATAGTCTTTTTTTTGAAATATTAAAAATAAAAAAGTTAAAGGAATAGATAAATCCACCTGTAGACACACTTTAGATTTTTTAGGTATAACCAAGGTTAGTTTATATTTATAAGGCTGCGACACCTCCTCAACTTTTAGGCGGTTCGAGGTCGGGGACGCAAGGAAGGGCACTCCACGGAGAAAAGTTGGCAAGACTGGGTAAAATCAAAGCTGATGATCAATCCAGTGGCGTCTAGAATTTACGCATTTCATTTTGCATTGTTTTAGAAGTGATATTTGTTGAAAGGTGTATTTCCAAATGTTTTTATTTAAAGTAAAAGAATTTACAATTTAATAATAAATAAAAACTTTTGTGTAAACGGTTGTTCTAATAATACAATAAACTGTATATCTCCGGCACTGAACAACATGGCCGAAAAATGGGAGATGTGACGTCATAACACGTTAAAGCAATATGGCCGAATGTCGCGACCCTATATAGACCGACTTTGGATATAACTTTTATTTTAATGTTGGCCTTTGATCAATGAAATGGCATATCAGTGCTGCAAACAAACATTAAAATCTGAAAATCGGAATTTTTTAGGTGTGGCAATCAAAAATATTTATTATCGTTGATTTTCTATACACCCTGTATAGAAGTTGGTGTTAAACCCTAGACTTATTCTGCTTTATCAAAAGAATTAAATTATTTAATTTTGTATGGTATTTATGAGAGACCCTGATGTATGTTTCTGTAAAAGTTAAACCATATTTTTTTATGTTTCGGAAAAGTGTTTATCCGAATTTTTCAAGTTAATTAAGATATGTTCAGAAAGTTCTCAAAGAACTTCAAAAAATACGAGTTTAAATAGAAATCGATTATCTTTTGTTTCAGAAGACTTATCAAAAAAATACCAAATACGTCCCGAGATATTAGTCCTAGCTATAGTCGCAAATTATAATTTTAGTGAAAAAAATGTTTTAGCAAAATGGGAGTATAATGAAACTTTGCAAAACTGCAACACTTTTTTCCGTGCCCTGTATATCATAGAAAATCTTAGCTTACAAAAAATCGGCAAAAAGCAGTCGAAAGTATATAGAGTTGATCTTCAAAACGTAAAAAAAATGACTAAATTCGTTTAGTTGTTTCGAAGTTACAGCTTATTGAAAATGGACAAAAAATTTACTATGCCGATTAATTCTGTGACCAGTTTATATAGTTATTCTTTGTATTGGACCTAAAAATGCATAAGATAATTATTTGAAATAGAAAAAAAGATACAATATAAAATTAACAATTTATAAATTTTTAAAAACAATACGATAAGTTAAATATACAGTGTGGTCGAAAAATGGAAAAATTTTATATTTTTAATTTCCGAAAAAATGTTTTTTTATAATCGTTGGTGCATGGTCTCTAACTATGTATATTAGCAGTAGTTATTTTTAATAAAAGTTCGAGAATTTAGGACATAGGTTTATTTGTCTCCCCTTCCCCCTGAATACGCCTCTGAAATATATTTTCTGTTGTCCACGTTAAAAAAAAAAGAGAAAATGAAGAAGCCATATTGTATATTTTTTTTGTCTGTATTAAAAAAATATTTACAAAAAAATACCCTATTTTCATAATTATTGCTCTGATTGTATTAAAAATAACTTTTAATAAAAAAATAAACTTAAAAGATCAAGATACCGCCATGCTGCAATTAGTCAGAAAAATCGAAAATAAAATGATTTAATTTGTGCCATCGCGAGTTATTTTTCGATCGGCTGCATTTCTGCGTCTAAGCCAAAAATTTAACATTTGGATTTGGAAAAATCGGGGAAAACTTGGCAAATGGCTAAGCTATTATTTCTATTCTCTGCGGCTTTAATTAGAAAGACGGCCCAGCTGGAAATCTAATTAGAAATATCAGGAAAAAGGTTAGAAAATGCGCCGGCAGCAGACATAATAAAACATCTTTTCCTATGAGCATTGGACCGATTTTAGTTTTCGCAGAGCGCGCATAATAAATTCCAAAAGAATTGCAATGTATAATAAATCTTTAAATTTAGAAAATAATTTTTCGGAATTTAAATTTTAAAGTTCCTCTATCAATATTAGAGACATTTTGCGCCCCTTATTTTGCAATTTCGTTGTGGGTAACGTTATTCTGAGACTGCGCAGTAACGCAAACATGATCCGTTATCGTTATTAACCATACCGGACTCCTTTAATTACGGATGAATACCGAAGAGCTTATCGTTATCGTTATTGTTAAACTGCGTGATTGCCGGATTGTAGAAATTTTAATATCAATTATTTAAAAGGTTAAAATTTTCATGCCGTATTAATTAAAATATCATTTATACATAGGTTCTAATTAGCGAAAACTTTATAGCAGTAGTAAAAATCAAATAGTGTTAAGAACTTAAAACGGACTTGCACTTTTACGGATATTCTAAATCAGTAATTAATTTAGATGTTACAATCTGGCACACTTGCTTTTTATTCTACTACCAAACCTAACCTTACTTTTTGGGTTTTGCTTATACTGTATTGTTTGCATCTACTTTAAAAACAACAAACAAACAGAAGTGTTTGCATATATTTAAATATCAATTTATATCTTATGAAGAATAAAAGTAAATACAGATTTTTCGTTAACTTTAAAATCGGTGAACCACATGTAAAAATAAGGTTATGTGTCGAAAGCGCAGACGCAAGATAAATTTCTTAAAAGAGGCTGCAAAATCTCTGTTTAAAACTGCTGTCGTAATCGTTATGTTTAATAACGATAACCTTAAGTAGGCCAAAAACGTCTGTTATTTTAAGAGGTGCAAAATGTCTCTATTATTGAAGCAATATACAGGGTACACTTATTTTAAGGGCAAAATAGGATATTTTTCTGTTAACATGTATCCTAAACTGCACCTCTTTCGAGCTACAGCTTTCGTAAGTTGGTCCTCTTTTCCCAAAATCAAATAAAACATTGGATTAGATTTTTTTATTATACGCGATTGCCCCCTTTTATTTAAAGGTGGTTTTTCTCAAAAAGGTTTGTTGTATTACAAAAATGCCAGAGACTAAATATTTTGATTCAGCTGTGGCCGACTTATTAAAGTAGTATTTTTCCGTACAAAAAGTTTCATTAAGTCAAATTTTTATTTTCAGTATGGTATTTTTACAGGGATATATTGAATTTAAAATTTTCGTTTTTTTTTGGCATTTTTTCAAAAGTGTTATTGTTATTGAAAAAGAGTCTAAATCCTATAAAATAGTCCTTATTGACGATTTTCGTATGTATTGGATGGTCTTTTTGTTGGGTACACGCCTGGAAAGAATGGGAGCGCTTCGGTTCTGGTCCCGGGGTATACGAGCTGACCCTGCTCAGCCCTATTGACCCCTATGAACTGGCCGGTCGCCTGAAACAAAATAAAAGAAAACCCCGAAAAACCCAAAATTCTAATTAAAAACGACGTTTCGGTGGCAAGTCTGCCACCGTTGTCAAGTTAAAAATTAAGTTAAAAAATAAAAATAAAATGATAACTAATATTTAAATTAAAATGATTTAAATTTTAGTTTGTTTTTGTATTGCAAACTGAAAATAGTTTGACATAATATGTGTCATGAATGATATAAGTATTACCTATTAATCACAACAAAGTTACAGGCTCTTAAATACTTATACAGGATGTTACCTAACCTGAGAACCTTGAGAACGAAAATATTTGAGGACCCATGTTTATATGCACTTTTTCCAGAAAAATGACTTAGGAATATGCCCTTAAATTTTCTTATCGCAATTAAAAAACACCCTGTATATACAAGTTTTTGTTCCTATTAACACTGTCAATGTTAATGTCATTGCTTAGTTACGCCACTGGCTGTAGGTCGGAGAGGGTGCATTTTAGGGGATATAGGGAAAAAAGTATCTAATATTTTGACCTGAATAATAAACCCTTAAAATATTTTTTTATCTTTGGACAATCCACGAAGGCTGAAAGCCTAAATACTAACGTACCGTGGGTGTCTTAAGCAAGGTAAGAGGAAGTTTGTTAACACGGGACTTAAAAACTTAAAGATTTGGGGGGATGGAAAGACCTCCGCTGGCAGCAGGTTCCACAGTCTAGAAACTCTAAGGATAAAAGAACGAACGAAATGGGAAGTTCGGGGCCTTTCCAATTGAACTGTATAAGGATGCATACGCGCGGCACCACGAGTTTCTCTGTTGGGAACTGCAAGAGGAGGGACTATACTGGACAATTCGTCGGAGCAGAAGCCGTAAAGTATCTGTAGAAGAGCGATAGATCTCCCACAGCTCGACGATGGGCAAGAGAAGGAAGTCTTTGAGTAAGTAAAGGATCATTAATAAGACGAACAGCCCTTCTTTGAATGGCATCAAGAATGCTGAGGGTTGTAGGGGATGCCATTCCCCAGACATGAGAACAATATTCCAGAGAGGGTCGAATTTGGGACATACACAAAGTGTATAAATTAGAAGGAGAAAAATACTTTTTGGCTCGGAAAAGAAATCCAAGCTTTTCTGAAGCCGCGGTGGCTATAGATACAATGTGTTTATGCCAGTTAAGGTTATTCTCAAATGTGATGCCCACAAGGTTAAATCTCTCCCCGTTCTGCAAAACCGGGCCACTCATAAGCAAAGGATGAGTGTTTGATGATTTTTTTCGCGACAAGGAACACGATTGTGTTTTGGATGCATTAAATTGAACGAGATTTTTGGCGCCCCAATCCAATATCAAATTGAGCTCCTGTGAAAGAGATATCTGCATCGCCCTGTGTTTGCTTTCCAAGTCGGGTTGAGAGATTGGTTTGGGAACCTGAAAAGTGGAGGGAAGGGTACTATCGTCAGCATAACTATGAATGGGATTGGTGGTGGAAAAAAGAAGGTCGTTGATGTGAAGAAGAAACAAAGTTGGTGCTAGTACTGAACCCTGAGGCACTCCAGCATTAATTTCGTGAAAGCTTGAAGAGTGGCCATCAACAATGACTGATATACGTCGATCAGAAAGGTAACTGGAGAGCCAAGAGCAGAGTTTAGTTGGAAGATCGTAGGAGGGAAGTTTATTAAGAAGTGCGGCATGCCAGACCTGGTCGAGAGCTTTAGATATATTAAGAACAACGATCTGGGACTCACCTAGAAACTCAAGAGACTTGTTCCAGTTGTGTGAAACGAAGGAAAGAAGATCTGCTGTAGATCTCTTGTGACGAAATCCGTATTGCCTGTCATGTAAAATTTTATGTTTTTCTAAGTACCTAAGAATTTGCGAGTTAATGGATTTCTCCATTGTAGTGAACTATGAAAATCTCGATAGGTATGTTTAAATAACTTCATTTGCACATATGAATTTTTGCTAAAAATCATTCGAGAAGTAAAAAACGAGAAAGACAAACAAGCCTTTTTCCTCGAAAACGCGAAATGCATTCTACGTGCCTTCACGCAGTCTATAACAATCTTACAGCCGCCAGTTTTTAAACGGCATGAGGAATCTATAAGAATTTATTTGAGCCGAACCTTTGTTTCGAAAATTATATCTTCTGTTTTACTGCTTTTCTCTGTAAAACGTCGATGGCGTAAAGATTTCTCTCTCTCTCTCACTTTTCTTGTTTTATGTGCGTCAAATGCGTATTAATGTCCATGTCTTGTTTGATAAATTTTAAAAAATCTTTTTTACTTTCAGATTGTTTGAAAATGTTTTACAAATATTTTGGAAACGCATTGTTGAGGTCTAAAAACTACTTTTTCTACTACCCTCATCGAAAATCGACTTTTTCTCCCCCGTCATAGGGAGGAAAACGGCACTTTTCCTCGGAGCAAAATTTCTACTTTTATACTTTTCCTTCCTCTACCAGCCGTCATGCTATTTGTTGTATCATAAAAATACAAGAGAGACCACATATAAGTATATAATTATATATATATATATATATATATATATATATATATATATATATATATATATATATATATATATATATATATACAGGGTGTCCGGGAAAATGTGGGAAATCTCTCGCACACGTATGGAACAGATGAAAATAACACGACAAGGTCCTATAAATTTTTTCCGTTTAAGCCCCCCTGCGGAGATATGATCCCCTAAAGGGGGCAGCTAGAAATCGATTTTTCGTGAATAACTTTTAAAGCGCTCTGTATACTTTGATAATATTTTAGTACGATGCATACTAGTAAAGACCTCTTAAAATAGTGCCCTTGAAACTTATGTCGCTTCTTTAGTTTGCCAGGGACGGACTAGTTTTTGCACATTATTGATAATATTTTTACGCCCTGTATGGTGAAGACACAAAGAATATGTTTTTGGGTAGTTTAAACTTTTTGCTAAAAATAAAAAAAGGTACTCTTGTTTGACATCGATAAAATGAGCCGTTTTCGAGATATAGATATATATATATATATATATATATATATATATATATATATATATATATATATATATATATATATATACACACTAACATAGAGATCTAAAATAGTTTTTAAAAAAATATATAACATTAATTATCACTAATTTTAATAGTTTCCTAAATATTATCGTTTATTTTTGAAATATATGTCTCTCCAAAGGAACAAATCATTATGTCATCCCAGGACGGTCTTCAGAGAAGACGAAACAATGCCCGTCATCAAATTAGCACACATAAAAAACAAAACATTAAAAACAAAAGAGGAAACCACAGCTCACTCAATTCGTCCGTTCTTTTTGCTTCATTTGTTTCAATTCACTTGTTTTTATCCGCTTGTCTCGGTTTTATTCGTTTGTTTCCAGGGCCTGCCTTGTCGTTTGGCCGTATAATCACGGCAAATTAGAGCCAATAGAGTCGCAGAGCGAGAATCCGTAGATCTCACGACAATTGAGCGTCGTCAATTTAACCAATTTAGTCTTTTTAACTATTCATAAAATTTCGTATTTATAGAGGTTGTTAGGTTGATAAAGTGCATTTGCATATGCGTCACTCGAAAGGGGAAATGATCCATTTAGAACGATCATTATTACTTTTGTATATGTTGCTTTGTATACAGCGTGTCCAAAAATTACGCAAAAGATTTTCAAGACTGTTAATATAAACTGGAAAATGCCTTTTACGAAAAAAGAGCTCTTTTACCATATTTTTTTGTAAAAATTGGTCCCGCACAATGCCACTAGAAGAACTTTAAAATAAAGTGTATTAGAAAACGCCAATTATTGTATTTAAAAAATCATTAAAATAGAGTGATTTTTCAAATATCATAAAAAATGCTTTTGCTTTATCTCAAAATTTGCGATATTTAGGATAGGTTTATTTAAACTTTCCCCTCCAGGATCAGCATTTTATTTTAAAACACCCTGTATATCTTTCAATATAAAAACATATTATTTAAAAAAATTGAACAATTAGTTGTTTGCGTTGAATAAGCATGATGACAACATTCAAAAATAAAAATAATGTTGTATTTTTATCATATAAACTAAGAGTAATTGATTGTAAAAACGTGTTTATTTTAACAGTTTAATAAAAATTGATATCTATTTAATTTTCATAAAACAAATTAATAAAAGAACAAGCCATAATTCCAAAAACACCAATCAGAATGAATTACGTGACTCTTTGTTTGACCTCCGGACAGTGCCGACGTGCGTAGAGGACTATAAAGTTCTTCCCGGGGTGGCGGTTAGAGGTACCGTACGGACGTTTTTGCCTTTGGGGATCAAGGAAAGATTCACGCTAAATTGCCGGCATCTTTCTTCTGGAGCTAAGCGCTGTGAGCGAAGATTCCTATAAGCTGATGGTATCCTGTTTGGTGGTGAACACGAGGTATTTTTCAAATGGCGGGAAATAGATGGGCGTGCCATGGGAACTGTCAGTAGTGAAAGTGAAGATTATACGTAACACCAGTAGCAGGTCTTGGTTTGACAACCGACAATTTATGCATTGCATCGATTGTAGAATTATTTTTGTTTTCTTTTTGGAATTTCTGGGAGCTACGAGCTCGATTATCCAGATTTTCCGCCGACGAAGCCCTGGAGAGCATAGTCCGGAAGAAGGAGAACTGGTGAATTGGCACTGAAGGGACCAGAACCAAGAAAAAAAATAGAATAGAATGGAACGAATAAAACGAATTGCGTCATGAGTACTTAAGGTGCGTAATATATCACAAATTAAAGATTGTTATTTATCGTGATATTCGGGCATACACCCACTAGAGGTAGCGCTGCTATTTTGCTTGTTAACAAATTATATGTACTTTTTACCGGGTGTTTAAAGCTTCAAATTAAAATTATATTTTTTCACTAACCCAATATTTTTTGCTAGAGTTTACATGCCTATTTAAAATATCTTTTTAATAAACACACTACGCCATTGTCTCGTACGGAATCTTCCTAAACTGTAAGCAATTTAATATAATAAAATCTGTTTATTCAAGAAAATCATCCTATTAACGTACAATTATCAGATTTGTTATATCTAATTTAAGTTAGTGTAATAGAACATAGGAGCAACAAATTAATAGTATAGAAGTAAATAAATATTGAAAAAGAAAAATCTACAGGGTGTTTCACATTTCACACGTGCAACTATACTAATTTTAGACTATAAGAGTTTTGGACTTTCAGTTATACCGGAGCAATAAGAATTGTTATTGCAGGAGAGGTATAAGATCTGCGAGAATGTTGCCGTTTCTTTCATTGACTGTGTCTCGTCGACTTCAAGCAGTCATTACCATTACATTATTATTTTTTAATAAACAAGATTTTAATAAAACTTCACCATTTTGTCAAGAATATAAACTTATATCACTTTTGGTTAGATTTGGTTGTTTTAGTATTGTTGGTGTGCTATTTTAGTTTTTCATATATTCGGGTAATTTCATAGCTATAAAATATATAATTAAATTGTTTTGTTTTTAGGTGAAAAACAGTTAAAATAAAAGCATTATATTTTAATTTGGTATAAAATTATCACGTTTTCATCTAAAAACCACAAAACATAAAATTAGCATATTTTTTTGTTAAAACACGTGGGATTCATTAAATGTTTAATTGCTATAATAAAAAATTACCGCTAATATCATAAAAGTATCATGCACCATTAAAAGAAATTTAAATAAAAATAATGCATTTCTGAAAATTGTGCATCAATCATTTTCAAGTGTAGGAAATTTCATAAACGTAAAAAGCATCTTTATACGTAAATAACGAGTAAGACTCGGATTTTTCATCCTTAACATTCAAACAGTATGTTTAAATTTATGAATTATTTTAAGGTATATTCAGAGACAACGATGAGACGAGTAACTGGTCCTAACAATTTGTCCATTGTATTTATCTCTTTCTGGTTTAACGAAAGTTCCAATAAATTTGTCTTTGTCTTTCATCATGGCAGGCTATCGTAGATGGAGTAATCATCGCTTTGCCCTGGTTGCCAAGTTGTTTACAATTTCTGCATGTAAACTTTAATGTCCTTTTTTGGCTCACATCTAATTAAGAGAAAGAAAATATACCATGAATCGAATATTTTTAACTTGACAAACGTTGCCGCAGGCAGTCACGCCGAAATGTTTATCGATATTTGTGTTTGATATTTTTCAATGGCCGATTTGTTTGGACAGTTTGTTTACATTTTCCGTGAGTTATTGTGTGTTTCGTGGTTTTTTACCTTTAATTGGACTTTGAATATTGACTTTTATTAGTGATCACAGTGTATACATATATTAAATTTGTGCTTTTCAACAGATAATTTAAGGTAATATTGACATGGTTATCTGTAAGAAAAAATCTTTATAAAAACCAAATAAATGACAGTTTTAATTAGGTGTGTGTAATTTTTAAACTAAACCCCAATATTTTATATTAATAGGAAACAAAAACAAGTACCTAACATTAAGGGCAGAAATAGCACAGCTATATAATTTGAATTTGGCGGGCAAACGATAAAGTCGACTCACGCGCCATCTGCGTTTACCTTCCTTGAAGACAGACAAGGAAGGCCCAGCAGCTATCTCTCTTTCGGATAATTTATTTACATTTTGTTGCTCGTCTCATTCTTGTCTCTGGTATATTATAAAAATAAAGTTTTTCCTTTTAAACGACTTTAAAAAGAAGGAGGATATCAATTTACATATATATATATATATATATATATATATATATATATATATATATATATATATATATATATGTATAACTTTTTTATTTTATAGACCATTTAAAACTTAAAAAATAAGGTACTCTTTATTAAAGTCGGTAAACCTCACCGTTTAGGCACCAATAGACATTAAAATTTTCATCAATTTCAATCAAATAACCTACATACATACAGGGTGTCCAGTAACTCAACCAACAAACTTTACGGGGCGATTCTACAACAGAAAATAAGAAAAAACTTCATATAAACTTATGTCCTGAACGTCTTAGTTTTTGAACTACAGGGTGCTAAAAATTTTTAAAAAAGTTTGTACAAATGACATTTAAAAAAATTATATGAAGCTCTACCCTTATTTTGTTAAGTAGAATCACACCCTTAAGTTTCGTGATCGATTTTTGAATCACCCTGTATATTTTTTCAAAATAATGTGATTTTAATTTGACCGTTATAACGATATAAATAAAAAAACTTCAAAGAATAAAAAACTATCCTAAATCCCGGTGGTCCTATATCTCTCCAACCAATCAAATCTCGAGAAATAAAGTGAACCTAAACGGCCTGGTTCCGGCCTGAAGTACGGTGTGTTAAATATTAAAAAAAAACTTTTTTTTAATATTTAATAGTATGTGGTAAACTACTAAATGTTAATAACTAATTAAGCAAAAACTTTTTATACTTTAATTCCACATGTTATTACTCAACTTAATATTTTTTTATTCATTATTTTTAACTCTTTATTGAGTTTTATTTATTTTTTGAAGTCTGTTCATTTTTTTTTAACGTGTTTTTTAATGAGACATTTTTCAAATTCTATTAAAAAAATAACTTTGAAAGGATTCTGTATAGTAATTAGTTTGTACGATTTATTTAAGTTTAACCAGTACTTATCTAAATACTCGAAATCCGGCTCTTAAAGCCAGAAACCCGAAACTAAATATTAACATCGAGTATTAAAATGAATTTTACGATTCCATAAGACCGAGATTTTCTTAAAAGGGACCAGAACACTGCGAACGCATAAAAAAGATAAATTTTAGTAGAAACCAGACATCCTGTATGCTTTATATTTGGAATTTCGGATATTATGACGCTGCACTTGTGCTTGTAGAAATGCTTATGAACGATAAGAGTTCATTTACTTTGGTTAGAGTGGGAAAAGTGCATATTTTTAATTATTTTTTTTTATCCGGTTAGCCAAAAGATTTTTTAAATCTACCTGCTGGAACAAGTCTCTTGAGTTTCTAGGTGAGTCCCAGATCGTTGCTCTTGATATATCCAAAGCTTTTGACCAGGTCTGGCATGCCGCACTTCTTAATAAACTTCCTTCCTATGGTCTTTCAACTAAACTCTGTACTTGGCTCTCTAGTTATCTATCTGATCGTCGTATATCAGTTATTGTGGACGGCCATTCTTCAAGCTTTCATCAAGTAAATGCTGGAGTTCCTCAGGGCTCAGTTCTGGCACCAACATTGTTTCTTCTTCATCAACGACCTTCTCTCGTCCACAACCAATTCCATTCATAGTTTTGCCGACGATAGTAACCTGTCTCTCCAGTTTTTACGTTCCTTAACCCATCACTAAACCTGACTTGGAAAACAAACGCAGAGCGATGCAGATATCTCTTTCGCAGGATCTTAATTTAATATTGTATTGGGGCGCCAAAAATCTCGTCCATTTTATTGCATCCAAAACACAATCATGTTCCTTGTCGCGAAAAGAGTCATCAAATACTCAACCTCTACTTAGTTTTACAGAGCAAAGATACCTTCAATCTTGTGGGCGTCAAATTTAAAAGTAACCTTAACTGGCATAAACACATTGTATCTATAGCCACGGCAGCTTTTAAAAAGCTTGAATTTCATCAGCATAGTTAAATATATACGAAATAAACTGTTTTTTTTCCGATCACCAAATAATTATCCCTAAAAATCGGCTATTTTTTGCCCTATCACAATGATGTTCCCCCTTATTTTTTTGCCGAAATTGGAACACACCCTGTATATTTTTTCAACAGGTCATTTCAATTCCTTTACCGTTCTTATTTAAAGTTAATAGTTCTTATGAACTTTTGATAATTCCTCATGATTTTTTGATACCAAATCTTTCAAAAATATATTTTATTTTTCCACCAAAAAATAGAGGAGACTTCACACGTGTTCTGTTTTTTCAATTATTAAAATAATATGGAATTCACGTTTAAAATTATATGATTTTTTAATAACTAATTTTCAAACTTAATTTGGTAGTCTTATTAGTTTTTTATGAGCTTATAATTTACATATGAGCATGTAATACCTAATATTATTTAAAAAAAAAAAACAAAAAACATAAAACCAATTCATTATTTTATAACGTATGATTGATACCTAAAAAAACTAAAAAATCTAATTAAAAAATGGTTAATTTACACACTTTATGGATGTTTGATTATAAATTAAGTTATTTACCAAGTATTTGCGTCAATTATTATGCTTGCAAAAACTAATGTATAGTTAATGTTTTTGACAAAAAGTGATGGATCCAAATATGTTTTAAAAATTAATATTTCTTGGAAATTTGTTCAACATTAAAAACGTATATAATAAAACATTAATTTTATTGGAGTTTTTGCAAAGTATCTTTAAATCGAAAACTATCTAGATTACATGAGGCGTTTTTTTCAAATTTTTGGACCCCCCTCCCCCCTGGTGAGATTTTCTTTAACCCCTCACCCATCCTTAATTTCACGTGAGACTTATGGGAATGCAAAAAGGCACCATTTGTCAAACTGAAATTGATTTTGAAGCCAAAATAATTTTGAAGAGGAAAAAAAAGTCCTCCACCCAAAGAGTAACACTGCATCACATTTTCGTGGGGGGACCTGCCCCAAAATTCATTAACTTCTTCCTGTTTCTAGCTGCTAGAGAAATTATGTATATTTGCACAGACCCCCCCATGGTGAGATTACCTCGACCCCCTCTATTAATTAAGACCAGTTTGCAGTTTTCTAGCGTAGCGTAGTCGTATGGACTCTTTGTTTGACCTCCGGACAGTGCGGACGTGCGTAGAGGACTGACAAAGTTCTTCCCGAAGTGGCGGCTAAAGGTGTCGTACGAACGTTTTTTACCTTCGGGGATCAAGGAAAGATTCACGCTAAATTGACGGCATCTTTCTTCTGGATCTAAGCGCTGTGAGCGAAGATTCCTATAAGCTGATGGTATCCTGTTTGGTGGTGAACACGAGGTATTTCTCAAATGGCGGGAAATAGATGGGTGCCATGAGGAACTGTCAGTAGTGAAAGTGAAGGTTATACGTAACACCAGTAGCAGATCTTGGTTTGACAGCTGACAATTTATGCATTGCATCGATTGTTGAATTGTTTGTTATCTTTTTGGCATTTCTGGGAGCTACGAGCTCGATTATCAGATTTTCCGCCGACGAAGCCCTGGAAAGCATAGTCCGGAAGGGGAGAGTGGTGGATTGGACCTAAAGGGACCAAAACCAAGAAAAAAACTAGAAATAGAATAGAAATAGCGTAGTCGTATCTGCCTGTCGATGAAGATGAAATAGAAAATAAAATAAAGTTCACTAACCAAAAAAAAATAAAAAAAGTATATCCCTTTTTATACCGGGTGCTGCGTCGCCGAGCGGAATATAGGAAATCCCATGGAAATGTTAAGGAGGTTAATTATTGACTCCCCTGTACATTTTACAGAAAAAATGTAGGATAAGTTTTTAAAGAGACCAATATGACAAACACTCGTAATAAGTTTCAAAAAATTTTAATAGGTGAATCTCTAATTATTTAATTAAATGTAATTTCAAAATTACCAAATTGTCGGGCCAGAGTAGCTTTCCAGTGACGAAAATTTATGTGCGTCACGCTCAAGGAACTTGAAGCTATTTCTATTTCTATTTTTTTCTTGGTTTTGGTCCCTTCAGGTCCAATCCACCACTCGCCGGTCTATGCTTTCCAGGGCTTCGTCGGCAGGAAAATCTGGATAATCAAGCTCGTAGCTCCCAGAAATTCCAAAAAGAAAACAAATAATTGAATGTTCGATGCAATGCATAAATTGTCGACTGTCAAACCAAGATCTGCTACTGGTTTTACGTATAACCTTCACTTTCACTACTGACAGTTCCCATGGCACGCCCGTCTATTTCCGCCATTTGGGAAATACCTCGTGTTCATCACCAAACAGGATACCATCAGCTTATAGGAATCTTCGCTCACAGCGCTTAGATCCAGAAGAAATATGACGTCAATTTAGCGTGAATATTTTCTTGATCCCCGAAGGTAAAAACGTTCTTACGACACCTCTAGTCGCCACTCCGGGAAGAACTTTATAGTCCTCTACGCACGTCCGCACTGTCCGGAGGTCAAACAAAGAGTAGGGCTTGAAGCTCTTGATCTGCTATAAAAAGTTAGTCACGCATCCTTAGACAAGGAAAGAGAGATAACTTTAAGAAATTTTAAAATTTCGTTTTTTTAACTTCTTGGCTTTACAATAATAATCTCTTTTAATATCTTATTCCATTTTAAACAAATAATTTTTAAAAATCCATCATCAACCATAAAAAAACACGTTTAAGCTACAAAAAGCAAGAGAGTTGGTGCATGAGGGCAAGGGGACCAAACCAAGAGGAGTTGGTGCATGAGGGGCAAGGGGAAAGAAAAACGGAGTAGCTCAGGTGCATAACACTTTAAAACGCCATAAAGTAGAGCGCTCTATATGCGTCACTGGAAAGCCACTCTGGTAAAACCCAACAGACACCTGTAAAATGAATGTTGTCACTGACATGAGGAAAAGTGTCAATAAATCAGTAACAGTCAGTGTTTGAAAGAAATGTATGTTTGTTTGCTGGTGGCTGTAACTCTTACGATTTTCGGCACAATGTTTTAAAATTGCATGTAAAACCTTAGTGGCAAACTTGTGACGCGTTTGCCCAGTCCGTCATCGGAAACATTTGACATTGACAGGCTGGGTGAAAGCGCCGCTTCCATAAATGGCGGTATGTATATTCGTGGTAGACTCGTCAAAAGAACCACCCTAAAAGAGTTTTAAAAGTGTTACTATTATGAAGTCAATTTTATTACTGGCCCCTGTACTAAATAATTTGTTTTTAACACGCTTTTATTAACTTGGGTTGTAACTATCTATCTATCTATCTATCTATCTATGTAACGGAATCTTTGAGCCTAATTTTTACCAACTTCCAGCGATTCAATTTCTTTGAAACTTTGCACACGTATCAAGGACCGATGACAATGCAATAATTTAAAAACAGTATCCCGTTATCCTGATTAGGACCGCCAGGATAAATAATTTCCTTTACAGATCCTCTGTGTCCTAATACTACTCTTGACAAAATGGCGAAGGAATTTTTTAGTGAATAAACTGGAGCATTTATTTTTAAAAAACTAATTGATAATCGAACTAAAAAATGAAAAATAAATAATAGTTTAAACAAACTAAAAAAACACGCTTTTATATGCAACCGAACTAAAAATTAGAAAATAATTTTTCATTACAAAGAGTTTGTCACTTCAGAATAAAAGCGTGGGGTGCTTAATATATTAAATGTTATAATTATTCTATTTGCAAATATCTATGAGGGAAAAGTTATGAAAAAATAGTAAAATGCACCCCACGCTTTTTACTCTGAATTGACAAACTCTTTGTAATGAAAAATTATTTTCTAATTTTAGTTCGGTTGCATATAAAAGCGTGTTTTTAGTTTGTTTAAACTATTATTTATTTTTACAATTATTCCTAATCTTTCTAAAAAGGATCAAAACTCGTAACAAAATAGCAAACTTATAACGTTGACTCTACGAAAACTGTTCTAGCCTAAGAAATATCTAAAAACTGGTATTTCAGGCCTACAAAGTGTTTCATTAATTTAAATTCATGTGGTTTTGATTGACAATTATGGGCATCTAATGGATCTCGATCAAAAAACTAACACATTTTTAATTTGGAATATGGTAATATTTTTAATTCTTCAAATTGAACTCGGAATATATAGACATTTCTTTTGAGTTATTGCTAGTCACTGTCAATAGTGCGGAGGCAAATGGTATTTTTTGTTCCTGTATAGTAAGTTGGGGAAGAAGAAAAGAGATCTAGTACCTGAGAAAGAAATAAATTAAATACAGCAAAAATGACAATAACCCTACGTGGGCACTGCGCAGTACGCTTGTGGGCATGCGCACTAAAGAATTTACAGACTAGCGGAAAACAAACAACAGGACCGGGTTTGGAAATTTGGTAAACGAGGGTTTTTGGGGCGCTAATCACGACTTTTTTTTTGGAAACGTTTCGTTCTCGAGATATTCATCATCAAAGTTGAAATTCAATTCTTAGTTTCACTCTATTCCGCCTTCTTTTTGCACAAAATTCTTGATATAACACCTAACAGGCACACAATATTATATAAACATCTTTAAAAAAAAACTTTTTAGTTATTTTACAGTTTTTTCATTAAATTCCAAATCTTTTACCCCTAAAACGCTACAACCATGCATACACCTATGTGTATAATGGTTTCAGACATGGCGACTTGATTTAAAGCAAACTTTTTATATTAATAAAGAAAGGCTAAAAACCAATAAGAAAAACATTTTTAAGGTTTCTATAGTTAAATAACGTGTTATGTGCTAACTTAGTGTTACATCAGCTAACTTGAGTGCCAAAAGTGTAAAAATAGAACAGTTTGTCATGACGACGAATCGCGAGCGAACCGTTTCAAAAATAGATTCGTGATCAGCGCCCAAAACAGCAGACAAATTTCGCCGATCGAAATCGGAAGTGCATCAGATCATGTACTAATTTTGTTTCTTGGATATATACACATATTTAAATGTTTTATTTTAGGTTTGTACTCGTCTTCCATAGAGAAGTCCTAAAAGTAACCAGTTTGGATATTGGTGCTTTGTCTTGTACTTAAATTAGTATACGAAGTGTAAAGCATGGTCTCGGCCCGAATTTTGTATTTTGCTGGACCCCTCTTTGACTAAACCTTAAAACTGCACGATATTTTGCGTTATTATCTTCAACTTCTTAAAACTGCTTTGACACAACAAACTAAATCAGTGAGTATTTGATTTATTTTATCATAAAACCAATTAATTACGGTGTAACTGGTTTGAGGACTCAATTTATACGCTGTTATTTCACTTTCGCTAGCTGCCGAGTTCGTTCAGTTGAAGCTGGCGTGTTGTGCCATTTGTAAACGCCGTTGCCTCATTTGACTTGACCAGTTCTCACCTTTGCTCTGGTCGTTGCAAACGTTCGTGATCTTAGAAGATACTAACAGACGAATTGAGAATTTTCTCCTTTTTGAAGTCGATTAAAAACACCACAAGCTCCCGTACTACACATATTTGGTTTTATTTCAAGCTTTAACAAAATTATCTTACAGTGTTAACAAATCTGGCTTCATTGTTAATCATAGGCTGCTTAAAATCGTTTTGCAGCAGTATTTTTTGAAAATATGGTAATGACGATTTTATTTTTATGTAAATTAAGAGAAATCTTGTTATATTTTAAATTATGAGGTCGGACTCGTTCGTTTACCTTTATTTGTCAAAAAATATTATTTTTGATGAACGAATATAAAATAATTTACATAAAAAAACACGTGCGGAAAAATTTGATACAGTTTAATGGAAAAACGATTGAAAATACAAGTGAAAGGAAGGCAAATGTCCAATTTTGGCCAAGAATAAAGTTTTCAGTGCAAAATATAGCTTTTATATAGTTAAAACCATATTTATTTCATTCTGAAAGCGATGCCGCCAAGTGCACAAAAAATAATAAAGTAAACAAACCTTTTCGAAAGTACATGGCCTCTAACAGAGCCTGATTACATATTTTTAGATAAATAAATAAAAATGTTGCGAAAAACGTATCACGTACTTTAAAAAACATCCTCTTATTTCGTCTCTGGCGTGCCATAAAACCTGTAACGTGGCGTAGTCGTCGGGTTGAATATTTTTGCTGCAATAAATCATTGTTCACAAAAGGGTTTCTTTACTTTATCATTTTTTGTGTACTTGGCGGCATCGCTTTCAGAATTAAATAAATTTTATAACACAGATAGACATACGCTTCGTGGAGATTTCGCTTCCAAAGGCGCAAATTTGGCCTATCGAACGCCGGCTCGCCCGCGTTACTCTTGGTTCACATACAGGGTGTTGCAAATGTATGAAATGAATGGCAGAGGGGTTCTGGTTAGTTCCTAGTTCTCATGATATAGGGTATGAAACTTATAAAAAGATAATGTTATTTTTTGTTTTAAATCTCTTAAATATCCCTTATCCAATTTTGTTCTAAAGTGACGCGTTTGCCCGATTCGACACCCGAAAAGGCCTCGAAAATGGTTTACTACATGCTTTTCTCTTGACAGAAATGAAGCACTTTCCACCTTGGTATGTAATGTGGTAATTAACTTCATTCTGTAACACCCTGTACTTCTGAAATGCTATTTGCGAAATTTTGTGAAACGTGTTCTTATTGGTCGTTCGAAAGTGATCAATTAAAACATGGTTATCCATCAAAGTCGGTTACATAAGGTCACGACATTCGGCCATATTGCTTTGACGTGTTATGACGTCACATCTCCCATTTTTCGGCTATGTTGTTCAGTGCCGGAGATATACACTTTATTGTATTAGTAGAATAGCCGGTTACACAACAGTTTTTAATTATTATTAAGTTGTAAATTCTTTTACTTTAAATAGAAAACATTTGGAATTACATCTTCCAACAAATATCAGTTTCAAAACAATGCGCAAATTAAATGCGCAAATTCTAGACGCCACTGGATTGATTATCTGCTTTGATTTTACCCAGTCTTGCCAACTTTTCTCCGTGGAGTGCCCTTCCTTGCGTCCCCGACCTCGAACCGCCTAAAAGTTGAGGATGTGTCGCAACCTTATAAATATAAACTAACCTTGGTTATCCATCATCTTTTTTTATTACTCTGCAATTTAAAATTAGTTTTTCAATTTATTTAATTTTCCACATTTATTGCAATTAATAATTTACCCCCGGGGAGTTTTTGGGACCCTTCACTCCCTCTATCCTCACTAACCCAATTTCCTAATCATCCTTTACAACATCCACAACCCTTACAACACAAAAATCCGCCATATGTATCAGATTTCAAAAATATTATGACAAAAACCCAATAGCCCAGAAAATTCGCATCCTTTTTCCAAACTCAATACGCGCGTATTCCTGGTTTTATTATCCTTTCGAAACATCCTTTCACTTAAATTCGAAATTAGTATTTCGACCGACACAACCCCCGGGATTATTAAAAACAGCGACTATCAAATTTAAACCCTTCAATTTTGACGGGGCCCCTTTCACCCTTTTTTAAAAGTATTAAGAGGTTGAATCATATGAGGGCACCAGTATGAAATTTTAAAACTCTTGTTACTATACAGCTTGTCTTTTAAAATTTGTCTGGCGATGTTTAAAAAATATAATGAAAATTTTCTCTATTAAGAAGAAGGTGTTGTATACAGTAGGTTTGTTCCAGCAGGCTGTCAGAAATGTTTCCAACAGTTCGGATTCTGCGCACGTCAAATTTATCGTTCCAGCAGTGCCATGTTTGTAACATTAGGTTTGTTCCATCAGGCTGTCAGAAATGTTTGCAACCGTTCGGATTCTGCGCACGTCAAATTTGTCGTTCCAGCAGTGCCATGTTTGTAACATTAGGTTTGTTCCAGCAGGCTGTCAGAAATTTTTGCAACCGTTCGGATTCTGCGCACGTCAAATTTGTCGTTCCAGCAGTGCCATGTTTCTAACATTAGGTTTGTCCAGCAGGCTGTCAGAAATTTTTGCAACCGTTCGGATTCTGCGCACGTCAAATTTGTCATTCCAGCAGTGCCATGTTTGTAATATTTTACAATTGTTTGTTGTTCCATCCAGTAGTTTTAAGATGTTGGAAACATGTTGAAAACTGTTTGAAAAGTTTGCAAACTTTCTTCAAACATTACTGACAATTTTTAACATAACCTTTCTTGTATTGGACGTATAAGCAGTATCCACGCCTTGTTTATTTTTCGTTTCAGCAGAAAACTGTTGCCAACATTTCTGACTAATGTTTGTAATCAATTTGTGCGTTTTACGATTGTTGCTTACATGTTTCCAAACATTCTGCTGGAACAAACCTAGTAAGTCCACTGATGGACTTGACAATAGAACAAATGGACCAAAAATTTAATTGTTTAAGAAAGTCGTGGATGGCAAATACTATTTAAAAAATTAAACTTTAAGAGGTTGTAACTCTGAAATCCAGTGACATTTTGAATAAATATACGGGGTGTTCATTTGAAAACTTACCACTGAATTTATCTGCGGAAAGAGACAGATTTGAGAAAATCGCCGAAACACGTAAAGATATTTATTGAGGGGGAACGTTTTTACAAAAAATTGGACGGCGCCCCTTCAACCTCTTAACCCCCAGGGCTACCACCCTAAAATTCTTAAATAAGAAGGGGGTCAAGTAATACATTATTTTAAAGCTCCTGACGAGTACTTTATAACCCTAGAATATAAAGTCAATATCTTTACCTACTACAAAATGGCGGCACTATAAAAATTACACTAAATACCTGATTTAGATGGCCATATTTCCGAAGCTAATACAGTTAGATGTACTTAATGTGGTATTTTCTTAAAGCTCCTTTAAAAATCTTTAAGAAAATACGTTATGAAGTGCATCTTACTTTATTAGTTTCGAAAATATGGCCATCCCAATCAGGTATTTTTGTAATTTTTAAAGTACCGTCATTTTGTAGAAGGTAAAGAGATTGACTTTATATTCTAGAGTTATAAAGTACTCGTCAGGAGCTTTAAAATGATGTATTACTTGACCCCCTTCTTATTTAGGAATTTTAGGGTGGTTGTCCTGGTGGTTAAGGGGCTGAAGAGGCCCTTTCAATTTTTGTAAAAACATTCACCCTCAATAAATATCTTGACGTGTTTTGGCGATTTTCTCAAATTTCTGTCTTTTTTTGGAGATAGCTTGAGTGGTAAGTTTTTAAATGAACACCCTGTATATAAAGCTGTACCATTATTTTATAAACTCGCATCACCACCTTAAGTTTCGCGATCCATTTTTAAATCACCCTGTATTTTTACAACCCAAAAACAAATTAAGTTATCAATAATCTCAGTCACTACAACAAATCCTAACAAATCCAGGACAGACTGTATAAACCCCACATTATTACGTTACAGTGGGCCACATAAGCAAAAGCCTCAGGTTATATTAAATAAAGTATTTTTTAAAATCCAGCGGACCAACACACTACTCGTCCCCCTCTGAAAGAACTACGCACACAACTTGATTGTGCCGCTGGAATTTTTAAGTCGGACCAGTTGTGTTTTAGTGAATGAAATTTTAGGAGTAAAACGAGTAATCCGGCTGGACAGCTGTAAAAATCCGAGCTTTTATATATTCCGATTTTAAAAAAGGGTTAAAGATAAACATAATAAGAAAAGCTTTTCAAAAGCTCGGGCTTTTTCTTTTATAAGATTCGGTAATTTTAGACCCCTTTATTTTGGTCTACTTTTTTTACTCGTAATTGTATTATGAAAAGACACATGTGCCGAAATAGGGAAAGGGGTTAAAATTAAAGAGATTTTGGATTAAAAAAGTTGTAAAGCAAGGGAAACAATAAGGTATTTTTCGAATTTTAATTTGGAGATAAATTAAGGTTTTGTATAGTAAGAACATTTTAAAAGCGCAAATTCGGTACCCTTTGAAAATAATACAAAAAACATAAAAAGGCCGCCTGCAATCGGACTATTTTATACAAAGGCGCCGCTATCCTTTACAGCGACGCGCCGATACACTATGGGATAGAAATTCATTATTTTGGCCAAAAAGCAACTTTGAAATTTTAACGGCTCATGCTGTGTATTTCAAAGTAGAGACTTCAAACTACATATACGCAAAATTATAAAAGGATATGACGACTTCTATTGGGGTAGTAAGAAACTTGAAAATGTATTTTAAGTAAACATAAATATACAACATTTAATCTACTTAGTTTATTATTAGCCTTATTTACTAAAAAAAGTAAAAGAGTTTAAATAATAAAAGCTATTGTTGTGTTTCCGATGCAGTCTCGCGAAGTCTCGCTACTGTTGTCAAAAATTTTTAGAATCAGTTTTTGTACTTACAATTGCCTTTCTACTTTTTGCTACTTCTGAGTGTAAGGACAGATACAAGATTTTTTTAAAATTTACAAGGTTTTCCATTTATAATTTAATTTGTTTTGTCCTACACTGTATATCCTAAAAGATAAAAGCATTCTGATGAAAGATATGGATTCTACAGAATCTACACAACAAAACAGTGTTTTTTATTTATTTTATACGTTAAAAAATAAAAAAGTTGGGAAGATGTATCTCTATTACGCTTCTAAGAATAATTTAAAATTATTTTTCAGATTTGGCTGGTCATATTTCCGAAACTAATTGAGATAGACACATCAAATGTAGTATGTTTTGGTGGTGATATAATATTCAGGAGTATTCCATTTAAAAAAATCATACCTATTGTCGTACCCTGTATATCATATGAGATAATAATCATCGGATTACTGATTAGAATACTACCGAATTAACCAAACAAGCTGACATTTTAGTTTATTTTGTACAATAAAAATAATGATGTTAAGGGGTGTAAATTTATAATAACATATAATAAGTTTTAGGTTTCTTAAAAGCATTTGTAATAATTTATAATATTTTTCCAGTAAAAAGCACCCCATTTTAAGTTAGATTGGTAAGTTTCAGAATTTTGACCAAAAAATTAATTTCTATCCCATAGTGCGATGACCAGCTGCATCAACCGGCATATCATAAAAGAAATATAGCAAAGGCGGCCGCGAAGTCAAGCATGCCGATTTATTTGCTTTAAACTTTTTGTGATTTTTTTCTTATCAAAGAGCACCGAATTTACATTTTTAAACTGTTCCTTCTATATGTATTACCGTATCTATGCGTGCATTTTGGTACGTGGGGCGGTCGAGTCGGCAGCCGAAAGCGGCGACTTCTTTATGGTTGTGGTACAACAACCGCGACTCGCCGACTCGAGTGTTTTGCAGCGCTTCGTCGTCGACTCGGCAAAAACCGCTCCGTCTGTTTTAAGCCTTAGACTATGAGTCAAAACGGCGCCAGGCGTTGAGCCAGTTTAAAAAGATAAAGAATGGTTGCATTGTACAATGCCAATTGGTTAAATATATGATTTTTAGCTATTTTAGTACCTCCTAACCTTGGCAGACAGACATTTTTGCTGAAAACTAAAATTAAAATGACGTAAAACAAATTAAATGTAAAATATGATCACGAATCCGATATTTCGGCTATTTTCGCTGGCGCTCGAAATCGCCGCTGTTTACTTTAAATTATTGTAATTAGCGCAATGAAATGTTTTCTTAAATTAAAATTGTTTTTCGGTGGAAAATATTTTTATCGCGCGTCTAAAGAGACCCGGTCTCAGCTAGTTTTAAAATATCCACGCATTTCGTAAATTATTTCAATTATTTTTATAATATTTCTGTTTGCAATGTCGTAATGAGAGCCGTTCTTTTAAAAATTATTCACCATTTAAGTTAAAGAAAAAATACTGTTTTCTTTATTGTTGAACCAAGTTTTTCACTCATTGGCACAAATTGATATATTACATCATCAAAAATCATAATTTTATCCAAAGTCGGTCTATATAGGGTCGCGACATTTGGCCATATAGCTTTGACGTGTTATGACGTCACATCTCCCATTTTTCGGCCATGTTGTTCAGTGCCGGAGATATACAGATTATTGTATTAGTAGAACAACCGTTTACACAACAGTTTTTAATTATTATTAAGTTGTAAATTCCACCATTTACTTTAAATAAAAAAACATTTGGAATTACATCTTTCCACAAATATCACTTCCAAAACAATGCAAAATGAAATGCGCAAATTCTAGACGCCACTGGATTGATCATCAGCTTTGATTTTACCCAGTCTTGCCAACTTTTCTCCGTGAAGTGTCCTTCCTTGCTTCCCCGACCTCGAACCGCCTAAAAGTTGAGGATGTGTCGTAACCTTATAAATATAAACTAACCTTGGCCTAAATGCACAATCTTGATGCCGTTTATATTAACAAATTTTTATTTTTTCAGCAATGTTGCAACAATCAATGTCAACGTCTCTTCAGCCACGTGACTCTTTGTCTTCCTCGAGTCTTCTTCTCAACAAGTCTTCTCCAGCGGACTATTCGAAATACGTAAAGAAATTTTCATCTAGTGTCGAATGTGGAAGTACATACTGTAAAGATCTGAATTACAGGTAATTATAAGAACAGATTTTTGATTTGTTTTTGTTTTTAGAAAAACCCATAAATAAAATAATTGGGCACTCTGAGATAGTAGGTATTGGGGCAGTTTGTCCCACGTTTTCGTGGGAAAATCTGTAAGCTGGTATTAGCTACCGCCAAAGTCCTTAAGTCTTAGAGTCTAGCTACCTCACTATCTGGTAATATAAGATATGCCCAGAAACAGCAAAAAAACAAGTCTATGGTTAAAGATTATTCTACAGTGACCGTTAGAAATGTTGAACCATATGGAAAACTTTTTCCTTAATTTGTACCTACCTCGTATAAGCTATGTATTATTTAAATTGTGATTAGTGTTTTGTGAGTTTCGGTGTATGCAGATATTTTTATCAGAAATTATTTTTTTAAGAAATCAAAAATAAAAAAGTTTTTCGTATGGTTCGACATTTCTGGAGGTCACGGTATATTTAGTTTACAGGTTGTTTTAATATTAATATCTTTGACATAGTATGTAAGTTTTAAAGATGGAATACTCTTTAGAATTTCTATAAAGAACTACCTAAAACAATTAAGCAACAATTTTTTAATCCTAATCTATTTTCCAGGGAACATTTTCACTGTCTAGACTGCAACTCCCGAGTATTCATTAAGAAAGAAGAGATGATTCGACACTTTAAATGGCATAAAAAACGAGATGAATCTCTCCAACACGGTTTTATGAGATACAGCCCTCTCGACGATTGTAGTGATAAGTTCACGAACTGTACTCACAACAAGAAACAGACGCATTATCACTGTATGCAAGAAAACTGTGATAAAGTATACATATCGACGAGTGACGTACAAATGCACAGTAACTATCACAGGAAAGATAGTGCTATTATGCAGGAAGGATTTCAAAGGTAAGAATGAGATATTGTATTATTTTAATTCCGAAATATTAAGAAACTTTTGGTAGTTAATTTAAGTTGTTCTAACACTCAAAAGATCAAAAATATTATGATTTACTTTAATTTTTTGCTAATAATGTTTTGATTTCTTAGATATAGAGCCACTGAAGAATGTGGAGCCTCATACTGTGCATTTTTTGGTCAAAGAACAACACACTTCCATTGCAGAAGATCTGGCTGTAGATTTACCTTCAAAAACAAGTCTGATATGGGTAAGCACATTAACATTATTTTTCTACTTATACCAATTTAGAAAATGCAGTTTTTCTCTTACTTTTACTATTGCATTAACTTGTCAAAACACATTAAGTAAAAATGAATATGAATATACCAATTTAGACCTTCTTTATAAATTCTATAACTTTTCTTTTCAGAAAAACACAAATCATACCACATCAAAGACGAACAACTCTCAAGAGACGGTTTCAAGAAATTCATGAAGAACGAAGCATGTCCTTTTGAAAGTTGTCGATTTTCAAAAGTGTGCAACCACATACACTGTATAAGACCTCAGTGTTCCTACGTTCTACACAGTTCGGGACAACTCTTCTCCCACAAAAGAAAACATGAAAGAAAAGACAGTGAATTAGCTTATAGGTAAGCATTGTGACCTCATTTAATTTAAAAGTTTTATCAACTGTTGTAGATTTTAGTAGTAGAACTTTTTTAAAGCATACTAATCCCACTTTTTTCTAGGAAATACAAACTTGCTCAAAGCATGATGAAAACCCTTTCAGACGGAGGAATTCCCCTGTACAAATGAACCCCTTCAACCCTCTAGCTAGAGACTACGAAGCCCAAATTGACCTTGCGAACTTTTACAACCAACAGAATTCCATGTCCAACATGTCCAATGTGTCCAATACTGAAAGTTTAAGCGATAGAAACTCCCCATTAAGTTACAATGATGAATCTGAAGGTATGCTATAAACTGCCTTTAACATAAAGGGTATTTATTAATTATGGTGCGAATATTTAATGAGCTATAGTCTATTACTTTCCCTTTTTTAAGGGATATTATATTTGTAATAAAATTAATGCATTTTTTTTGTTCTACAGGTGCCTTAGCAATGGACCTCAGCGCAAGTGAAGCCTCAAACTTCCCCATGCAAGATGACACCTTAACTTCTGAAGATTTCTGGCGCAAATTTTGCCAGTTCATGCCCGAAGGACAACAATGCAGCTGTAAGGAAAACTGTGAATACAGCTTCCAAGAGCATTTCCACTGCCTCCAAGATAACTGCGAAGTTGTTTTAACGAACAAAGAGGGTGCCAGGGAACATTCTAGAAACCATGAACAGCAGGAAATCATTTCAGACAACTTTTTCTCGACGTCTGAAGTTACCGAACCTTGTGAAGACCAATCGTGCGTCTACCAGAACAAAGAGAAGCACTATCATTGTAACATAGACAACTGTAGAGAGGTGATATTATCTTCTGACAAACCGTTTAGAAGGTTAGAGCATTACAGAATGCATCAGTATAGTCAGAAGTTGAGTTTGACTAAGGATCCATTGACTGCAACCCATTTGGCTACCAGTATCGATGGAATGTTCTGCAGGTAAGATATAATCCATTTCTTAATTTTATATTCGATTTTTTTAATGTAGTTATCTTTGTTTTATAATTTAAATCACTAATATTTCTGAATTTATTTCTTTAGGAAACGAGGTAGGCCACCAAAGAACCGTGTTATAGAAGTGTGGAACGATTACCATCCTGTTGGTGGATCCCAGAGCTTAATGGACAGTCCTCAGGCGATTTTTACTAGTTTTAAGTTACCAAAACCTTCGACCACGCCATCTGGTGGAAAAGACATGGAACAAGATGATGAGGAAGACAGACTGCAACAACAGCAAAGTAGAAGCCCCTCCTTCCCATTTCATCCGACATCAACCCCTCCAACATAGCAGATTACTCGAACACCCTGCAATCGTTCGACAGCTATGGAGAGAATACCAAATGCCCGGATACACTTTGTCCTTATCTAGGTGCGCCGCATTTCCATTGCAATAGAAAAAGATGTCTATACGCTACGGATCAGATGGAGTACCTGATGAGCCATGCAAAGGACTTCCATGAGAACGTGGAAATTCTTGAGGGATTCGAATTCTATGATAGAATGGTGGATTGTAGAATGCCTGGATGTGCATCAAATAAAGTGAACAGGTATGCTTATCACTAAAACTGAAATATATTTTTTAGAGCATTGCATGTTAATTAAACTGTATTATAACTCTTTTTATTTGGTTTCAGACATTTTCACTGTACCCGGCCAAGTTGCAACTACTCATTTGTTCAATATTCCCAAATGGCTATACACAATCAGAAGCACGAGTCAAGTCAAAGATCGTCACCGAACTTTCCGAGCATAAGAGTAAAGAGCGAGGAACTCTTGGTCGATCGGGAACATGAAGCTAAGTCTGGAGAGTTTGCAGCTGTTAATTTGAGTCAGACGTCTAGTGGAGAAAGCAACAAAGTTTCAGGTAATTGTTTGTAGTAGATAGTTTGTGATGTGGATGTTTTAGGATTAAGATAGGAAAAGTCGTTTTCGCAAAAGTTTCACCTTTGTTAAAAGTTGATTTTGGAAAAGACTCATTTTTTACTAACTAATTTTAAGTAAGAGATACAGGCTCCCGAAAAAAATTGAATTTTGATGTTTTATTAGATTGATATTTGGAATTTTAAGTGAACTCCCCTGCAAATTAGATTCATAAAGAGCTGTTGTTGTTAGTAAAGTAAAAATAAGTTTAGTATTTATTGTAGTAGAAGTAATGATGATACCAATATTTTTTAATATTATACCGAGTAGTGCATTGCTAGAGTGGTAACTTTTAATTGGCTTATTAAAAAATAATGAAATTTAGTGTTTAAACTTATCCTATCAATGTCTTTAAAAAGTTTAATACAATTTTGTTGTAAAATCAATAGGAAAGCCAATATTTGAAGGTATCAAAATTTACATGGGATTTCCTATTTCTAGTCTGGCGATACACCACCCAGTATAGAGTGTATTCAATATTTCACAGTAATTGTAAAAAAACGTAAATCATAATATTTTATGTTGTTATAAATCAAAAATAAATTTAGATCTTTAGTTATTGTATTTGTACAGAGTTGTTGTAAATATAGTGTAAATTATTGTTTCTAGTGGTGAAGGCTTCTGGGACATTTTATCCTATTTCTACGTTGCCGGTGGACCAACGACGTTCACCGCCCAATCATGTCATTATGACAGGTACGAGCAAGTACTAACAAAAACCACTTTCTAACAGAAATTAAAACCAATAATATCCCCATTTTATTTAACACAGCTTTCATAAACATATCTAACTGTTTACTTTTTTTAACATTACATTTAATTTTAAAGCAAAGATTTCCACTAACAAAATTTCTTCTGCATTTAAAAAGATTGATGATTTCACTTCTTGCGCGATTAAATTAAAAATAAAATAAAGTTAATGCAACTAATATAAACTTTTAAATAAAATTGTAAAACTTTCCTCCCAAAACAAAAATTTAAAAAGATTGGTCGATTTTTAAAATTACCATTTTTAATTTTGCAAACATAGCATTGTCCCATATTAACCGTTGCTTACCATCTTTGTCCCTCTTAAGGATTCTAAGTTTCCCATGTTGTCCCTGACATTTTTGGCACATAACACACATTATTGCATGAGAACACAGCAGCAGTAGCACAAATACTTATGTAAAATATAAATATTAACCCCAAAAATGTAATAAATATTCTTTTTTTCTTTACAGATCCGCAACAGGCTCCCCTAGCTCCAACATTCGACCCTCAAACTGCCTCATCTACAACCCTTTACGGCCCTGATATATCCTGCAGTCGTCCATTTTGTAAACTTAAGAGAAAGCCCCATTATCACTGCAATGCTTGCAACCAAGCATTCTCGGAACTAGACAAGCTCCTACCCCACATAGCTAGACACAGTAGCGGGGCTTTACATAACAGCTCTACGCACATCAATCCCTCTTCTGGAATGATGATGCAAAGTGGAAATAATACGTCAGAAAGAGACACAGAAAGTAATAATAATGGAGTTCGCGATGGAGAAGAGAACCGAGGAAGCCCAGAGAATTTAAGCGGAGAAAGAAGAACTAGCGAGGGACATAAGATTAGTGTGGCAAGCTTGTCCAGTTTACAAGCAACCCAGTCTTCCGTTGAGAAGAGTCAAACGCCCACTACACCGAAAGAACCGACCACACCCGAAACCACCCCCTACTTCTCTACGCCCACTTTCGATGCCTACAACCACTTCAGTCAATTTCCGCCAAACTTTGCCACTCAGATCGCTTTGATGCAGCAACAGAACGCTTTTCTGCCTCAGGGATTGTATCAGCAAGGCATTCCTTCTCAGTTAATGTTCCAACATGCTCAGTTGATGCAAAGTCCACTGTTAGGACATCAAAATCACGCTTTTCAGGTAAGTTCTGGTCAAATTTAAAATTTGACAACATAGTTGTCATTAGTAAAATATAATTAGTTTATTTTAGTGAAAATTTTTAAATTTTGACGATTTAGTTTATTTTAGTGAAAATTTTCAAATTTTGACGATCTTAATAAATTTTCTTTTACAGACTGAAAGCCTAACGTCACCCCTTGCAGCTATGGCAGCAAATTTGAACAAAAGATCGTTAAGTCCCCACGAAATGAGCCCTGAAGCCAAAAAGGCGAGAATTCAAAATTCGATGAGAATGCTTAAAGATGAACCTGTTCCAAGTGGATATTTAAGATTCCGTTTCAACGAGGTAGGATATGATTTATTTTTAGATTTTTACAAAATTAACTTTGACAATTATTAAATAATTGGCAGGTAAATTTTACCGAAACCAAATGTAAATTAAACTTTGACTCTTTATTTTCAGGACTGCAAATACCAACACTGCGGTTACAGAGAGCACCAGACGCATTTCCATTGTCAGAGGCATGACTGCGGTTATTCATTTTGTGACAAGACCCGATTTGTGCAACATACAGCAAGGCATGAGAGGCTTGACACGCTTATGGGTGGAGATTTTCAACAATATAGAGCCAATGTCGCTTGTGGAAGACAAGATTGTGCTTATACGGCAAATTTAGGTAAATCTACCTTTTGACAATAGTTGTAAACTTTTAAATATTGACAACAAAAAATAAAACTTTGACAACAAATCTTAAATTTTGACAACAATTAGATCTTTGACACTGATTTTTATCTTTTTTTTACAGGTTCTACCCAAAACAAGGCGTCTCATTTTCACTGTCTAAAATGTGAATTTGTCTGCACTGATACCAATAAGGTTGTGGCTCATAGAAGACAACATCAAAAACTTGACAGCATACAAGCAGCGGGATTCGAAAAATTCACCCCCAGCCAACTCTGTCGAGTCGGAAACTGCCAACACAGTGGAAAACAAACGCACTATCATTGTTTAAGTTGTCAGTATGCCGTACTGGGATTAGCGCAGATGAGCGCCCATAAATACAGGCACATGGAAGGTTGATCTTCAAAACTGTCAAAGTTATGAAACAATTTAACAATTTTGTAAATTGGAAGGCAAGAAAGTGAAATTACTTTTCGTGTTATGGTACTATCTGATAAAAGTTTAGATATAAATTTTGACAACGCTTGAAAATTCATTTAGAATTTTATTTAAATTTTGACAACACAACTGACACTCATTTAGTGCTCAATAAGTTTTACTCAAAATTTGTAGAACAAATCACTCTTAATAAAAATGAAGGTATACAAAAATTATTGCTCAAGTTTTATAAAAAAGATGAGTCGTTGTCAAAATTTTGTAAATACAAAATATTTAGAAAAGCTATGTACAAAACAAGCCCTTAGTGGCGTCAGATGTAAAGAGGTTTGAAGAACCGTATATAATGTTGTAGATAAAAAAAGAGACATGAAAATGTACAAACTTAGAAATAGGTATAAAAACACTTGATTACTTGTAAATAAATATTACCCCTGTATATAGATTATTAGCAGTAAGAGTGCAAAAAGTTTATATTACCTCATAGAATATAAGCGTTAAGGGAAAATTATTTGTCCTTTCTTTTTTTTATTCTGGTAATAGTACTCAGAACAACCAGTTACTAAAAAAGGCCTATTAGATAAAAAAAAACTTCTGGAGTCAATAAGTAATATTCTAAATCTATAATAAATGTTAGAAATACACTTATTGAAAATGTATAATTGTGACAAAAAGTTAAAAATTTGGACAATGTTTGTTGTAAATATTGACAACCACTGTTAAATTTTAAAACTACTGTCAATACACTTTCTAGTTATTACGATAAATGTCGAGAAAAGTTGTCATAATTTCGACGATTGTCATATACCAGTTTGTGATAATCTTAAAAAGAGTTTAAGTATTTTAAAAATAAGTATACTATACAAAGCATAATGCAAAATAAAATATTTATAAATAGTTTTTAGGGAACAAATGTTAGATTTTATGGATCGAAAGAAAAGACAATTTATAGTATTTCTGTAGATTTTAATTTCTTTTCTTTATTCTTAGAGATTTTTGATATAGTGTTAAATAGAGGCCTTTTTCAATAGATAGATTTTGTGCCTTAGGGAAAAGACATATAACATTTTGTGCCTTTTTTGGTACCGCGTTTTTTCTAGAAATTTTAGATAGTGATCTGTGTATTACTTGTTTGTTTTGACTTGATAATAACATTGTATACTTTGAAAATTTCAACCAATATTGTCAAAAATATTCTTCAATGGAATTTGTTAATATCAAAATATCCACTGTATAAATTTTGACAACCACTTAATAGACATAAATTTTGACTTGATCGAAGATTGTCATAAATTTTGACAGCAAATTTATTTTTTGACAACCGTATTGTTTTAAGTCAAAACAAAAGCTTAAATGTCATTCCAAACCGCATGTGCCATATACAATACAAAATGTTAGATTTTTTAAAAGTATATACTTTTTGTAGAAAACCATTATTTATCAACAAAGTGTCATATCATCTTGTATATTTAATTTTTAAAATGCACTTTACTTTCTTAGTGTCCCCGCTTTTAAGTAATTTATTTTTCCACACACACCGCCCCCTTCCCCAGTGTAATATTTCATTTGTTTTTGTGAATCGTTTGCCATATTTTTAAGTAGGCCGCGAAACAATCGCTTTATTTTCTTTTGTTCATAGCTAGTCTTTTGTTTTCTCTCTTGTTTTTCTTTTGTTTTTATGTATACATTAATTCTTTTTTTTATTGCATGGTGAGATCTGATCTTTTGTTTTTGGTCCAACTTAGTTGGTTAGTTTTTGTTTTCTTTTTTTTTGCGGGAAAAACAGAAATAGATAGAATGCTTTATTTTTTGGTAACTATTTTAAATTTTTAACATAAGTTTTTAAAAATCATATTATTATGATTTCAAAATCGATTTTTTAAAGTATTTATGTAATACGATTTTTCAAAAATGTATTATTTTTAAAATTATATATTGTTTAAAATGTATAATGATAATTTAGGTATATGTTTTTTTGTATGAATCAATACTTTGTATTGATGAGTATTTAAGAGTGTAGTGTATCTATTTTACTGTGATTATGTTTTTTAACTATCAGTATTTAATAAAAATACTATTTATACCGAAATATATGTCTTTTATTTTGTTATACTGGCAGAGGTTCCAACCTTTTTGTGTAATGTGGTGATAAAAATACGGACAGAGGCGGATTGGCTAATATGTGAGAGTCCCAAACCGAGCCGCCGCCTCGTCGTGTTGGTTTGTTGCATATTATCGCTCTCTGACCGTCGAAATCAAAACAGAAATGTCAGTGGCGGCTATTCAGGTGTAGTTAGTGAAGTGCCACTTCACCAAAAATAAATAATAAAACATAAAAACATATTACTATTATTCAATTCATTTTTCTCATTTCTATTCCTTATTTGTAAAATTCGCCATAAAAATCTAGCATATAAATTAACCGCTGGCGCGAGTCGCTTTCCTCCTCTTTCGGCAACGCGACAAGTGTATTGCCAATATAAAACGGACCGAAGTATACACCTCATGCGGGGTTTTGTTTACGCTTTGACGCTCCGTTGCCATGACAACGCTATACTTGCCGGTGGCCAGAATCGCGGGTGGGAGTATCAGTTGTATTGCTTGGTAAATCGCTAGCCTTAAAAAGATAGTATTAGTATAGGTTTTGGTCGTTTCGTTGGTTTTCACCAAGGTTAGTTTATATTTATATGGTTGCGACACATCCTCAAATTTAAGGAAGTTCGAGGTCGAAGACGCAAGGAAGGGCACTCCACGAAGAATAGTTAGCAAGACTGGGTAAAATCAAAGCTGATGATCAATCCAGTGGCCTCTAGAATTTGCGCCTTTCACTTTGCATTGTTTGGGAAGTGATATTTGTTGAAAGATGTAATTCCAAATGTTATTTATTTAAAGTAAGAGTTTACAACTTAATATTAATTAAAAACTGTTGTGTAAACGGTTGTTCTACTAATACAATAAATTGTATATCTCCGGCACTGAACAACATGGCCGAAAAATGGGAGATGTGACGTCATAACACGTCAAAGCAATATGGCCGAATGTCGCGACCCTATATAGACCAAGTTTGGGTTTTCACGTGTTATTTCGATTGTTTCCGTTTGAGTATTAGTAGCGACAGTGATTTTTTACAGGAAGAAATTAAAGGACAGTATACAGAGCACTTCTCTATGAAATATTAGATCATATTTTGATGGAAATGGTAGTAAGATTCGAAGATTGTTACAAACTACAATTTCTTTGTCTTGCTGATACTGCAAAGTTTGGCCAGTATAACCAAACTTTTCACAGTGATTCTTTTCAAACCTTATTGGAGATATATGCCGAATCATTTCCAAAAAATCAGCGGCTCAAAAATAAACTTGACCTAATATTTGCCGATGAAAGTTATAGAAATATTTCATTGCAGCAGTTAGTGAAACAAGTTGGCGCAAATAAAGACATTTTTACCGAGGCGTATAAACTTTTTCGCTAATTTTAACGATATCGTCGACAAGCGTGTCAGTGGAACGGAGTTTTTCTTGTCTTAAGCGTTTAAAAACTTTCTTAAGAAACACTATATCCCAAGATAGACTTTATCTTTGGCCAATATTTCAATTCAAAAGGAGCTTCTACAGGAACTGATAAAAACTTAACCATTTTATAAATATATATAATTGATAAATTTGCTGCATTAAAAGATAGAAGGATTGATTTGGTGTATAAAATTTAGGTAAGTTTAGATCTTAAGACTTTTTACTTAGACTTTTGATAGTTGAGTATTTTCAATTTTGCTAAAATGGTGAATGCGCTTTTTTCCCTTCCTGCACTACGCCTGTTTTTAGACCCGCGAGCCGCCACCGAGAAATGTGCAATATAATTTGGATGGAAAAATTTGTTTTGTACCATCAGTGTCTATCGGACGGAAACAAATTAAGGTGGCGCCACAGTAGCAAGTGGAAAGATTTTAAAAACAGCGTCATTACCAAGGTTAGTTTATATTTATAAGGTTGCGACACATCCTTAACTTTTAGGCGGTTCGAGGTCGGGGACGCAAGGAAGCACCCACGGAGAAAATTGGCAAGACTGGGTAAAATCAAAGCTAGAGGTCGGGGACGCAAGGAAGGGCACTCCACGGAGAAAAATTGGCAAGACTGGGTAAAATCAAAGCTAAAGATCAATCCAGTGGCGTCTAGAATTTGCGCATTTAATTTTGCATTGTTTTGGTAGTGATATTTCTTGAAAGATGTAATTCCAAATGTTTTTTATTAAAAGTAAAAGAATTTACAACTTAATAATAATTAAAAACTGTTGTATAAACGGTTGTTCTACTAATACAATAAACTGTATATCTCCGGCACTGAACAACATGGCCAAAAATGGGGGATGTGACGTCATAACACGTCAAAGCAATATGGCCGAATGTCGTGACTTTATATAGACCGACTTTGGTCATTAGTTTTGTAGGTTATATATAGGGGAGGTCCGGGAAGCCCCGCCCAGCGGGTAACACCGTCCATCGTCAACCTTTTTTGAACCCCACCTCCTCATTTAGTGGATTATCACTTGTCAAACCTCAACTTGGTTTTTAATGTTTTCATTTTATATTTTTTTATTATTCAAATTTATGTTGTGAAATTTAATTTTAAACTCAAGAGTTGTGTATACCGCGTTAGATTCTGATCTGGTCTTTAAACTTTTTGAACTATCTGTTTTATTTCATTTTTTAAGCATATAATATCAGTGTTTGGTTTTGAATGTTATTATCATAATTAAAAAATATTATTGTTATTAGTATTAGCAAGTATCAATGCTACAATATTTGGGTAAAAATATATCAAAAACAGGAAATAAATTAAACATATTTGTCAATAAATACAATAGTATTTATTTAATATTTTTCTTAACATTTTTATAAAACTCCTTATACAGACTCCTGGACTGGAGGTTCATAACCTTCAGGCCTGTCTACCTTCGATCCCGCGTCTCCTGAACCTTCTCCGGATCCCTTGGAGTCTCCGTGAAGTTCCAACAATTTGGAAAGTTCATAACGGGGCTTCTTGAGAACCTGAAAAAATTGAAAACATACTTATGAAGTTGATTGATAATAAGAATTGTTTCATAATAATTTCGTAAGAAAATTTTGTTGTGCTTATCAGAGTTTGTATTATTGCGTCGTTAGGGAACAAGAAGTTATCTTCATGTTTGTATCGAAGCGAGCTGAGTGTCTCATCATTTAAGCACTTTTATAAAGTATTTATAAAAAAAAGACAACATTTTTTGAAAAAAGTTTCCCCTCTATAAATATCTTGACGTGTTTTGGCGATTTTCCCAAATCTGTCCCTTTTTGCAGATAACTGAGTGGTAACTTTTTAAATGAACACCCTGTATAAACAGAAGACACCTTACCCATGTTAGTGCGGATGAGAATGGGACTTAGTCAAACCAAACAACATTACGAATATTTTGATTCTGTTGTGTCCCTGTAGTATATAAATTTCTTATCACTATTTTAGAAGGATATTAATGACTATGGATCCAATAATATGCATCATAATCCTAACCAGAACTACCATATCAGCAATAAAAATGGCTTAAATATGCAAAATATGAAGATTCCCATGGATTTGTACCAAATAGCTCTACACAACATGCCATTTTTAAGACTATTTGTTACCTAACAAGAAAAGTGGATAATAATGACAAGGTTGCTGGTCTATATTTTGATCTATCAAAAGCATTTGACACTATTAACCATCAGTTATTGATAGATAAACTGGAGGGTTATGGACTGAGGGGTGCTTGTGCTTTATTGCTGAAATCATACTTAACAGAAAGAAAGCAGTCTGTATGTCTCAAGTAATGGGAAGCAGTGGTTCTCAGGGACTACTGAGTTGAAGCAGGGTGTTCCTCAAGGCTCAATACTGGGTCCAATTTTGTTTCTGCTTTATGCGAACAGCCTCTCAGAGGGGTTTACCTCGGGTCATATGTGTCAGTATGCTGATGATACATCGGTTATATTGGCTAGTGGGTGTTTGGGGGCCCTCTCTGGGGAGTGTTTGGGTGCAGCGGAGCAAATGCGAGCTTGGTGCCAAACAACTATCTTAAATTAAACGCTGATAAGACTGGACTTATTACATTTGAAAAATCCTTAGCATGAAGCCACTCTCTTTACGCTAAGATGAATGGTAAATCCATCCCAGTAGTCAACAACATAAAATTTCTAGGAGTTCTAATAGACTCAAACCTAAGTTGGAAAGATCATATTCACTCACTGCAGTCCAAACTGAACAGTACATGTGCATTGTTGCGAAGATTGAGAGATGCACTTTTTGTAGACAGTATATGCAGTTTCTATTTTGCTTGTGTTCAGTCTCTTATAAGTTATGGGATTCTGTTTTGGGGATCTTCTACTCATGCAATTAATATCTTTAGAACCCAAAAGCGTATTATCAGATGCATACTTAAAGTGCATCCTCGAGCTTCTTGTAAACCCTATTTTAATAGCTTAGGCTTTTTAACTGTCCCTAGTCTATGTTTCTTGGCCTTAGTAATGTTTGTGAAGAAAATCCCTATTTATTCACTGTAAACTCCGATTTTTATTCCAACTCAATGACAATTGTCAGCAGAGGCAGGAGTGATCTTAGCATTCCTTCTCATAATTCAACGTTCTTTGAGAGAGGACCTTATTACCGTGTTGTCAAGGCTTATAAATCCTTGCCACCTACCTTGTGTGAAATAGAGAACAAGGATACATTTCGAAGGGCTGTGATAGAGTTCTTGCAGGATAAGTGTTTTTACTCTTTTAATTTTGATTATTGATCATAGACTGTTAAACTGTTACTATATATTTTAATTGTGATGTCTGTTAATGATTTTATCATTATTTGATTTTTGTATCATTTTAACTGTTTTTAACTATTTAACTAAATTTTTTAATTATTGATCATAGTCTGTTCAAATATTACTAGATATGTTAATTGTGATGTCTGTTAATGATTTTATCACCACCAGTATTTTTGTTTTATTTTAATTGTTTTTAACAAATAAAATGATTTTAAATGATTGTAAATTTAAACTATTTTTTATTTATTTTGTAGTGACGTTTCTTTGTCATTGTAACAATGATTTGTGGAAATAAAGGATATTATAATTATTATTATAAATGCATAAAATCCAATGTCTTTTAATAACCATAAGGGCACTGACGTAAATTGAATTTCAGAAACGTCGCAAAACTGTCTAAACATTATTGTTAAGATTTACTATAAAAATAATAGACCTAAAACAAAAACGACTTGCAATTCTTACCTTAACTTTACGAATAAATACATCATGGAGTGGGTAAATCCCTGGCAGGCCTTTTCAATATCCTTAGCGATACTGTCGGGCAACAGTTTGTTAACGACTTCTTTCAAGTCTGATCCTACAATGTCCCTGGTGATGATGTCGACCATCTTTTTACGGATCTGTCTGATCTAAAAAAAAACACCCAAGTGAATTCATGTATATTTTTTTACTGCAATAAGTTGAATTTTGAGTCATTTTTTGTGCTTGTCAGACTTTGTATTATTGCGTCGTTAGGGAACAATGAGTTATCTTCATGTTTGTATCGAAGCGAGCTGAGTGTCTCATCATTTAAGCACAATATTTTTAATTTAAAGTAAAAAATTCAAAAGGAGTGAAGCTTTTTCAGTTTCTTCTACGTTTTGTAATGAATTTTTAGTAATAATTAATCTTTATTTAAACTGATTTTTTTGAAAATACTGCAATTTTAAATATCTTTTAAACCGCTATGGCTACATAAAAAAAATATGGTATTTGAGAGGTTTTGGGCATGTAGATTTAAATTTTAATTTAGGCACCTTTGCCAGATTTCACAGTCTTATGCAACATGTAATTTTTGTTGGTCAGTGTTTCCGAGTAATTTTATACACTCCTGGATAAAAAAAACTGGACAAACAAATTCTTGTTCTAGTTCAATATTGAACAAATTTTGGTTTTTTAACCAGTTTCAATTGAAGGATCCAATACAAGAATAAGTCAAGTACAATTTTTAGGCAAAGTTAGTTAACATCATGTTTTTGCTTAGTATATAATTATTTTTTAACCTGTACAAGAACGAGATCAGTAACTTTAAAAATATGTGAATTATTTTTTATTTTTTAAATTCCATAGGACTTCTTTTCGCAGATGATTTTAAGCTCTGCAGGATTGTTATTATTTTAATTCATTTAAATGTATTTTGTACTGAAATTTTGAACTTTCAATTTTTAAGTTTTGGTTATCTTTGTCTTAATAATTGTTATATTTCTTTATATATTTTATATTGTATTTGTAATACTTTAATGGGGTTTCCCGTATACTAATAAATAAATAAATAAATAAAGCTGAAAGCGACGTATTTCGTATAGAAATGAGTGTCTTAAAAGTTGGGCCGATCAAGGTGAATGCAGCCAAACTACCCATCCACATAATATTTGTTTGTGCAAGTTCGTTGTAGTTGGGCCAATGTCTGGCAGCGGCATAAAATATTTAAGTGTTGCAGTATTTTTACTAAACGTGTATAACTGATGCCTTAAGCTTAATGAAATCAAAATTTGCCCAATCCTTATTATTTTCTTTAAATTAAAATTTTATTTTAATTCATTCAACTTACTTGTGTGTGCTGAGCGTAGCATGTTTTCCTCTGGCTCAGTTGGTCTTTCTGAGTGAATCCAATGCAGAACACCCTCAACAAGTACCCGTCTGATGTTTTGACGTCAGCAGATGCTTCAATCAGCGACTGCCATTTCTTGACCATGGAACGAAGTTTGTCAGTGGTCAAATCCATTCCGTGAAAGTTGGTCAATACATAACGGCCTGGAAAAGGGGTAGTTTTAATAGATTTTTTAATACTAGACTTTTAAAACTTGTAAATTAGTGGAAAAAATTATAGTGCATATCAGAGATTTGTATTATTGCGTCGTTAGGGAACAAGAAGTTATCTTCATGTTTGTATCGAAGCGAGCTGAGTGTCTCATCATATAAGCACAATTAAACAATTAAAAAAATCTACAACATTACACAAGACATAGGGTGTGAAAGACAACTTTTTGGCCCTTCGTGTACTTTAATAAAAATTAAAATATTAACAATTTAATAACAATTATATCTGCTAGTGGTCCTTTTGATACTTTTTTAAAATTAAATTTAATATCGCACAAAAAATGTATTAAATTTGTAAAATTTTCTGTGATAGTTAAAGAAATATTTTTAACACTATTTTTGGTATTTCCAATTTCATATCTTTATTTGGTAATCACAAATTAATGTAAATTAAAAAAATATGCAATTTGTTCTTCTAAAGGCTTTTTATAAATGCAAACCACAACTTGTACTAATATAATTAGGTTTTACATAATTAGTTTTAGTAATTAATGCTAATTATTTAAATATTTCTTAAATAATAAATAACAATGTATTTTAATGTTAGGATATTCTAAAATTAGTGTTTTCTCAAAGTCATTTTTAGCGACATTTATGTTTCTTCTTCTATTTATCATTAAATATTAAAATGACCCCTTGCAGTTTTATTTTAATTTTTTTTTTTTATTGATTAGAAGAAAAAATAATAAGATGGTTATTTGTTTACTTATCAGACACCAAGGTGACTTGGAATATTTTTGGCATACGGGGGTTTTTGGGGCGCTAATTACAAATTTGAAAACATTTTTAGGCAGCTACGTTTTATTTTTAAGATATATATCATCAAATTTCACAAACAAATTTACCCTGTTTTTACGATATTCCCCCTTCTTTTTGCAAATACTTCTTGATTTACTACCAATTTTTTTCAATAAGGTTTTAAACATGTTTTTTACTATTTGGGCACTGCCTGTTATGTAAAATTGAATTAAATAAAAAATAAATAAATAAAATGGCAAAGCTTAACTTTCACTCGCAGTAGCCATGGCTACTGTGTTTGAAATGATTAAAAGTGAAGCTTTACAAGTTTATGGAAAAAAGGTTAAGATAAATTGAAAAAAGGGTTTTTAAAAAGGTGAAAATCAAATATCTAGTGCCACTTTAGTGGAAACCTGAAGAATTGCATGTTAAAAGAAGTGGAAACATGGTGGATTTAGGTTAGATTTCCATTGACATTTGATGATGAACACCTCGAGAATGAAACATTGCTAACAAAAATTCTTTTAGATTTTTAATCAGCACCCCAAAAATCCCCCTATGCGAAAAAACATTAAAATCTGCATTGCGTTTTATAAAAACACAAAAACCGAAAAATTTGTGTTCTTTATATAAATATTTGGTAACTTTTTATTTATTTGAACTAAGATCTTAAATGGCTGTAGGCTTGTGATAAGCAACCCAAAAAATGGTAATAGTTCGATATAGCAGTTTTTGCTATTATAAGAGATTTTTGAAAAATTCTTTTTCAGGGCGTTTTTATAGGTTGAATATAAATCCATTTCTATAATTTATTATTAATAAAAACATATTACTGCTGGGTGGGGACAAAACAGTAGAAATCCTACATTAAATGCCCAAAAACAGAATTTCACAGTACACACCGCACTTTCTGTTTACAAAAATGTCCAAAAAATTGTTTAAAAAAATTAAAAATAAATAATAGTTCAACAATCCCGCCATGACTGTCACTGCATAAAAAGAAGAGTTTGCAATAGAACTGTAAATGTCTTGCGATGTACCCAAATAAAGTGAGAAAGTGCCAATAGCCTAAAAAAAGGAAGATACAGGGCAAAATTCATATGAAAAATTAAGTTATTCCTTCTTCCTATTATAATTTGTAGAGAAAAAGGAAAATACCTAAACATAAAGAAGGAGGCATTTCTACAAAAAATACCATTGTTTCTCATGGAAATGGCGAATAATCCCCGAAATAGGCTTGATGTTAATTCTTCATAAGAAGTTTGGCAATGCTGCTTCTATCAAGACCGTCATTTTTGTAATGACAAACTTCATGTTATCAGCTGACCAAAATAAATTTTCGTTCTTTAATTAATGGCGGACGAGATATCTCATATGTGTAGGATAGTTTTTCGAAAAATTTAATACTTTTCAAAATTAATTTACATTTTCATGTGCTCCTAGTGCAGCTCTTATAATACCAAACACCACTATATCGAACTATTACCTAAAAAATCTCTACATTTGGTGTACTTAGTTTAAACAACAATATACCAGTATTAAATGTTTTACTGTAATCATACTAAATTAGGAATTTTAAACCAAACACAATAGATATAAACTTACCTTGAACATCTTCAGCAATAAGCCTGAACTTTCTGAAAGATCTTTCAGCATCATTGTCATTCTGCAAATCAGCCAAACTTACTTCAAATACACGACCTACAAAAAATATTGTAAAATAAATAAATCTTATGACAAAATAAGGTTAAAAGAAATTCATTAAGATTTTTATTTATCAGAGTTTGTATTATTGCGTCGTTAGGGAACAAGAAGTTATCTTCATGTTTGAATCGAAGCGAGCTGAGTGTCTCATCATATAAATAACAAACCAGTCTCTCCAATAGGAGTCCCAATTCACAAGAATTTATTTAAGGAATTTGAAACTATATTGAAAGTATTACTTACATACCTTTCAAACCTTCAGAAGCGATCTTGGTACCCTGAGTACGGTTGACCAAAGTTTTGCCGACCTGCCTTGTGGCGAACATTGAAGGGGCTTTCACATCATACCAGTCTTTACGGGTGAAGGGGTCAACTCTAAAGATTATGAAAAATTTTCGTAAAAAAATAATTTTGGTTTAACTGTAAACCTTTAGATTGTACTGAAAAGTGCATAATTTTACGAATAAACCGTATACAATTGGAGTAAACCGAGAATTCAGACACCTAACCTTAAAATGTATTTGAAACCAAAACAAAACAGATTGGAAATCTTATTAAAAATTGAGCATTACTAAAAAACAAGGTATAGGACTAATACCTCACTATTTACCACAATAACTCAATGATATTTTCACTAAAACATCCCAAAAACAAACCCAATCTTCACGTATCAGAACCCCACTAACAGCACTTTGAATCTTAATTTTTCCGAACCATCCGTACATTTTTTCGAAAATTATGCACCCAACATTATTCTACACACTTTTGGGTTAAAGATTTTCTTCATATTTTTTACTTACACCTTCTTTTTAACTCCTTTTTGCCGCCTTTCGAGAGACCCTTATTTTTACCTACCGCCATGATTATTTTTGGCGAGAAAAGAAATTTGACACAAATGACAGAGCAGCAAGTAAACTTGCCAAGGTTGACAGATTGGACGAAACAACTACAAATTGGCAACACTGCTCATGTATTGTGGTTTAGTAACATCTTAATATGAAAAAGTAAAAATCCGTTTATGTCGAAAAGTCAGTAAGCATTTAAACTTTATTATGCAGCAACAAAAATATTTGCGGGGCATTCAACACTACTCGAATTGTTTAAAAAAACTGCATATTTTTGTTAATAGCAAAACTCGCGAAAATAACAGAATTGATATAAAACATTCTCGCAAGAGTCGCAAGGTTGTTTCCTTATTATAAAATATCTATTCGCCGATTTTGACGTCTTCTTTCAACATTAGACTTATTTTTTGTATGGAGCCATTGATTTCTATGCGCTGATTACGAATCTACAGATAGGCCACAAAACATAAGTTCTTGAATATTCACACTTAAACTGCAGTCATAACATTTCCCACTTTGCACGTTTTGCTTCATGACAGATTTGACAACCACCAAAACACTTAGCACAAATTGTAGACCAACCCTTTTTGTAATTTTTGTTGCATTTATTTAAAAATAACAAACATATTTAAAAGGTACGATACTAACCTAGCCCAAGTGTTTGATTTAAGACAGTGAGGGAGAGGAAAGGGAATGTTAATAAAATCAAAATATGTAAAAAAAAATAATAATTTACTACACTAAAATATCAAAAAACTGAAAATGATAAATAAACTTTTTTATTTTATTCTGGAGAAAAGCCAAATAATATTTTGTTTAAATTTAGTCTCCCATAAAATAAATTAAGCATACAATCAAAGTATCAAAAAAACTGTTTATTTACTACACTATAATATTGAAATAATAAAATAATAAGTATATTATATTTGGTATAAATGTTGTTTTTGTTTTAGAAAAACTAGAGCCTAAAAAATAAAAGAGAGCACAAATTTCACGTAACTATATTCTAAAGCGAAAACATTGGAAACTAATCCGGACTTGTGTCATACTAAGGCTAATATTGAGAGGCGCAACCTTCCCTCTGGCCAATCAGCATTTTTGCAACTAATCCCCAATAGTTTTCGTTACAAAAAATAATGGGGCTACTGAGGAATGTATAAAAATAGGTGTTACATAATTAAGCAAATAGGTGAATTAACCAAAACAAAAAATTGCTCTTGCATAAACCTTACAACAAAGCATGGCTTATATAATTTTTATCATTTTTGATTTGGCACTAAATTAAACATGTAATGGTCCCTGGGCCAGTAATGTAATTAAGTTCATGATAAAAACACTTTTAAAACCTTTTTTGAGGGGTTCTTCTTGACGGAAAAATACAAAGCGGAATCTTCCTTCCGCATGGGCAAGTTGGTAGGAATATACTAACCCGATAAAGGAAAGCGGCCAACCAGTCGACTAAGTCTTATTTTTTCTTTAAATGGTTCTTTTGCAAATGAAATTTCAATTTTATACGTAAGTGAGTGGAAAAAGAGCACTCTGTACAACTAAACACGTAAGTGTTTGGTGTCTCTGAAATATTGATACTATTGGCTGACTCTACTTTGTCACTTCTTTCTCCTTCTGACGCATTTGTGATAGGGGTCGAAGGATGATTCACTGAAACCTTCGTATTTGAAGATTGGTGGCCTTTAGTTCCCAAAATATCTAACTTGTCTTCTTCGTCTGAAGCAAAAGGGTCTTTACCAATCAATATTTGTCTATTACTGGATCCTGAGGTATATTTACCTAAACCTTCCCTTGATTTGGATGCTGCTCCAATTTTACTAGATTCTCTTCCGCCCTTCTCCATCAGATTAACAGCACTTTCCTTTGAAGAAGAGTTTACTTTTGTTTGTTTATTTCCCTTGACTAACTTGACTAAAATCCCTTTTAGAAGTTGATTTCTCTACATCAGCAGTTCTCTCTTGATAGGAATAATCCTTATCCCTTTCATCCTGAGACAGATCTTGGATATCTTCAGTCATCGTCCCATCTTCACTTAAATCAACACTTTTGGAGTGATCCTTACCCGCCCCTTCTACAATAACCTTAGAGTTTATGGCGTTTTCTTTAACTTGGTTTTCATTGCACTTCATACCATGTATTTTTAGAACTTGAAAGTTAGTTATTTTCTTGTGATATTTTTTTGTATGAGAGTTTAATTTAATTCTTAAAGAGGCCGAAAACGGGCATTGTGAGCATTTAAACATGGGTCTTGTAGTACCTTCTTTATCTGGCACATCACTGATTTTAATTTCTTCCCGAGTTATTTTACCTTTGTTTTCTTTAGAAGGGTTCTGAACTTTATTACACATACGTGTTTCTTGAAGATGTCTCCTTAAAGCCATAGATCGAAAACTACAATGGGGACTCTTATTAATCAGCGATTTTTGGGCATGGCCGTCGAAATGTTGGTCAAAGTACTGTTTGCTCTCGGTAGCAAATGAACAAAGTTCACACCTAAGTAAATGATTCTTTTTTATGTGCATCTTTAACGAAATTCGCAAAGGAGTGGAAAATGAGCATTGAGTACATTGAAAAAGTGATGGTGAAGTTAAAACAGTACCTGAGGTCAAAGGTTCCAAAATTCCTCGACATTTTTCATGTGATACATCACTGCTATTCGTGTGGACTTGAAGCTACACCAACGGCATTTGAATATGGGCAGTTTTCGGCTGTGAGAATTAATGTGATTAATTGTTGAATAAAAATTTTTACACGAATATGAGCACAGCTTACAAGCGTATGAGATACCACCAGAAGTATTTTTCAACTTAACAGGATTGGGAAGTTGTGATGTCAAATAATTTTTACGTCGCGCTGTTCGTCCGCCGAGAGGGGAACCTTTGTAGACTTAAGGGATGGTTCAGAACTGACCTTTGAAGACTCCGTTACTTTCTCACTAAGCTTACTCTTAGTGCCTTTGCAATGACGCATGTGGTACCTTACTAATCTCCATATTGACATGTAACTACATTTTTCACATTTAACAATTGGTAATTTAGGATTGTGAGAATTAACATGGTTTAGAGCTCTTTCAAATTTAGGCGTAGTATGGGAACATATTTCACAAGAATATATGTAGCCGCCGGATGCCCCTCTACGTTTAATGGGTTTAAGGGAAGGTTCTTTTAAAAACTGTTTTAATTTACTTTGCTCAAATATTGAAAAAGGAACAATTGCTGGATTGTCTTCATTGGATTGAGAAGATTTCGGAAGCTGCTGTAAATTTTGCTTAGGCCTAACGTCAGTTGACATATTCTCCTTGCCGTTAGCTTCGCCATTTTTATCTTTTACCCTCAAGGGTTCTGGAAGTTGTGAAGATTCAAGATTTATTACAGAAGTAGACGCTCCCACTTCATGAAGTCCTGATACACTTCCTAAAGTTTCTCTACACATATCTCTTCTACTCAATGCAGAATTACCTCTACATTTTCGTAAATGATATGCCAATGCTCGCTCAGTAGATTTAAAATAACATGTAGGACATTTTAAAATTGGGGAATTTTTTCTGTGGGCATTTAAGTGGCTCCACATATCTTTATTAGTTTTGCTAGTGTACGAACATATTTGACATGAGAAAAAAGGGTCATAAAAATGACTATTTGGCTCATGGACTTTTTCTGCTTCAAATTTATGGTTTTTCACATGTAGTTTAAGCTTCAATTTATCGGTCGCTGAAAAAGAACACATTGTACATTCCAGAGATGCATTTAAAGACTTTATATTGGGCTCTGAATGTTCTATAGTTTGAACTTCACTGGATGTATTCGTGAGAACTTTTATTTTAGAGGTTTCAAAAGACATTTTTTCATTCTCAGATACTGTTTGGCATCTTCGCTTATGAACTGCCAATGCGTATTTCGTAGACTTATAATTACAATTAGGACATTTGGTAATTTGAGTATTATTTCTGTGGGTATTCAAGTGGCCCCTCATATCGCAATTATTTTTAGTCGAGTATGAGCATATTTGACAATGGTACGTAACTTTTGGAAGCACGCGCTTTATGGCTTCGAATTTATGGTTCTTCAAATGTAGTTTAAGCTTCATTTTACCAGCTGCTGAAAAGAAACACATTGTACATTTAAAACATGTTTTAGAAGAGTTCGGACTGGGCTCTAAACATTCTTCTTTCTGAACTTTACTATAGTTATCTTCGGATTTTTTACTTCCCGATCTTTTTATGGTATTTATTTTAGGTGCTCTTTGACAACTTCGCATGTGAACGTTCAATGCCACAGGCGTAGATCTATAACCACAACTATTTAGACATTTTAAAATTGGAATATTTTTAGAGTGGCTCTTACTGTGTCTCTTAAAATGACCCAATAATTTACAAGAGTACGAACACGCTGTACATTTAAACCTTTTGATATCGGTTTCCTCTGTACACTGAAAATGTTTGATATGATTTTCTTTTATGTAGCTATTTAGCTTAAATTGTTCAGGTTCTGGACATTTTTCACCTTGAACTTTACTAAATATTTCCTTGGAAATTTCTCTTTCTGATCTTTTTGTTTTCTTTTTCTCAGGTGCTATTTGGCAACTTCGCATATGAACTCTCAATGCTACAGGCGTAGGTCTATAATCACAATTTTGACATTTTAAAATGGGAATATTTTTAGAGTGGCTCTTATTGTGTCTCTTAAAATTAGTTAATAATTTACAAGAGTATGAACACTTTGTACATTTAAACCTTTTGATATTGGTTTCCTCTGTACACTGAAAATGTTTGATATGATTTTCTTTTATGTAGCTATTTAGCTTAAATTGTTCAGGTTCTGGACATTTTTCACCTTGAACTTTACTAAATATTTCCTTGGAAATTTCTCTTTCTGATCTTTTTGTTTTCTTTTTCTCAGGTGCTATTTGGCAACTTCGCATATGAACTCTCAATGCTACAGGCGTAGATCTATAATCACAATTTTGACATTTTAAAATGGGAATATTTTTAGAGTGGCTCTTATTGTGTCTCTTAAAATTAGTTAATAATTTACAAGAGTATGAACACTTTGTACATTTAAACCTTTTGATATTGGTTTCCTCTGTACACTGAAAATGTTTGATATGATTTTCTTTTATGTAGCTATTTAGCTTAAATTGTTCAGGTTCTGGACATTTTTCACCTTGAACTTTACTAAATATTTCCTTGGAAATTTCTCTTTCTGATCTTTTTGTTTTCTTTTTCTCAGGTGCTATTTGGCAACTTCGCATATGAACTCTCAATGCTACAGGCGTAGATCTATAATCACAATTTTGACATTTTAAAATGGGAATATTTTTAGAGTGGCTCTTATTGTGTCTCTTAAAATTAGTTAATAATTTACAAGAGTATGAACACTTTGTACATTTAAACCTTTTGATATTGGTTTCCTCTGTACACTGAAAATGTTTGATATGATTTTCTTTTATGTAGCTATTTAGCTTAAATTGTTCAGGTTCTGGACATTTTTCACCTTGAACTTTACTAAATATTTCCTTGGAAATTTCTCTTTCTGATCTTTTTGTTTTCTTTTTCTCAGGTGCTATTTGGCAACTTCGCATATGAACTCTCAATGCTACAGGCGTAGATCTATAATCACAATTTTGACATTTTAAAATGGGAATATTTTTAGAGTGGCTCTTATTGTGTCTCTTAAAATTAGTTAATAATTTACAAGAGTATGAACACTTTGTACATTTAAACCTTTTGATATTGGTTTCCTCTGTACACTGAAAATGTTTGATATGATTTTCTTTTATGTAGCTATTTAGCTTAAATTGTTCAGGTTCTGGACATTTTTCACCTTGAACTTTACTAAATATTTCCTTGGAAATTTCTCTTTCTGATCTTTTTGTTTTCTTTTTCTCAGGTGCTATTTGGCAACTTCGCATATGAACTCTCAATGCTACAGGCGTAGATCTATAATCACAATTTTGACATTTTAAAATGGGAATATTTTTAGAGTGGCTCTTATTGTGTCTCTTAAAATTAGTTAATAATTTACAAGAGTATGAACACTTTGTACATTTAAACCTTTTGATATTGGTTTCCTCTGTACACTGAAAATGTTTGATATGATTTTCTTTTATGTAGCTATTTAGCTTAAATTGTTCAGGTTCTGGACATTTTTCACCTTGAACTTTACTAAATATTTCCTTGGAAATTTCTCTTTCTGATCTTTTTGTTTTCTTTTTCTCAGGTGCTATTTGGCAACTTCGCATATGAACTCTCAATGCTACAGGCGTAGATCTATAATCACAATTTTGACATTTTAAAATGGGAATATTTTTAGAGTGGCTCTTATTGTGTCTCTTAAAATTAGTTAATAATTTACAAGAGTATGAACACTTTGTACATTTAAACCTTTTGATATTGGTTTCCTCTGTACACTGAAAAGGTTTGATATGATTTTCTTTTATGTAGCGTATTTAGCTTAAATTGTTCAGGTTCTGGACATTTTTCACCTTGAACTTTACTAGATATTTCCTTGGAAATTTCTCTTTCTGATCTTTTTGTTTTCTTTTTCTCAGGTGCTATTTGGCAACTTCGCATATGAACTCTCAATGCTACAGGCGTAGATCTATAATCACAATTTTGGCATTTTAAAATGGGAATATTTTTAGAGTGGCTCTTATTGTGTCTCTTAAAATTAGTTAATAATTTACAAGAGTACAAACACTTTGTACATTTAAACCTTTTGATATTGGTTTTTTCTGCGGACTGAAGAGGTTCGATATGGTTTTCTTTATGTGCATATCTAACTTCGATTGTTCGCTGGTCGAAAATGAACACGTTGAACAATGAATGCTTGTGTTAGGTTTAACCTGATCGAGCTTAGTCTGTTCTTCTTCACTGACAAACCTGAAGGATTTTTAGTTTTCTTGCATTTTCGCATGTGACTTAATAATGCAGCTGGCGTAGACCGAAAACTACAATGCTTACACTTCATGACTGGTTTATTATTATAATGAGACTTTTGATGACCTTCAAATTGGGAAATTCTATTACATTTATAAGAGCATAACTCGCAACAATTTTGGCCCCAATTTTGCTCTTTACAGGTAGAACATGGTGTCTTTTTGAGTGCACCTTTAATTTCAATTCGTTGGAAGTTGAGAATGAGCACGTTGAACATTTAAAGGTTTGTAGTTTCGGCTTTTCAGACTTTGAAGTTTCTAAGACATGGTCTTTCATGTGTACGTTTAATTTTTTCTGCTCTTCAGTTGAAAAGGGACAGAAAGAACATTTATGAACCGTCTTGGGGTCATCACGGATTTGAAATTTTTGTCCAGGATGTATATTTTGGACGTGCATATACAACATGTACCTAGTGTACCGTTGGCTACAATAAACACACTGAACAATCGGCAAATTTGTTTTCCTATGGTTCCGTTCGTGATCCTTCACAACCTTTTTTTATCGGAAGTAAAAGAACATAGGGAACAAGAAAAAGTCGTGTTTTTTAACAAAAGCAAATTGTCAGAATCCTCTTCGAGGTCTTGAAAAGTATTGGAATTTTGGCCGATGTTTTTAATGTCTGATTTGGAATTCCTATCGCTGTTACATGTATTTTCCTTACCATCAAGTTCTACATTATTTTCGGAACTGACATTTTGTGCCCTACTTCTAGCTTTTAATATGTGTGGATAATCTATAATGGGAGAGATCGCATCGGACAAGCCTTCTCTATTGGAATTATATACATATTCCCGATTTTCTAATACTTTTTCTAAAAATAAACAATGGTTTTATTTTAAATGCCAAGTTGGACAGAAATAGAGTAGATAACTTAAGCCTTTAAAATATTTTGCCGGCGATGGTTTAAAGGTAGGTATTATTAACATATAAAAATCAATTTATTAAAAGCCCTCATTAATGCATGATTTTTTATTAAGAAGAGTTAATTAAAATCAAAATATCAAAAAAACTGTTTATTTACTACACTAAAATATCGAAATAATAAGTATAAATATATTTGGTATATGTTGTTTTTATTTTAGACAAACTTAGAGCTAAAAAAAATAAAAGCACACCTTTCACATAACCATAATCTATTAGTCCCTGGGCCAGTAATAAAATGGACTACATGATAAAGACCACTTTTAAAACCTTTTTAGGAGGGTTTCTTTTGACGAGTATACCACGAATATTCATAAAGCCATTTATGGAAGCGGGGTTTTAGCCCAGCCTGTCGATGTGAAATGTTTCGGGTGTCGGACTGGGCGAACGCGTTACTTTTTGGTTGGACAAGTTTACCACAATGTATTACATGCAATTTTTAAATATTTTGCCAAAAATGGTAAAAGTTACAGTCATGAAACCATAAGGCTCAATTCAGTGGAGGCTCGCGGGTCTTAAAACAGGTGTAGAGCAGGAAGGAAAAAAAGCGCATTCACCATTTTAGTAAAATTGAAGATACTCAACTATCAAAAGTCTAAGTAAAAAGTCTTAATATCTTAACTTATAAATAACTAAATTTTATACACCAAATCAATTGTTCGATCTTTTAATGCAGCAAATTTATCAATTATATATTCATAAAATGGTTAAGTTCTTATCACGCTTAAGACAAGAAAAACTCCGTTCCACTGACACGCTTGTCGACGATATCGTTAAAATTAGAGAAAAAAGTTTATACGCCTCGGTAAAAATGTCTTTATTTGCGCCACCTTGTTTCACTAACTGCTGCAATGAAATATTTCTTTCTTTCATCAGCAAATAATATTAGGTCAAGTTTATTTTTGGGCCGCTAATTTTTGGAAATGATTCGGCATATATCTCCAATAAATTTTGAAAAGAATCGGTGGGAAAAGTTTGGCTATACTGGCCGACTTTGCAGTATCAGCAAGACAAATAAATTGTAGATTGTAACATTATCTTCGAATCTTACTTCCATTTCAATCAAAATACGATCTAATATTGCATAGAGAAGTGCTCTGTACTGTCCTTTAATTTCTTCCTGTGAAAAATCTGTCGCTAATAATACTCAAACGGAAACAATCGAAATAATACGTGAAAACCAACGAAACGATCAAAACCTATACTATCTTTTTAAGGCTAGCAATTTACCAAGCAATACACCTGATACTTCCACCCGCGATTCTGGCCATCGGCAAGTATAGCGTTGTCATGGCAACGGAGCGTCAAAGCGTAAACAAAACCCCGCATGAGGTGTATACTTCGGTCCGTTGTATATTTGCAATACACTTGTCGCGTTGCAGAAAGAGGAGGAAAGCGACTCGCGCCAGCGGTTAATTTATATGCTAGATTTTTCATGGCGAATTTTACGAATAAGGAATAGAAATGAGAACAATGAATTGAATAATAGTTATATGTTTTTTTATGTCTTAGTATTTATTTTTGGTGAAGTGGCACTTCACTTACTACACCTGAATAGCCACCACTGGCTCAATTATCATTACTGGCCCTGGGACTATATAGGGAGGAATATGGGGAACTAGTTGGCACTCGTGTGAAACTAAGGTAAATATTGGGAGACACAATCTACCCTCTGACCAATCAGCATTTTCTGCAACTGGTTCCCAATAGATTTCGCAAAAAAAATATTGGTGTCTACATACATATAGACTGAGGAATGTATAAAAATAGATGTTACACATTAAGCAAATCGATAAATTAATAAAAACAAAATATTTGCTTTTACTTAAATCAAATTTTATAACAAAGCAAAGCTAATGAAATTTTGGTCATTTTATTAATTATATAAATCTTACTTTCTGTATTTAAAATAAACTACTTACAATATTACGAAATGACCCCTAAAAGTTCAACATTTATTGTCGCAATTGGTTTTGACAATAAAATCTATTTTACCCCTTTTACTTTTCTTGCTAAAATTTGTATTTACCTTATTTTGTTTATTTCTAAATTTCTTAAAAATATATTTTTAAATATTATTTAGAAGCATATTATAAAGTTGATACCTTAAAAATTAATAAATATTCACTAAAATAGCTAGGAAGTTGCAAAAAAAAACAGCTCCCGTATTCCTCCGCACAAAAAAAAATGCAGATAATTTTTTAAAAAATGTAGCAAGAAAAATATCGGGCAAGATTTTTTTTTCGGTAAAAACGAAAACCTCTGCCAACATCACCAACGATTCTGTTGTTGATTAAAATAGAGGGTAAGAACCATGACATATCACACATCGTTTCCAAAGTTTCTACTAGCCCTAAATAATAACTAAATATACAAATGTTTACCCCTACTTTTACAATAAATACCTAATACATTTGAAAAGCATGTCTTTTAAAAAGTCAGAAATAGCAATTTTTTTCAGTCTACAAAATTCATTGTAAGCATCACTTGGTTGAGGCCCTTGGAGGACTTTTTACAAGTCACTGTTATAAAGAAAACAGTTGCCGAAAAGGGCTCACAACATGCAGACTGCAGACAGTAAGAAACATGCTCAAACATCGCAAAAGACTTTTGTTTGGAAAAATACATAGCGGAATATTTCTTCCGCAAGGACAACTTGGTAAAAATATACTAGACCGGATAAAGAAAGGCGGCTAACCAACCCACTAAGTCCTATTTTTTCTTTAAATGGTTCTTTTGCACATGAAATTTCAATTTTATACGTAAGTGGGTGGAAAAAGAGCATTCTGGACAGCTAAACACGTAAGGGTTTGGTATCTCTGAAGTATTCATACTATTGGCTGACTCTCCTTTGTCACTTATTTTTCCTTGTGACGTATTTATGATAGGGGTCGCAGGTTTATTTACTGTAACCTGCGTACTTGAAGATTGGTGACCCTTAGTTCCTAAAATATCTAAATCGTCTTCTTCGTCGGAAGCAAAAGGGTCTGAAACAATTAATGTTTGTCTATTACTGGATCCTGAGGTATATTTACCTAAACCTTCTCTCGATTTGGATGCTGCCCCAATTTTACTGGATTCTCTTTTGCCCTTCTCCATCAGATTATCAGCACTTACCTTTGAAGAAGGGTTAACTTTTGGATTTCCCGATCGGTCACGTTTCGTACCTCTTGACTTTGTGTTCAAAGCACAACTCCTAGGAGAAGAGTCAGAGGTTTTATCTGGCGACCCTCTTACACAAGACTTTATATGAGCCTGTAAAGCAGCTGGCGTTGACCGAAAATCGCACTTTCCACATTTTTCAATCGGTAAGTTCAAAACCGTATGGGAATTCATGTGTCGCTCAATCAAATACTGCCAAAAACTCGTAAAAGAGCAGTATTGGCACTTAAAACATTTAACACCTCCACTTGGGAGCTCCTTCGCCTTTGAATGTTTATTTTCTATGTGATCCTGTAAGATCTTCGGCATATAAGTAGAGTACGGACATTCGGAACAATTTAACCATATTTTTTTGTTGGTTTGTTTGGGCACTTTGGACCATGTAGCTCTAAAACGTTTTTTGTTCCCTTAAAATCGCAATTCGCGCACTTTTTAACTGGTGGATTTACTGTTGCATGATGATTTAAATGAACAGTTAAAGCGGACTTTAAGTTAGTTGTGAAGGAACAAATATTACAATTATAGACATTGGTCGCCTCACATTTAGGAGCAGTTGTTTCGCATTTTCGCATATGAATGGCTAATGCCTTAGGGGTTGCTTTATAACTACAATATAGACACTGCTTAACAGGAATATTTTTCTTACGATGAACTAGATGATGCTCACGTATACGAACACTAGATTTTGAAGTGTAAGAGCAAATATCACATGAATAAATTCCAGGAGCGCTCATAAAAACTTGTTCCGGCTCCCCCTCTACCAATGTCTTCTGATTTTCGACAATTTTACCTCTGCTTGAGCTACTGCTCTGATTAATTTTAAGAGGAGCTGCAGACTCATTTGTAATGCTGACCGGCGACTGGTTGTTCCTGTTTTGTACTTCATGTGAGGGAAATGCTTTCCAGTGCCGTGTAAGATTGCCTTTATTTGAAAAGGAATGATTACAAACCGTACATGTGTAATCATTGCTCTCCTCGCGGTTTGTGGCTTCAGAAAGATCTTTACCTTTTCTGGAAACTGTCTTTAATTTATTTTTAATATGTTTGTTTTCATCAACTATACTTAACTCCTTTTGGAACTTGATTTTCCTACATCAGTAGTACTATCTTGATGGGAATACTCCTCATCACTTTTGTCTTGAGACAGATCTTGGATATCTTGATTCACAGCCTCATCTTTCCTTACATCAACCCTTACGGAGTGATTCTTACCACCCTCTTCATTCTCAGCCTTAGAAAGAGTTATGGAGTTTTCTTTAACTTGCTTTTCCTTGCACTTCATAACATGTATCCTCAGGGCTTGTCGAGTTGATCTATAATCACAACTGCCACATTGTTTTATAGGCCTCTTTTTATTGTGCGTCACTAGGTGCTTTAAAATATTATTTTTTTACCGAAACATACGAACAATGTCTACAGTTAAATATATTGTTTGAATTAGTTATTTCTTTGTGATATTTTTTCGTATGGAAGTTTAATTTAATTCTTAAAGAGGTCGAAAACGGACATTGTGAACATTTAAATATGGGCCTTGTAGCAACTTTTTCATCTGGTACATTACTGGTTCTAACTTCTTCCAATGTTCTGTTAGCTTTATCTACTTTGGATGGGTTCCGGACTGAACGATTATTATTACAAATATGTATTTCGTGAATATGCTTTCTTAGAATGTTTGTCGTAGATTTAAAACTACAATGTGGACATTTCTTAATCGGCGATTTTCGGGCATGAGCTACAATATGTTGGTCAAAGTACTGTTTGCGGTCGGTAACAAATGAACAAAGTTCACACCTAAGTAAATGGTTCTTTTTTATGTGCAGCTTTAACGAAATTCTCAAAGGAGTGAAAAATGAGCATTGAGTACATTGAAAAAGTGTTGATGAAATTAAAGCATTACCTGAGGCCGAGGGTTTAAAAATTCCTCTACAATTTTTCATGTGATGCTTTACTGCGCGTGGCGTTGACTTAAAGCTACAACCGCGGCATTTTAATATTGGCAACTTTTGGTTGTGAGTATTAATGTGACCAATTATTGCAACAATTTTTTACTTTTATATGAGCACAGCTTACAAGCGTATAACTTACCACCAGTAGTTTTTCCAACTTAACAGGATTGGGAAGTTGTGTCATTAAATAACGTTTTAGTTTACGCTGTTCGTCTGCCAAAAGGGGAACGGAAACGAACTGGGTAGCCTCCGTTATATTATTTTTGGACTTAGGTTCAGTGCCTTCACAATGACGCATGTGAAACTTTAGCACTCGCGGAAATGACTTAAAATTGCATTTTCCACATTTAACTATTGGCAAATTACGGCTGTGAACATTAATATGGTTAAGAGCTCTTTCAAATTTAAAAGTATCATAGGAACACATTTTACAAAAATATGTGTAGCCGCCAGATTCTCGTTTACGTTTGACAGGTTCTGGAAGATGGTCTTTTAAAAATTGTTTCAATTGATTTTGCTGAACTATTGAAAAAGGAATGATTGCAGAAGTAGTCGTTTTGTTTGAATTGTCTTCACTGCATTGAGCAGATTGTGAGACTTGTAGTAAACTTTGCTCGGGCGTAACCTCACTTGACATATCATTGTTTACAGCTGCACCATTTCTTAAATTCGGGAGTTTTAAAAGTTCTTTTTCAAACGTAAATCTGATATCACTCGTGTACTTGATGATAAGGAAAGATCTAAAGATTCAAGATCTAATTCAGAAGTAGAAGCTCCACCGGCATCGGCAAACTCGGATACACTTGCTGAAATTTCTCTATTCATATCAGTCAGTGTAGAGTTAGCTTTACACGTTAGCCTATGATATGCCAATGCTCGCTCAGTAGATCTAAAGCTACATTTGGGGCATTTTAAAATTGGATAATTTTTTCTGTGGACATTCAAGTGGCCCCACACATCTGAAATTCTTTTGCTAGAGTACGAACAGATTTGACAGTCATACACATAACCATTTTGCAACATGCGTTTTTTTGGTTCAAATTTATGAGTTTTCAAATGTAGTTTAAGCTTTAATTTATCAGTTGCTGAAAAAGAACACATTGTACATTCTAGAGATGCGTTAAAAGACTCTACAACCGTTTTAGAGGTTTCCAAAGCCATTTTTTATTCTTAGGTACTATTAGGCATCTTCGCACATGAACTCTCAATGCTTGTTTCGTAGACTTATAATTACAATTAGAACATTTGGTAATTGGAGTATTACCCTTGTGGGCGTTCAAGTGGAACCACATATTGGAATTGTGTGTGGTGGTGTATGAACATACTGGACAGTCATACATATAACCGTCTGGAACCTCGCGCTCTATGGCTTCCAATTTATGGTTATTTAGATGTAGTTTAAGCTTCATTTTTTCATTTGCTGAAAAGGAACACATTGTACATTCAAAATATGTTTTAGAAGATTTCTGACTGGGCTCTGAACATTCTCCACTTTGAACTTTACAATAGTTATCTTCGGATTTTTCTGTTCCCGATCTCTTCACGGTATTTTTTCAGGTGCTCTTTGACAACTTCGCATGTGAACGCTCAATGCCATAGTCGTAGATCTATAACCACAATTATTTGGACATTTAAAAATTGGAATATTTCTAAAGTGGCTTTTACTGTGTCTCTGAAAATTACCTAATAATTTAGAAGAGTACGAACACTTTGTACATTTAAACCTTTTGATATTGGTTTTTTTTGCGGACTGAAGAGGTTCGATATGGTTTTCTTTTATGTGCATATCTAACTTCGATTGTTCGCTGGTCGAAAATGAACACGTTGAACAATGAATGCTTGTGTTAGGTTTAACCTGATCGAGCTCAGTCTGTTCTTCTTCACTGACAAACCTGGAGGATTTTTTAGTTTTCTTGCATTTTCGCATGTGACTTAATAATGCAGCTGGCGTAGACCGAAAACTACAATGCTTACACTTCATGACTGGCCTATTATTATTATGAGACTTTTGATGACTTTCAAATTGGGAAATTTTATTACATTTATAAGAGCATAACTTGCAACTAAAAATTTTGGCCCCAATTTTGCTCTTTACAGGTAGAACATGGTGTCTTTTTGAGTGCACCTTTAATTTCAGTTCGTTGGAAGTTGAGAATGAGCACGTTGAACATTTAAAGGTTTGTAGTTTCGGCTTTTCAGACTCTGAAGTTTCTAAAACATGGTCTTTCATGTGTACGTTTAATTTTTTCTGCTCTTCAGTTGAAAAGGGACAGAAAGAACATTTATGAACCGTTTTGGGGTTATCACGGATTTGAAATTTTTGTCCAGGATGTATATTTTGGACGTGCATATACAACATGTACCTAGTGTACCGTTGGCTACAATAAACACACTGAACAATCGGCAAATTTGTTTTCCGATGGTTCCGTTCGTGATCATTCAAAACCCTTTTTTTATCGGAAGTAAAAGAACATAGGGAACAAGAAAAAGTCGTGTCTTTTAACAAAAGCAAATTGTCAGAACCCTCTTCGAGGTCTTGAAAAGTATTGGAATTTTGGTCGATGTTTTTAATGTCTGATTTGGAATTGCTATCTCTGTTACATGTATTTTCCCTACCATCTAATTCTACATTATTTTCGGAACTGCCATTTTGTGACCTACTTCTAGCTTTTAATATGTGTGGATAATCCATAATGGGAGAGATAGCATCGGATAAGTCTTCTCCATTGGAATTATAAACGTCTTCCTGGTTTAATAATACTTTTTCTGAAAAATAAAACACTGGTTTTATCTTAAATGCGAAGTTGGACCGAAATAGATAAAAGCAAGCAGATAACTTCATAACAAAATAAGTGACGAGGTAGCCCAGTCCAACACCCGAAACATGTCAAAATTGACAGGATGGGTTAAAGCCCCGCTTCCATATATGGCGGTATGAATGTTCGTGGTAGACTCGTCAAACAAAACCCCTAAATAGGTTTTAAAAGGGTTATTATCATGAAGTCCATGTTATTGCTGGTCCAGGCACTATTATTAACGAAGTCGATAAAGAATGTATGCGTTTTAATATTACCCGAAATCAGAATAATATTGGTCAAATAGCTAAAACTTTAGTAATTTTTATAGTGCCAGTAGCAGAATAAGGATAGGTAAACAAATAATAAAGAGATCAAAAAACCGCCACAGCGCCACAGTTCACTGAATGCACCCATTATCTCCCAGACTTTTAAAATACACATGCTCGTAAACGCAACTATTTGTTTACTGCGATATATCGTAAAAATGCGAAAAATGTTTCTACCGACTACCGCTTCTACCGATCTAAATGTCGGTTATCTATGACGACATCGCATAAAGAAGATAAAATAACATAGATTTTACTGCGGATTGCTTTGGTAAAAGTTCCTAAATAATAAAGATTTTCTGTATTTTTTTGTGGAGAGACGCTAATTTTTCCGTTACGAGTGAATTTGAGGTCGAATATCAAGAGAACCGATTATCTTGCACAAATTATTGAAAGGCATAGTATATAAGAAGGAAACTACCATAAATTTTACCCCATATTTTATATCTCTAGATCAGGGGTCACCAACTACTTTCATTAGGGGTTCTTTATTAAAATAACATGATCCTCGCGGTCCGGAAAGAAAAACGCCCCGGGTCGGAAGCGTTCGGCGATGGCGCGTAATCTTCCCCCGTTCCTCGTACACGCCGCTCATCTTTACTCGCCTCACACCGCGATAAAAGACGATCTTGCACTTTGCGCTATTTCGTTGGGGAGTCGACTATAACAAAGACAGCGCGGAAAAAAGGAAATTGCGTACTCAACAAGGTCCACACAAATTAGGTTGGTGGTCCGGATCCGGGTCACGGTCCGCCAGTTGGTGACCCCTGCTCTAGGTAATACATTATAAAGCTTCCTCTGACCCCCAGCTAGTTAGTAATAACCGTAGAAGCTTATTTGGACAGTCTTTCAGATTTTGCCTTTTAGTATATAGTCAATTAATTGAAAGATTACTAAATAGTAATTAATTTAAAGATATGGACATGTATTGAATATGTATCAACCGTGTTTATCTCATCGAACGAAAATAGTTATGGAACAACCTTCGACAGCGGCACCCATATAGGTTTTTTGTTATCACTTAATAGTGACTAAGAAAAAAAAATGGCGTATTTAAAGAAGAATTGTGCATTTCAGTTCCAAAAATTGCAAAAGATATTTGCGACAGAACTATACCCGTAAAGTTTTAATATTAACTAATTAGAACCTCTATTAAAATTCTAAAAGACTGTTCGAAACATTTTCCCTGCGGAATAATAAAGAAAAAACTACGAGAGGCAACTCTAGTAGTTTCACACTAATACGTCTTATGTACTACAAGATAAAAACACCCCAGTTTTAGAGAATACATAAATTTACTACTTACCTTTATCTTTATTTGTTTTAACATTATCAGACTTTTGACTTCCTCTGGATACACTTCGCGAACGTTTTAAACTCCTTGATTTTTCTTCTAAATCAAACTTTTCTTTACAAACAGGCCGACTTCTTGTTATTCTTGGAGAAATTTCATTTTCATTAGTTACCGATCGATTTTTTTTAGCACATACAGATTTGCTCCTTGTTCTTATTGCCAAAGTATCATCTTGAAGCGAATTTAGGGTATCAGAAGTTTTTCCACTAATCCTTTGTCCACAAACGGATTTACTTCTTGTTGTTATTGTATAAATCTCCGCTTGGACAGAATCCAAAGGGTTACAAGTTTTTACTTAATCTTTGGCCACAAACAGACTTACTTCTTGTTTTCATTGGAGAAATATCCACTTGGGATGAATCTAAAGATTTGCGCGTTTTTTGCCCAATTCTTCCTCCAGAAACCGACTTACTTCTTGTTTTCATTGACGTGTGTTCGGCACTATTAAAAGCGTCATCAGCTAGCTTACCACTTATTTCTTCAGAAACTCCCGTCTTGGCTGAAAATATAAATTCTACCTCTTCATCAGTGTCGTCACTTAATGGTGATTCTGTAAGAGTTTTATTATTTTCGGTGTTTGAAACGTCTCTATTTCTTCCAGCTGTGGTGACATTGTCGATATCTTGACTAGAAGTGGAGTGATTGTCAGAATTGTCATGATGTTTCCTATGATGAGCTTCAACCTCAAGTGGAGTTGATGTGAACCCGCAGAGGAAACACTTTGTATGAAAATTTATATGTTTTAACAGTTCAGAATGAATCTGGGTGCTATAGGAACAAATGTAACAGAAATAGCGAACGATTTCATCATTGACTGAGGTCGAATAAATACTACTAGCTATCCTCTTAGATCTAGGTTGTACACCTTCTGAAGTCAAATTAATACCACTAGCTACCCCTCAGATCGAGTTTGTACGTCTAAGTTTTTTAAATAACCTTCTTTAGATGAACTTTGAGATCTGATTGCAAATCTTCGACTCGTCTGACCTGTTGAAGATTTTAAACTGCAGGTTATGGATGGCGAGTTTAAATTTCCATTGCTAGTTCCACCAACTGTTGCTGACATTAGACAATTTATATTATTTTTCTGTATACTTAAATTATTATTTTTGTTAGATACAGAACTGCGATTACTTCCATCGTTTTCCAATGTGACTACTTCGCCCGTTGAAGGATTGTACATGGCTCTTACAGTTTGATTCTGGCCAACGTTAGACTCAGCAGGGCCCGATTTTCTTAGAGAAAAGGTATATATTTGTTGTCTAACATTTTTTGTAGGAACTGAAGAGCGAGACCTAAAACAAAGAACCATTGGGTACCATGCAGATTTATCAATAAAAGTTAGTTTACTAGTACTTGGTAGATTCCTTGAAGTTTTTTGCATTTTAAAGGAAAACTCCTAAATTATTTTATTTTTATCTGGATTTTAAGTAAATTGCTGACCGTTTTAACTGAAAAAAGCAGTAAGTCTCGTTAGTTCGTTAAGAATTTTTGGTCTAGTCCCGTGATGATTGATATTTTAGGCATATTTTTGAGAGTTTTAAAACCATAGTTACGAATAGAAATTACATTTAGTTATAAAATATAATAATTAGTATAGTCACGAAAGAACTGTAACTAATTTTATGTTTTTTTTGTACCATTGGAAGTTTTACTCTGTAAGTATTGATTTGAATAAATAAATAACAAACTCCCACTTACGTCGCGCCCAACATTCACGGTACGTTAGTATTAAGGCTTTCAGCCTTCGTGGATTGTTTAAAGATAACAAACAAATCTATACCTGCCAATTCTTAAGTGTAAATCAAATTTAATTCCTTAACAACTGATTTTATATACTAGGGTAGATCTTTTACCCATAATGGGGTTCTACCGGTCGCTAGCAACCGAAGTATTGGCGACCACAGGTCTTTAGACCCAATTTGATCGAATTCAACAAAAAACGGGAAAGTTATAATAAGTCTGTAGGAAACAGACGAACCAATATGAGAATCACTGCACGATAAAACTCTATAAAAGTTTTAATAATAGTAGGGGAGCCCACGATGCTAAATGGGGATTTAACTCGAATGTCATAGAGACTTCTTGGGTTGTAAAGCTTAGATGATAAGAAGAAAAATATGGTATATAATGTATACCTTTTATTGGTGGGGGAAGCGGCAATAGATTTTTAAATATGTCAAAAAATACTGATATTATTACGGCTCGTAGAAATCGTTCGGATCGTATCGGATTATATATTTTCGTTATCCCTGAATTATTTGCTTTAAAATAAAAAATGCTCGAGAATGTCAAAATGACGTTTTTTTACAATTAGCCCTCCGCTTTCTTTACGTCACTCTCAAATTGTCAGATTAGTGTAATATACACTTTTTAGCATGTAATTAACTTACCCTCTGACTCGCTCAAAAATTTCTGATGGATACATTTTTTTTTACTATCGGCCCTGTATACAGGGCTCATATTTGATGGAGGTACTTAAACGGGTACAAGGTTTCCTTCGGTATATTAATCTACCGCGCTGTAGTAAATCTCGAAATTCCCCTCTTGGGCTCCCCTACCATAATATAAGCACCCAAAATATCCTGAATATAAAATGTTGATATAATAAAAAGACTTACTTTTCAAAACTTTCCATTAGACTCTGTTGCAACTTGGGATTCTTAATTAGAATGCAAGTTCTTGTCTGTCCATTTATAACAACTTTTCTTGAGACACATTTCTTGTTATTGGAAATAGAACGAACATTAATATCTTCAATTACATTGTTTCTATTTCTATTTGTGGAAATTATTTCTCTTTGAGAAATATTAATGCCGTCCCTACGCACCACCGGTGAGCATACAACCGGATCATCATGTTCGTTTTTAATATCGGGTACGTTAAAAGAGTAATCTAAATTAAAAATATAACAGTCAATTAATCGAATGGGCAATTGATACTAAATACAGAGGTAGATTGGGTCAGTCAAAACAATTCGGAATTATTGATCAAGCAGGTCACGATAAAATGTAAAACCGGTGGCCATTTGAAAACTAAACAGCTCCCGCACTCTGAATTTCGATAGTCTTTAAAAGTCTCCCCGTGGCCTAGTGGACAGAGCTTTGATCTTCGAAGCCAGAGGTCGGCGGTTCGATTCCCAGCGGGGGAGACATATTTAGGTAGTAGTTATTTAAAAATAACGACCGTGGTGGCACTACCACGTTGTCTAAAAGGTGCTGTGAAATGCAACTGCATGTTTCAGTGCTTGGACAACGTTGACGGAACAGGGGGAACGATGGGTTAAACATCTAATAACCCGACACCCACGGTACTCTGGTATTTAGGCATAGACCTTCGTGGGATGTCAAAAAGATAAAAAAATCGATAGAAAGAAGAAATAGACAGAAGAGAAATTTTCTTTCTATTTCTTGTCTGTACTCTGTATTATTCTTTCTAAATAGTTCGTGAATCTTCGGCAGTGGAAAAATAATAAACTACTGGTCCTAAAAACGTTGGGTTCTTGTGGAAAAATGCACTTGTTGTTTCTTAAAATATAATTCTTTTTTTTTTGCTTATGTTTCATTTATTTGGCATATCTACTAAGATTTTAATCAGTCCAAGTCCAATAAATTTCCGGATTTTAATAGTTTATCTTTGCTTAATTAAAATGTATCTGGCTTTTTTCTATTTTGTTTAAAAAATTATAGAGAAGAAAAAACAGCGACAAGATTTGCGTATAAAAATAAGAGAGTTAGTGGATAATATATAATATAATATAATATTATTAATCCCTTTGAATCAGCAAAAGTTGAAAATAAGTGGTGTTTTAGATTGCATGGCTTCAATTAAAAAATTAATTAGTGAGCTTAAACCTCGTCTAAATGTTAAAGTTTAAACAATATACAGTTTTACAACATAACATAAACAAATATATTATTTCCACAAAACACTAAATAAAAATGTGTTTATTATTGCGATCACAAATTGCAATGTCGTCAATGTTTCCGCAAACACCCGCTTATAAACGAATGTAAACAAACGTCCAGCAGGTAAGAGAGCGAGATCGCTTTATACAAAACGCCATACAATAGAACAGAATAAATAATAAGAAAGATCCAAATCGCCTTTCTATTTCCAGGCGTTCGTGTTGTCCATTCGTGAGTGCGGAACGAGCCGAAAGACTTTACGGAGTTCGAAATAGACAGAAAATAGAAAAATAGAAAAGAAATTTCTTTCTTGCGAGATACGGAGTACGGGCTCAAAACTAATTTTTTATACGACCGCTATGTAAAACGCCTAAAGCCTTGTTTTCAGAACTATGTCCTGTCGCCAGCGACAATAAGGGGACCAATACGAGCTAAGAGTTTGTTGACAGACTTCCTCCACTCTTTTTGTCGTCAGCGACAGCGTTGTGAGTTGAATTTTTGAAAACATGTCGCCTGCGACAACTATGGTGTCGCAGCGAGACGGTTCTTGTCGCAGCGAAACGATTTTTGTCGCAGCACACCAGTGAATCTAACAACCCTTTGGAAATAGCGAAGCAAGCTGCAACTATACAATTAAGCTTATTACCTGAAAAATCGTGAGAAAGGTATGAAATTGCCTATTATAAGTTTATGGCTTGGAGAAACAACAAAAATATTAAATTCTTCTCTGAAAATGCGGCGTTGGGCTATTTTGAAGAACTTTCAAAGAAATATAAGTCATCCACTCTCTGGTCCAAATACTTAATGTTGAAAAGTACGCTGAAGTTAAAAGAAAACATCGATCTGGGTAGTTACATAAAACTGGTTGCTTTCCTCAAACAAAAATCAGAAAATTATGTTACAAAGAAGTCAAACACTCTTACAGTAAAGGATTTTCATCGGTTCCTATCTACTGCTCCAGACGAAAAATATGTGCTTGTTAAGGTATTTTATATTAGATAATAATAATAATTTAATAAATTAGGAGCTAATAGCATATTTTAACTTTTTAGACCGTTGTGGCAACTGGATTAACAGGAGCTTGTAAGCGGAATGAGCTCTGTAGATTAACGATTTTTTTTTTTTTTTTTATCTTTGGACAATCCACGAAGGCTGAAAGCCTAAATACTAACGTACCGTGGGTGTCTTAAGCAGGGTAAGAGGAAGTTTGTTAACACGGGACTTAAAAACTTGAAGATTTGGGGGAAGGAAAGACCTCCGGTGGCAGCAGGTTCCACAGTCTAGAAACTCTAGGGATAAAAGAACGAACGAAATGGGAAGTTCGGGGCCTGTCCAATTGAACTGTATGGGGATGCATACGCGCGGCACCACGAGTTTCTCTGTTGGGAACCGCAAGAGGAGGGACTATACTGGACAATTCGTCGGAGCAGAAGCCGTAAAAGTATCTATAGAAGAGCGATAGATCTCCCACAGCTCGACGATGGGCAAGAGAAGGAAGTTTTTGAGTAAGTAAAGGATCATTAATTAGACGAACAGCCCTTCTTTGAATGGCATCAAGAATGCTGAGGGTTGTAGGGGATGCCATTCCCCAGACATGAGAACAATATTCCAGAGAGGGTCGAATTTGAGACACATACAAAGTGTATAAATTGGAAGGAGAAAAATACTTTTGGCTCGGAAAAGAAATCCAAGCTTTTTGAAGCCGCGGTGGCTATAGATACAATGTGTTTATGCCAGTTTAGGTTATTCTCAAATGTGATGCCCACAAGGTTAAATGTGTCCCCGCTCTGCAAAACCTGGCCACTCATAAGCAAAGGATGGGTGTTTGATGATTTTTTCGCGACAAGGAACACGATTGTGTTTTGGATGCATTAAATTGAACGAGATTTTTGGCGCCCCAATCCAATATCAAATTGAGATCCTGTGAAAGAGATATCTGCATCGCCCTGCGTTTGCTTTCCAAGTCGGGTTGAGAGATTGGTTTGGGAACCTGAAAAGTGGAGTGAAGGGTACTATCGTCAGCATAACTATGAATGGGATTGGTTGTGGAAGAAAGAAGGTCGTTGATGTGAAGAAGAAACAACGTTGGTGCTAGTACTGAACCCTGTGGCACTCCAGCATTAATTTCGTGAAAGCTTGAAGAGTGGCCATCAACAATGACTGATATACGTCGATTAGAAAGATAACTGGAGAGCCAAGAGCAGAGTTTAGTTGGAAGACCGTAGGAGGGAAGTTTATTAAGAAGTGCCTCATGCCAGACTTGGTCGAAAGCCTTAGATATATCAAGAGCAACGATCTGGGACTCACCTCGAAACTCAAGAGACTTGTTCCAGTTGTGTGAAACGAAGGAAAGAAGATCTGCTGTAGATCTCTTGTGACGAAATCCGTATTGCCTGTCATGTAAAATTTTATGTTTTTCTAAGTACCTAAGAATTTGCCAGTTAATGGATTTCTCCATTACTTTACAAAGCATTGAGAGGAGTGAAATGGGTCTATAGTTAGATGGAAGAGATTTAGATCCTTTCTTGGGAATAGGCTGGACACGTGCAGCTCTCCAGCTGTCTGGAAATATACCCGTGTCATAAGAAATTCGAAAGAGCCTGGTTAAAATAGGTGCAAGTTCAGGAGCACATTTTTTTAAAACGATTGCTGGTATTCCATCTAGCCCAGACGATTTCTTGGTGTTAAGAGAAGAAAGGATACGCTTAATGATTAAGGATATCAGAGACTTCGATTCAGCATTACTAGTGAAGATAAAACAAACAAAGAATAAATTTCTTAGATCGTTTATCATTACAGGTACTTTTTATGAAATCTGCAAAAATATCTTAGCCTTCGTCCCCAAAATATAACAGAAAAAAGGTTTTTTCCTAATTATTGCAACGGCAAAAGCACGAAACAGGTGGTTGGTATTAACAAAATAGAATGGCGAGAAAAATAGCTAAATTCCTGAATCTGCCGAATCCAGAAAACTACACTGGTCACTGCTGTCGGCGATCATCGGCCACAATATTAGTTAATGCAGGAGGTGACTTGCTGACTTTAAAGCGCCATGGGGGCTAGAATTCCAGTGCCGTTGCAGAAGGATATATTGGCGAGTCGATAAAAACAAAGTACAAATGGGTTGTTCTTCTTTTTAACCTACATAATGATAAAAGTATTCATTTAAGTTTAAAAAATATATATAAAGCTTTCTTTATCACCACTTATTTTTTTACGATAGCCAATTGTTTAATCTCCCGAAAAAGTTGTCAACAACGAAGTTAATATATTTTTGTAAGATTCCCAGGTCCCAAAATATATACTCGACTAAAAACCGTCACAAAAATTTTAATGTTATTAAAACTGACAAAAAATTTGAATCGTTATTTAATGATTGGTTATATCTTTCGGGGATAAAAATTAGTCTTAGAATTTATGTCTTGCTCTTACGGGTAATTTAATAATATACATTAAAAAAATAAAAATCAAAATTTTGACAAGCTGTCATATCAACGAAAATAATAGCAGAGACTTGCAAGCTTGGCAGTTGTAATCAGTAGGGGATCACGACACTCGACTCGATCAAATCGAGCAAGTCGATGCGCATCACCACAAACTCTGCCAAGACACTTTATCTAGTTAACCTTCGGAAACAGACCGACAAACGAAAGTTGCTGAAGGTAAACTCGACCGAACTTCGTGGCTAAACCCATGGAGATGCAAATAACCCGCTCGATTCAATCGAATCATCTGTCGTGATTCCCCTGCAGGGTGACAAACCTTCAAAATATGTATTACTTAACCCCCTCTTTTTATTTAAGATTTTGGGGGTGAGACTCACCCCTGCTAGACGGTTTTAGTTCAGTGGGTAAAAAAATGTTTCCCCAAAAATCAAATATTGACGTGTTCGAGCGTTTTTCCTTATATGACCTGGAGTGCCCAAAACTAGCACTGTTTCGTTTTCAAATGGCCACCCTATACTGCGTGAACAATGGGTTTTGGTATATGGCCAGTAATGGAATACCAAAACAAGCGCTATTAATCACCCATATTAACATGCCGGTATTTAGTTAAACCGTCATTTTCCTTACATTGCCTAGGAGTTACGTTATTTAACTTAATCAGTATAATATTATATGAGGGACCTAGTTTCAAAGTGTACAATCTACTAAACAGCTATTCATAACTAAAGTGTAAATGGATTTCCAGCTGCGATAAATATTTGTAATATTTCTCACGCTTTATTACCTCACAGTGACCCGTTTCTTCAGGTCCTTATTCGGTAAAAGAAACACATCGGATCTTTTTGCTACTATCGGAAAAGGGGAATACTCTTGATAAATAGGGATTTAAGTTAATGCAAAATACGTAGCTGAAAATTCTGTTTTTGTAGTACTTTTCGGTAAGTAACTAGTGACGAAATTTTTTTATGGGGATGTGGAACAGTAGTTTCGTCATCATTGATGGATAACCGCGCTTGTGGCTGCTTCGGTACGATTGCCTTAACAGCGATCAGTGAATGACGTGCGAATGATAAGAAAGTAGAGTCAAGGCACAATAAGCCTTTAAGGCTGCTGCGCACCCTCTAGGGAGGCGGTAGTTAGACCTAGAAGGAAGAACAAAAAAGGAAAAAGGTATAAAAAAATTCTTGATTGATACCTTAATGTACCCCCTTTAACCAGAATAAAGCTGCAAGCTAAAAAGACTTTAAGCAAATAATTGCGGCATAAGCACAGCATCAACCCCTTGTATAACATAACACCTTATTCATTATTATATAAGAGGGGCTAGTTCCAAAGTGTACAATGGCCAATATATGAATAAAATGAAATGTCTTCTTTCTTAAGTAGTAAATAGTATGTTAGGGATGTTTTCATAGAATTAAAAAAAAATTAAAATTAGCCCTGAAATTTAGAACTTTTGAGATTTTAATTTAATTTTTGTATTAAATAAGATGGAGAGATGGAGATTGTGCACTTTGAAACTAAGTATAATCAACGTAGAACCCAAAAACGCTAACAATATACCCTTAAGATTAGATAATAGAGAATTATTTCAAGTTGCATTATTAAGCTCGGGAATTATTAATACCGGCCTTATTTAAATAGTGCTTGTACCCATAATTTAGAGTTATTGCAAATCATGTTGACAGTACCATTAACCTTAAAATAAGGGGAAGAAATTTTAGTAGTTTTTCTTTATTGTTTTGTGTTGTAGGGTTTTTTTTTAACACAATTATAGAATATATTTGAAAAAGCAAGATTTAAAGTATTTTTACTTCTAAAAACTTATCGATTTTGTGATCGGCAGCCGTTCGGTTCGACGAACAGTTCCGAAGTTAAAATAAGGCCAAAATAAGGCACGACCTAAAACCGACATAAATAAAGCCGGGCACTATACTTATTAGGGGAGTCCTTATCCTACCCTGCATCTGCGCAAGCTCAGATGTCAAAATAAGGCCGGTATTATTAATGGCCTTATTTCACTGTGCAATAATTCTCTTATATCTCCAAAAGTAAAACTTTAATAAGCACTCATTTTTGGATATAGAATAAAATAAGGTAAAACTGTATTTTTTAAATATTTCTTGGTCCCATTTACCATAACCAGATTTCTACTAGTGTCCGACCGAACTTTCGGTTTCGACCAATTTCGGCCGAAAAATCAAGTTTTGGCGGCCATGTTCGCGAATTAAAATTTCAGAATTTTAAGGTATTTTATACTTGACCAAGTGACTTTCGGTTTCGGCCCAAACTGAAGACATAGCCGAACATTCGGTTTCGGTTTCGGCCGGAAAACCAGTTTCGGTCGGGCTCTAGTTTCTACAACGCCTTAAAAATAATATGAAATCAAAAAGAATTGTAGGACCAGTTTCGCTTCTAATCCTAAAAGATCTTTTTAATATACACGTCGTGCCACTTTAAAACTTCCATGGGCAATTTCTGCAAATGCATGGATAGCAAACTGTCTAAAGCAATGGAAAAGCGAGACCAAAGCGTCATCCTATCAGAAAATGTTTACATGCAAGCGGTCTTTGTCTAATCTCTACCTGCTTGTGTTCAACACACGAAAATCAAATAGAAGACATCAGAGCTGGCACGATGTGTATTATTTTTACAGGCGATGGTACTCTACCCTAACAGTAGTATCCTAACAGTTAAATATATTTACCGGTTATATCAATGGGCTCGTCTTTAATACTGCAGTTTTGGAAACTTCGGTCTAAATTTGTTTGGGGAGAATTTTTGGCTGAAGTAATAGGGCACTCTACAAGGCTCGGCACCCTCTTATTGAACATGGTTATGTCTGGTTCGGAATCCATGGTTTAAAGGCAAATTCGCCACAAAGTATTTATCAGAATAAACATCCAAACTGAAATAAACGAGAAATATTCAAGTTTATGATCTACTTGGTGGCTAACATCGTATCTAATATTTGATTTCTTAAAAGCACACATTCAAATCATAATCAGAGGGTCTTTCCAGTGACGAAAATTTTTGTGCGTCACGCTCCAGGGCTTGAAGCTCTTGAACTGATGTAAAAAGTTAGTCACTGGAACGCATCCTTAGACAACGAAAGAGATATACTTTAAGAAATTTTAAAATTTCGTTGTTTTTAACCTTTCTTGGCTTTATAATAATATTCTCTTTTTAATATCTAATTCCATTTTAAATAAATAATTTTAAAAATCCATCCTTAACTATAAAAAACACGTTTGAAGCACAAAAACCAAAAGAGGGGTTGGTGCATGAGGGGCAAGGGGAAAGAAAAACGGAGTAGCTCAGGTGCATAACACTTTCCGTCACTGGAACGCCATAAAGTAGAACAAAATGCTCCTGAGCTACTCGGGAGCGCTCTATTTGCGTCACTGAAAAGCCACTCAGAATAGACAGATTTCTGACCAAATGGACACTTCAACCACCGTACAATTAACTCATAGTAGTTTCACAGTCCCGCAATTGTTCACATAAAAGAGCTGCCGACATTGCCTTCGAATTTAGAGTGTGTAGATTTCCCGCCGTCCATTTAATAAAACTCGGTTCAACACACGCCGCTTAAATAAATCTCTTCAGTGTGCAGCGGAGACGAGATGTATTTGAATTCTGGACCTCACACTATGCGCAAAAAGTTTATGGCCTTTTTAAATTCCCAGTTTGGGACCAAGAAAATTACTCCCTAGGGGCCGGAAGTGGGATTTTTGGTACTTATAAATTCTGGAACTCATACTGTACTCGAAAAGTTTTGGACGGCTGAAATTCCTAGTTTGGGGCCGAAAAATGTCCCCCTAGGAGCCGGAAAATCGTATTTTAGACGTACGATCATAATAATGAAATTTGTATGTACTTCTAAATCTTAGAACACGTACTGTGCTCAAAAAATTTTACGTCAAAACCTGCCCCTAGGGGTCATTTTTCGGCCCCAAACTGGGAATTTTAGGTGGCCAAAAACTTTTCGAGCACAGTTTTAGAATTAAGAAGTACAAAAAATCCCACTGTTATGATCGCAACGTCTAACACGATTTTCTGGTCCCTAAGAGGTCATTTCCCAGGTCCCAAACTGGGAATTTTAACAGGCCATAAACTTTTCGCGCATAGTGTATGTTCCAGAATTCAAATGTACATGAAAATATCACTGTTGTGATTGCTACGTTTAAAACACGATTTTTTAGTCCCAAAAATTGATTTTCAGTTAGCCTTGGACCTGTCCAGCACAAATCCGGCTTTGGCTGTAGAATGCACCCTCGACCCTGCGCTATCCCGGAAACCGTATTTTAGGGCCTATGGAGGGCCATTTTTGAGCTCGGATTCGGATTCAGCGTCGAAAACTACATAGGAATACATATGTCTGATTCTTGGGCATGGATTGTCATTTTTTTTATGGGCCTGTGTTATCAATGCCTTTTAGAGAAACTGTGTCCCACGCTACTTAAACTTAATTCTTTATCTCTGCAAAAGTACGTTGTTGGTTACACAATCTCGTGAGGTTCTCCCTATCATGTCCTATACGTGTTCTATGGAGGTCAAATCGGGAGATCGCGGAGGAAAAATAGAATGTGAACATTATGTTGCTCTGGATAAGCCATAGCGATGTGTGGTCGTGCATTATCCTGCTGAAATAAGACGTTACCAATACACCGGACGTGGGGTATAACAGTTCTAACACTTAACCTACATACGTAATGCACGACCGTCATGTATTATTGGATGAAAACTGGAGGGGACCTACTACAACCGCATATAGCTCCCCATCATCATAGCGCCTACAGAGCGAGCGAGCGATATATTGGTCAACTGAAAATGCCAATGACAGTCACAATGGCATATGAAGAAAGATTAAAAAGTATAAAACGTTTTTTTGACTGAATGCTTGTAACCGTTTTATTCGGAAACAGTAAGTCTCCCACTACTAAAAACGTAAGGCTGTCCCATTATTTTAGTTTTTTCTTATCCAAGGTGCCTCCGACCTTTTTAAAATATTGCTAACATGTCTGGGAAATGAAGTCTCACATATATCTTAGTACTCTTAATGCCATTCAAAAAAGAGCTGTTTGCCTAATTAATGATCGATCATTCGGTTACAGAAAGGATTTCTCTTCTTGGCTACCGCCGTGCTGTAGAGGAACGATGGCTTTTTATAGGTATTTCCACAAGGAAATGCATCCATATACTTTTTTTATCTTTGGATAAACCACGAAGGCTAAAAGCCTAAATACTAACGTACCGTGGGTGTCTTAAGCGAGGTAAGAGGGAGTGTGTTGGCACGGGACTTAAATACTTGAAGATTTGGGGGAAAGAAAAACCTCCGCGGGCAGCAGATTCCACATTCTAGAAACTCTATGCTGTCAAACTACAGAGGCTCCGAACTTTCCACTTTGTTCGTTCCTTTATCCCTTGAGTGTCTAGACTGTGGAACCTACTGCCGGTGGAGATATTCCCTCCTGCTCCCAATCTTTAAGTGTTTAAGTCTCCTCACATAAGACACCCACTGTATTATAATATCTAGACTCTCGTAAAATGACCAAGTATAAAAAATTACATCACTGTCATTTATATGTCGGGTAACCTTCGGTGCCCTATATACGTAAAAATGGAACGTCTTAAGCGAGGAAAGAGGTAGTATGTTAACACGGAATTTGAAAACTTCAATATTTGGAGGCGAAGGGAAGCTTCTCCGCATACAGGAGGTTTATATTTAAGACACTCTAGAGATGAAAACGAAAAAGGGGTGGGGGTCTCTCTAGTTAGACCGTATATGGATGCATAAGTGTGACACTACATGTTTATCTGTTGGGAGCAGCAAGAGGTGATGAATTATACTGACTAATTCCTGGAAGCAGAAGCCGTCTAAATACTCATAAAAAGTTAGATTCCCTACATCGCGATGATTGGCACGAGAAGGAGGCCTTTCTGTAAGCAAAGGATTATTATTAAGGCAACTCTTTTTTAAATCAAGAATGCTGAGGGTTGAGTGAGACCCCATTCTCCGGACATGGGAACAATATTTTAGGGGAGTCGGATTTGGAATACATACAAAATATTCGGATTAGAAGAGGAAAATACTTTCAGACTCGAAAGAGATTATTTTTTAAAGCTGCCGTGGCTCTAGATATAATGTGTTCATGCCAGTTAAGGTTCGTCTCTACTGTGACGCAACAAGTATAAGGGTCGATTCTTACTTTATGTTCCGTTCACCTCGCATATCCGTCACGTTTCCGTTTCCATAAAATATTATTCTCACTATATGTCACGTTTACTTCCCATACCCGTTCCGTACAACTCGCGTTACCGTTAGTAGACGTCCAGTTTACATTCCGTTTATTTTTATTTGTGAACCCATGTTTAAGTTTAGTAATATTTTACCTAAAATTAGGAAAAAAATAAATTTGTGTTTTTCTGAATGCAATGAAGTTGTGCGAGGGTGTCTAACTTGTTAAAATTTTGTACACCTATTCCCGATAATTCTCGAATTCTTTATAAAATTATATAAAAAAATTCTAGAAAATCTTGAAAAATCTCATTTCTGTAAATTCCTGAAAATTTCTGACGATTTGTACACCTATTTCCGTATTGAGACACCCCTCAGTGTGAAGTCAAAAAATCTTAATAAAAGCAGCTATTTTATTTGATACCGTAGTTTATTAAAGGTTGACTGAAATGCGAAATGAATAACTATATTCACACTATCCATTCCGCTCCAGACACGTCGGGCCGAAAAAACGTGATGTTTCGGGAATGGTAGATAAACAAAACGGATAGTGGGCATATACTATAGAATTTGCGTGTAATATTTTATGCAAAGGGATCGTGACGGATATGGGAGGTACACGGGACGTATAGTGAGAATCGACCTTAACGGATCTTTGCTCTGCAGAAATTGGCCGCTCATAAGTATAAGTATATGAAGCGTTTTTGTTGAGGCCAGATGCAGTAGCCTAGAGTTTTTGGACCCCAATTCAATATTAAATTAAGGTCCTATGAAAGATATCTGCATTGCCCTGCGTTGGCATTCCAAGTTAGACTTTGAGATTCGTTTAAGAACCCGGATATTGAAAAAAAGGGTTTTATCCTCGGCAAAACTATAATGGAATTGGTTGTGGAAGAGAGAAGGTCAAAATGGATGCCCCGCAAAGCTCAGTAAAGAGATGCGCTATGAGCAAGGCTTTATCAAAATTGAACATAAAGAACATATAAGTTCGGTGATGTCATAGAATATGGTAAATTTTACCCCAAGGGTGTTGATTCTGAATACGCCCTACATAAACAATCGGCATATTCAGAGACTACAGTAAAAAGCAGAGGAACCGGTAATTTGATTTGTTTGAAGCGCTACAGACGCAAAACTGTCACATTAGGGGAAGGAAGAGGTTAGCTAGTCCTGGTTAGTAGAATACTTTTTTAATGCTCTTTATTAAGCAATTAAAAATATACCAACCAGAACTAACTATGATCCCCAATGTGATAGTTTTGCATGACCGTCTGTGGCGCTTCAAAACAACAAAAAAACCGGTTCCTACTCTTTTACTGTAGTCTCATATTCAGGCAGTTTCAGCTGCTTACGGCCGTATTCACCAAGCTCTGACAAATATTTATCAGACTGATAGCCTGCTTAAAAAGCAGGCATATTTATCAGAGCTTGGTGAGTAGGCCGTTAGCCGTTGAGTATCATAAGTGTCAAATTAGTCAGCCTATTATAATTTGACAATTTTGACACCTGTAATACCCAGCGGCAAAGCGCCTGAGATCGCTTAAATGCGCCAAATGGGTTACACATGACTTTGACCCAAAAATATATCTACCAAGTAAACTAAGAAATCTTAACCCATTCTTTATCTGTCAACCAAAAGGGAACGAAATGCACAAAAACGACCTCTAAAAACTATACGTCTGTTTTCTTATTCAGAAAGTGTCCTCCTGTTTTGAGTGACCTACTTGGTAAAATTTCACTTCCTTAAGAGCTAATAAACTTATATAATTGAGAACTAGTTTAACTAAAAATCTAATAACAGACACCTAAGTCATAATTATACCCAAACAGACCTTTTATTAACATCAATTTTAGGCGAAGGACCAATTCTAAAACGGTATTTACCAATAGGTTATGTTGACGTTTAAACAATATATTATACGTCAAAGTTGTCACCAATTATTACCGCGGTTATAATTGGATGAACGCCTAAAATTGATTTAAGTGTTTTGTTTTTTAAGATGGCCGACTATTGTAACGTTTTCTACCAACCATACTACCAACAAAGGGTTTGTCACCGGCTAAACAGACTCTCAATTATTTCGAAGAAAAAATAATCTTTACCACATTCCATAGATATCTTGTTTACATAATAAAGGACAAATAAATTACCAGTAAGTATACTTTCACTTTAAGTCAAAAACCACCACCACCTAATCTTACAAAAAGCGAAAATAAAAACTAAAATGAAGATGTCACGTACACAAAAGACATCCATCCGTATTATGATGAAGCGCGGTTGTCAAATGGGGTCGATGAACTGATGATTTTTCTTGTTTTACTAAAATCAATCTTGTTTATATTACGCTAAACACGCTTTAATAACTGTTGATGACACAAGAAAGCATTGAAAATTTATTTTTGCCCAAAAATACTAATGGTAACGATAAAAGTATAAAACTATTTTCATATAAAAGCATTAAATAAAAAGCGAGTTGACAACACTGTTAATTTACAGTTGACAGACGTATCTTGAAAGCTGGAAATGAGATTTTTGTTGTCCAAATATTAAATTTTAAACATCCCTTCGTGATTTTAAAAGAACATTTTTGTTTAGTTTTTTTTTAACTAAATGGTAGAAGTATACTCTATCTTACTAATTAATAGACTCACAAAATGTTTATATATTTTTTATTATTTGTTTAAACTTTTAAGATTTCTAGCAACTGGAAGATATAAGCATCGAACTTCACCAAAATTCAACGAATATGAATTGTTAAATGCATGCGTTCTCTGTTTAATCTCTACTCGCTAGTATCCAGACCGTCCCCTTTCCATGCATTGGCAAAAATTGCCTATAAACCTTTTGAAGTGGCTTGAAGAGTATAAACTCACATAAACTTGCTACAAGAATTATGGACCAATGAACCAACAGATTTTAAAATTACCTCCTAATGGACAACGACGACGCATTAAACTTACTATTAGAGTTATAGTTCTATCCAAGATAACAAAACTTAAAAACCTAACTGAGGGAAGCAAACCAGGGTCGAAGAAAGATGAACTGTGACGTTAGCAGTGGCGTAGAGTGTACAAATATAGACGTGGGCAAAATCGCATCAGCGGAGCACCCTTTCTTTCGTTGTCAAGATCTAACCAATATAAATCTTTATCTTACCAAACATGCAGTGCCGTATCGAGCTGTTTTTTCTACTGAAGCGTAAATTTTCGCCGTTTTGTGATCAAAAATATTTATTCCTTAAAGAAATGATTTAAGAGTAAAAGAAAAAAAGGGTCATTACCTTAACATTTACGTTCCTTTCTTTCACTTTTGCACCCCTTCTCTTTTATAATTTGGTTTCCACTATTACCCAACCATTTAAGAATACCTAAACTTTACTTTTTCACCTTCACTTTGCCCCCCGACCTGGCGCTGAACCGGTCGCTTCACGGCTTCACGCTTGATCTGGCACTGCAAACATGCTTTATCACTACATACCTACTCATGATAGTGAGAGAGAGAATATTGAAAAGCATATATAGATAGGAAAAATGTTTTATTGTTTACAGAAGTAATGTTCTGATTAGTTTGGGCTACACACACACATGGGTTAACAAATAAACGCAGCCACAAAATGTTGTCATGTTTATGTGGAAACCAAAAAGTTATTTCAGCCAAGGAAGAATTAAGCCACGCTAGTTGCTGCTCCGGTGGCATCGACAGCGTCGATCACCGGAGTTAAGCATTGTGGAGCGCCGCCATAACTTGAATTGGTGACCGCCGGCGGACGACGCAACACGGTGTTCTGCTCGGGGGTCAGGGGACGGACCTAGCAGCAACCATCCAAGTTATGAAATGAATGGTGTGTGAATGGGAAAGAATACGGTCAAGGTACAATAGGCCACTAGGCGGCAGCGCACCACCTAGGGGGCATTGGTCGGACCTAGGTGGAAAGACCCGAAAGGGCGAAAAAAAAAAAAGAAAGAATGGAACTCCTCGAGCTTAGAAAGTTGAGAGTCTGTCCGATAGAGTGTGGCCAATATTTAGGAAGTTTTTATTTAATTAAACAATAAACGGGGTAGCGGCATCCAATTAAATGAGCTCTCGTGAGGCCCCCTGAAAAGAAAAGAAAATATATAAAAGTACCTAAAAACAATTTATTAATAAGTGTATTTTTATTAAAAAAATAATAAAAATTAAAAAAAAAAAAAATCACAACTTTACAAATATTTCTTATATCTTTATCTAACCCTTTCTTTCCATTCTAAAGGAAAGTATAAAGTTTTTGGACAAAGCTTAATCAACTGCATTAAATATAAATGCAACCTTATGTCTAGTTTTTGAAAAAGATTTCCAGGTATAATATTTGAACCTGGTGATACCTGGTGATGTATTGCAACCTTCTGTTAGAGCCTTAAACTATTCTTCTTCAATACGAGTTTTAAAACTGTTTGAGTTTCATAGATCACCGTTTCCCCAGCGGTCTTCATCGAACATTAGTCTTCTCCAATTTTATATTTTTAAAGTGAAATAAACGCCTTATCTTGGTCTTTGTTGTTACTTTTTCCCTCAGCAATCAGGTGACTTGCTAATTTGTTGCTTCACATTTTTTGTTTACAAACTTGTTGCCAGTAGTTTTTACCATGTGCCATTTGGATACCACGACATGCTTCTAGATATTTTCAGGATCTGTAGATCGTGAGTAGGGCGTTAGATTTATACTACTATCTTCTGTAAGTTTACCCAGCTTTGCATAAAATATCACATCAGAGATCAGTTTTTCTGCTATGATTCTCTGATGTCCGTCTACGCCTTTTAATTGGTATCCAATTCTTTTACCAGCAATATCATATTCATCTTCAGTATCACTACCTTTATCATTAGTTTTTTTCTTTTAATCGCCGTTTTTTGAGAGTTGCTTTTATAAGATGAGGATTCGGATGTTTGCGGAGTTTCTAAGGTATTTTGATTTTCTTTTAAAAGTACTTCTGGCTCACCACAGGAGAAAAACACAGGGGAAAACGGTGTTATAGGTCGTGCATCCGTTTCCTCTTCAGTATCATCAATCCCATCAAATGTATCTGTCTGAAAAAAAAAACATATTTATAAATTGTAACCTAATTATTTTCAAAATCTTTCCCTGAATAAATATGTTTATTATTATTATTATTATAGAGTTCAGACAGTAGGCAGTAGAACTGATGAATTGTCACTGTTCACGCGGCAATAAAGTATGTTAAAATCGCACAATACAATCACGATTCACAATTACATTGTTACAGTCATACTATAAACCTCTTAATCCAGAGGCTTTACCAATATAAGTTTACCAACAGCAGTGTTCTTGACGTCTTACCTAGCAAACCGTCACCAGTATGTATCATACAATGGCAAAATATCATCAAAATGTCAAGTCAACTACGGAGTACCCCAAGGCTCAGTTCTGGGGCCAATACTCTTTCTTCTTTACATAAATGACGTTCATGCATGTACATTGAGTGATACCACGGGGATTGCATTGTTTGCAGATGATACAACAACCATTGATAGCAGCGAGAGCTTAGAACACTTGAATCTGAGATTCATGAATACGCGGAAGGATATTCAGGATTGGTTTGTTTCAAATAAACTCAGTATTAACGAAGCAAAAACCCAGACACTTAATTTTTCATTAAGACCTGTAAGAGAAAACACCGAACCTGTTTAATTTCTTGGAGTACAACTCGATACCAAGCTCACATGGGAGGAACATGCCAGTTAAACAGCAAGACGGATAAGTAAAAACACATATATTATCCGAAACTTAAAGGGCTGTGTGTCCGAGAGGGTGCTCATGAATGCATACTATGGGTACATACACTCTCATATCAACTATGCAATCCTGTGTTGGGGGCATTCTGCCCACGCAACTAAGGTGTTCTCTGCACAGAGGCGATGTGTGAGGGTAATTGCTGGGCATAAATACAGAGCATGCTGTAGAGGAGCGTTCATCTCCCTGGGGATACTTACCCTGCCCTCTCTCTATATTTTGGCTGCCTTATGCATGTTAAAAAACACCTGAGTGGCTATAGCCA